>SJYV01025446.1:72669-90750 GCA_006410875.1 Neotragus pygmaeus
TTTATAGAAGATATTTTTAATTGGAAAAGTTCATATGGATTTATATTGAATGAGAACAATTCCTCAAAATAACAGTATATCACACTCTTGGGTGAGATCTGAAGATACCAGTCATTGAATGATATGGATGGGTAGAATTTGAATAGTTTTAATTTTAATGAAAGATTCCCTGTGACATTTTAAGAGCCCCAAATTAATTTTTTCTATTAAGTAATAGAGATTTTAAAGCTAAGCAGAAGCTTCATTGGCAAAACAAACAAGATTTACTAGGTTATCTAAAGTGTATCCTAAATCCTCTTTAATATTATGGATAAGATATATATCCTTTTAGTTTCCAGCCACTTCTGCCTATACTGATTTAAAGTAAACTCTTATTTATATCTAATATACCATGTAAGTGCACAATTTGTAGCACAGTGAAAATATTCCATTGAATTATTTTGCCTCTTTGGTACCTGAGATCATTTTATGAATCATTTATTTTTCTATTTATTTAAGTTGTACTCTTTCAAAGTCTTACCTGTGGCTATGTTCAAAACAGTGAAAAGGGATATTCTACCCTAGTCCTTAGCATTCCAGGGGAAGTATATTTGCAATCATACATAGCACATGTATTTTATATATTTTATAGTTGAAGCATTTGGAGGCCAAATTATTTCACAGTTATGTGGGTCAGCCTCTTGAAAACTCAACTTCAAACTCATTTGAAGCAGTATCCCTAATCTTATCTTCAGTCAAATAAGGCAGTGTAAAATATTACATTGATATGGAAAACTGATGCCTGATTTTTCCATCTAATATAGATTGATGCAAGTCAGTAATTCTGTGATGAGAAAGCAAGATTTACCTGGAACAACTGGGTCTCAATATTAATATCAGACTAACTTCATTGAGAATATGACTTATGTATGGCATTCTATCCTTGGTTTCTCATCTTTAGACTGAGAATAACATCCTTTCTCTGTCTCCATATGTAAAAGATCTTTTAACTCTTTAAAAACCATATGTACTCTGTGAAGCCAAGGAATGGGTAGCACTGTTTTCTGTAGCACGAGCCAACACATTTTTCTATAAAGAGCCAGGTAGTAAATAGTTTAGACTTTGTAGTCCTATGTTCTTTGTCCCAACTATTCAAGTCTACCTGATTTGTGCAAACACTACCATAGACAATACTAAATGAACAGGTGTGATTGTATTCTAATAAAATGTTCTTTTTAAAGATCAGCCCCCTCCTGAGACAAATAAACATAGAATTACCATATTACCCAGTTATTCCACTTCTGAATATATACCCCAAAACACTGAAAGCTGAAACTCAGGCAGGTATTTGTATACCCATGTTTACAGGAGCATTATTCACAATAAACAAGAGGTAGAAACAACCGAAATGTCCACTGATATAACTGAATGCATAAACAAAGTATGGTGTGTCCGTACAATTGTAATATTGCTGCTGCTGCTACTGCTAAGTCACTTCAGTCGTGTCCGACTCTTGGCGACCCCATGGACTGCAGCCTACCAGGCTCCTCCGTCCATGGGATTTTCCAGGCAAGAGTACTGGAATGGGGTGCCATTGCCTTCTCCACAATGTAATATTACTCAGCTTTAAAAAGAATGAGATTTTGATACATGTTACCACGTGGATGAAGAGTGAAGACATTAGGCTCAGTGGAATAAGACAAAGACAAAAGGAAAAATACTGTATGACTCCACATATATAAGGTACCTAGATAGTCAAATTCATAAAGAAAGTGGAATAGTGGTTACCAGGGGCTAGAGGTAGATAGGAGTGGGGAATTCTTTAATGGGTAGGGAGTTTCAGATTAGAAGGATGAAATGTTCTAGAAATGGATAGTGGTGATAGTTAAATAGCAATGTGAATATGGACTTCCCAGTGGCTCAGAAGTAAAAAAAAAAAATCTGCCTGCAATGCAGGAGATGCAGGCAGGAGATGCATGTTCTATCCCTGGGCAAGGAAGATCCCCTGGAGGAGGAAATGGCAACCCATTCCAGTATTCTTTGAAATCCCGTGGACAGAGGAGCCTGGCAGGCTATACTCCATGGGGTTGCAGAAGAGTCAGACATGACTGGATGCTTAAACAACATCAATGTGAATATACTTAGTGCCACTGAATTCTACACTTAAAAACAGTTAAAATGCTAAATTTTATGTTTGGTAGATATTCTCACACACACAAAAGTTCATGGACCTAAACTGCTAATCCCCATCTATAATTATATGAATGAGCAATATATGGAAGATACATATGAGAGTCATAGACATAGAAATGCTATTTTAAATTGTGTGAGTGGATACAATAACCTCAGTAGAGAGTATGGCCAGAAGAGAAGATGGGTCAGGACAAAATCATGAGGAAGTGCAACATGAAAACAAATAGCCACTGAGAAAGAAAGAAAACCAGGAGATAATTTCACAGAGAAGCCAGTGGGCAAGAGTGGGCCACTGTATAAGCTTAAGGCATCAGTAATACTGCTCATCAGTGTTGAGGACCCATTGGAAGTAACTGACCATGTGTTGATTATGAATACAATGGCCTCTTATGTCTCCTATTTTGCTTAATGTTTAATTACAATCATGTCCATAGTTACAATATAAGAGAGTTAGAATTATGTACTTCAGAGAAACATTCTGTGTCAGAGGAAATAGGAATGTAAGAAATTCCTTTTGACATTTATGGATGGAAATACAATAAGCAGGAGGAAAATAAAACTGGTTAGACAAGTAAAGTTTAATAGGAATGAAAGAAAATATTGCTTACTAAGGAATGTAAGAAGAAACGTAAAACAATATTAGCTCGAAAGAGAGTGAGGAAAAGCCACATTTACCATTTTATTATATGCCTATAGAGTAGACATAAAACATATAATCATTTTGAGGGCAGATAGTAGATTGTAAGCAGAAGAGAAAGCAGAATTTAAAAACTGACATATATTTAAATGTTAAAAGCACCACTTCCAATATTTCCACTGAGATGTATTCAATAAAAATGCTCTACAGTGAGTACTATATATGTGGAGTTCCTGTAAATCCTCCAGATAAAAGGTTCTATAGAACTATAAAAATATTATAATTATTACTGCTGTTATCAGAAAAATAAATACATGTTTTCCAAGAACTAGATAAGGAGCTGAATTCATCATTCTAGGAAAATGCTTGGGCACTGAATGATTCCAAACACTTTTCATGTAAAAATAAAATGACACTGTATACAGAATAGTTTATGAAGAGAACTAAAGAATTTTGGCATTGCTCCAGAATTGCAAGCTTTAAGAAGACAGTAGGCATTGCTGGATGATAGCAGCTATGTCAGCACCTCTGACTATGGACCTTATCAGGATATCCTGGCTCCCATTCCAGAATATTTGGGTGTTTAATCCGTGGACCAAAGACAAGAACAGAAACACAAAGGAATTTTGTCTAAAAGTAGCCTTCAGTTTGTGTGGAGTATTAACAGGACAAAATCAGGTTTATATTGATCGTTTGTCCAGGAATAAGTGAATGTCAGACACAGTTACAAACTTAGCTTTGGAATTAGACTGACCCGAGTTTGAATCTTAGCTCCACCAATCCCTGACTGTGTGAATTTTTGCCAAGTTTTACCTGAATCTCAGTTCACTCGTTAGTCAAATAAGGATAATAAAGATATGAAGTTGACCTTTGTTGGCAATGTTTTGAGATTCTCATCAGTATGTTCTGGTCTTCTCTTCAAGCATCTTTCCTCTTTGGTCATTTCAAGGTTCTTTGAAATTATGAACAGCAGCTCATATTCACCAAAGAATATGGAGAACCATTGACTCAAAGGAATTTTTAGTGGGATATTTGATGAGCTCCTGATGTAATTTCTTATGCTTCAAATGTAAGAGTAGGTTTTAAGACACTATGAAACTGTGTTGAAAAGCTCTGTTTCATAGAGTTGAGCACAACCAAAATCAACTTGATGACAACAAAACATACTTTTTACTATTGTAGGGCTTCCCTTGTGACTCGGCTGGTAAAGAATTTGCCTGTGTGTGGGAGACCTGGGTTCAATCCCTGGGTTGGGAAGATCCCCTGGAGAAGGGAATGGCTACCCACTCCAGTATTCTGGCCTTGAGAATCCCATGAACTCTATAGTCCATAGGGTCACAAAGAGTCAGACATGACTGAGCAACTTTCACTATCAAATATAAAGAATGTTTAATGCCTGGCTAGAAATGGGATTTGTAAAGTTTTACACACACACACACACACACACACACACACACACACACTTTATTTACATATATATATATATATATATACACACACACATTTTGATACATATAATTATTATGGAATGTGAACATGAGAATAATTGGAAATTTCTTCTGGGCTAGAATAATTTCCACATAAGAATTGAGCCCTTATCCTAAAAAGATATTTTTGAAACTTACTTATTTTTTCTTTAATAGTTTTACTATCCTACAGTCTTGGTCCCTATACATAAAAATTATAAATGATCATATATNTTTAATGACAGTAGAGACTAGGAGAAAATGGAGTGTTGTCTTTAAAAAAATGAGGTATAATTGACTTACAATGTTTCAAATGTACAGCAAAGTGATTTGTGTGTGTGTGTGTGTGTGTGCGCGTGTGTGTGTGTACGTGTATAGGTAGATGGGTAGATCCTTGTTTATGTATTTTACTTATAGTAATTTATATCTGTTAATCCCAAATTTACCCTTCCCTCTATTTCCCCTTTATTAATCATAAATTTGCTTTCTCTCTGTGAATCTATTTCTCTTTTGTTAATAAGTTCATTTGTATCATTTTTTTTAGATTTCACATAGAAGTGGTATCATATGGTATTTATCTTTCTTTCTCTGCCTCACTTACTTCACTTAGTATGATAATCTTTAGGTCCATCCATGCTGATGCTTAGTTGTGTCTGTCTCTGCAACCCCATGGACTGCAGCATACCAGGCTTTCCTGTCCTTCACTAGCTCCTTGAGTTTGCTCAAATTCATGTGCTTTGAGTAGGTTATGCCATCCGACCATCTCACTCTCTGTCACCCCCTTCTCCTCCTACCTTCAATCTTTCCCAGAATCAGAGTCTTTTCCAATGTGTCAGCTCTTAAAAGTTTGGGGCTTCAGCATCAGTCCTTCCAATGAATATTCAGGGTTGATTTCCTTTACGATTGACTGGTTTTACCTCCTTGCTGTTCAAGGGACTCTCAAGAGTCTTCTCCAGCACCACAATTCAAAAGCATCAACTCTTCAGCACTCAGCCTTCTTTATGATCCAACTCTCACATTCCTACATGACTACTGGAAAAGCCATAACTTTGACTATATAGAACTTTGTTGGCAAAGTGATGTCTCTGCTTTTTTAATACACAGTCTAGGTTTGTCATAGCTTTCCTTCCAAGGAGCAGACATTTTTTACTTTCATGAAGTCACTGTCCGTAGTGATTTGGGAGCCCAAGAAAAGAATACTGTCACTGCTTCCACTTTTCCCCCTTCTATTTGCCATGAAGTGATGGGACCAGATGCCATGATCTTCAGATTTTTTTTTTTTAATGTTGAGCTTTAAGCAAGATTTTTCTCTCTCCTTTTTCATCCTCATCAAGAGGCACTGTAGTTCCTTTTCACTTTCTGCCATTAGAGTGGTATCATCTGCTTATTTGAGGTTGGTGATATTTCTCCCAGTGATCTTGATTCTAGCTGATGACTCATCCAGCCTTGCATTTCTCAAGATGTAATCTGCATAGACATTGAATAAGCGGGTGTCAATATACAGCCTTGATGTACTCCTTTCCTAATTTGGAACCACTCTGTTGTTCCTTGTCCAATTCTAACTGTTGCTTCTTGACCTGCACACAGATTTCTCAGAAAGCAGGTCAGGTGGTCTGGTATTCCTATCTGTTTAAGAAATTTTTATAGTTTGTTGTGATCCACACACTCAAAGGCTTTAGTATAATCAATGAAGCAGAAGTAGATATTTTTGTGGAATTCTCTTGCTTTCTTCATGATCCAATGAATGGTGACAATTTGATCTCTGATTCCTCTGCCTTTTCTAAAACCAGCTTATACATACATCTGGAAGTTCTTGGTTCAAATACTATTGAAGCCTCACTTGAAGGATTTTGAGCATAATTGTGCTATCATGCAAAGTGAGCACAATTGTACAGTAGTTTGAATATTATTTGACATTGCCATTCTTTGAGATTGTAATGAAAACTTATCTTTTCCAGTCCTCTGGCCACTGCTGAGTTTTGCAAATTTGCTGAAATATTGAGTGTAACACTTTAGCAGCAGCATCTTTTAGGATTTTAAGTCATTCTAAGAAGAATGAATACTCAAAAAGAAAGTTAAAATCAATTTTATTTGCCTTTTGTACAAAATAATTATTTTCAACCAGTTGTCATGTTAGAAAAACTTGGAAAAATAAGATGTTCCTTTATTTTTCATCTCTTCTTCCAAAATTTTAATGGGTATCCTTCAAGTTAAATATCTAATTAAACTTCTTCATCCCATTTCACCTATATAGCTTTAGATGCATGTGAAGAAAATGAAAACATGTGGTCTTCTATTAGGACAGTCAAAACTGCATTTGATGGCTAACTCTTTCACTTACTATGTGAACAGTGGAAAATTAATCTTATTAATTAATCTCTGAATCTTATTTCTTTCTAAGTAATAACTCTGTTACATAGTTATGACTTGAATTAGCCATAATGTAAAGAGAATGCAACTACAATAATTAATAATAACAAAAATAATAAACCTTATGCTTCCTACCTTCTTTAATCCAGCAATCTATAGCCTTTGTGGCACATTTGAATTATTTTGGAGAGTGTAAAAATCCCATTGTTCACAGAGAAAACCAAAATCTCTATGAATCACTGAAGTATACTTGATGATATGCAGAGTGATGCATTTAGGGTGAACTATACTTGTGATTGTAATTGCTTTGAAGTACATCAAAATATATGAATGGATAATGGGATGAATAGATGTATAGATAAGTGATAAAATAGTATAGTTAAATGTTTATGGTAAACTCTAGGTAATTTGAGTAAAAATTTAAAAAATGAAACTACCATATGATCCACCATTCCACCTTCTGGATATAAATCCAAAGACCTGAAAATAGGACACCAAAGACATAACTCTACTCATGTTTCCCATTGCAGCATTCTTCACAATAGCCAAGATATGGAAACGAACAAAAAGCCCCATAATATATGTGTATGTGTATGTGTATGCTCAGCCATGTCATACTCTTTGTGACCCCATAGACACTATAGCCTGCAAGGCTCCTCTGTCCATGGGATTTTCCAGGCAAGAATCCTGGAGCAGCATGCCCCTTCCTTCTTCAAGTGATCTTCCCTACTCAGGGATCAAACCCATGTCTCTTGTGTTTAAGGCATTGCAGGTGGGTTCTTTACCAGCTGAGCCATCAGAAAAGTCCCTCAGTGGTAGTCTAGTTAAAGAAGATGTTAACACACACAACATATATACACATACACAAAGGAATGTTATTTATCCATGAGAAAGAAGGGGATATTGCCATTTGTAACAACACAGATGGAACTTGAGGGGTTTTTTTTAATTTATTTATTTATTTTAAATTTTTACTTTATTCTACTTTACAATACTGTATTGGTTTTGCCATACATCGACATGAATCCACGACAGGTGTATACGAGCTCTCAATCCTGAACCCCCTTCCCAGCTCCCACCCCACACCGTCTCTCTGGATCATCCCCATGCACCAGCCCCAAGCATCCTGCATCGAACATAGGTTTTTATACTAAATGAAATAAGCCAGACAGAGAAGGACAAATGCTGCATGGTATCCCTTATGTGTGTAATCTAATAAATAAATAAGTCAAAATTATAGAAACAGAGTGTTTAAAAGTGATTTCCTGGAGCTGAGGAATGGCAACACAGAGTTTAGATAACGGGTACAGACTTTTAGCTACAAGATGAATAAGACTGAGGATCAAATGTACAACATGGTAACTCTGCTGCTGCTACTGCTGCTAAGTCACTTCAGTCGTGTCCAACTCTGTGCGACCCCATAGATGGTAGCCCACCAGGCTCCACCATCCCTGGAATTCTCCAGGCAAGAACACTGGAGTGTGTTGCCATTTCCTTCTCCAGTGCATGAAAGTGAAAAGTGAAAGTGAAGTCACTCAGTAAGTGTTCGACTCTTTGTGACCCCATGGACTACAGTCTGGTCGTGACCTCATGGACTACATACAGCCTACCAGGCTCCTCCGTCCATGGGTTTTTCCAGGCAAGAGTACCAGAGTGGGTTGCCATTACCTTCTCCGTGGTGACTCTAGTTGNAAGTGTTCGACTCTTTGTGACCCCATGGACTACAGTCTGGTCGTGACCTCATGGACTACATACAGCCTACCAGGCTCCTCCGTCCATGGGTTTTTCCAGGCAAGAGTACCAGAGTGGGTTGCCATTACCTTCTCCGTGGTGACTCTAGTTGTTAACAATGTATGGTATAATTGAAATTTGCTAAGAAAGTAATATTTAAAGCTTCTCACCAAAAAAGAATCCCAAAAAATATATTAACTATATAAAGTTATGGATGTAACTATATAAAGTTAAGTGAATAGATACAGGGAATCCTTTTCCAATGAGCAAACAAAAGCTCTGATTGGAATTCTAGCTTTTTCTATGGTCTCATTCTGTGTCTGATACATTTGTACATGTTTAAAACAGAAAGACAACTGGTAATAATGACTCATCTCTTCGTGACCCAACATAATTAACACTCTTCCTGAAGGATAAAATACAGTAGTCACTCTTAGTGTAGGGCAGCTATAGACAAGCAATGTGTTTGCTTCCCTGTGGACATATATGTCTTCAGCATGGCTGGCCCTGCTGGCTGATTGCTGGGCCAGCCAATTATGCTGTGACACATGTCCATAGTCTGTGAGAAACATGAAACCACCAAACTAATAGTCATAGCATTAGTGGGAAATCTGGACTGTATTTTACATATATGCAAAATTTTGCAGAAAGTATAGCCAGAGAAATCATATCAGGATCTATATAGAAAATATTCTGTGTGTTCTTTCNTTAGTGAAGTAAGTCACACAGAGAAAGCTGTTAAGATGTGTATAAGAGACAGGTTATGTTCTTTGATATAAGGTGAATTTTATCAATATAACTTTATTCTGAGATGCCCCTCTTAAAAAGTCATAGTCCTTAAGTAAATGTTCATCTTCAGAGTTAAATTAGACCTTGGCAAATTTGTATAAAGTTTATTAATTGTTTAGAATGGTGTTGAGCTAGATTATCTGCATTGCCTTCTCCATGTACTTAAAAGTCATTCTGTATTTTCTGTTAATATTTGAATTTATGATGTAGACTAAGATATTTTTAAGTTCTAAATTCTGTATCAGTGTTATAAAATGTGCCAATTATTAAGTTGTTTTTAACAATAGTACTGAAATGTTATTGCTATCTACAGCTTACAGTATGCATTCATTCTTGTCAAAGTGCTGTGTAATGCAGGCAGTATTGTCCTAGCGTTATTTATGGTGCACCTAGATACAGAGAGGTAAAATAATGTATCCAAGCCTTCATGGCTCCTAAATGGAACCAAAAAGAGCCAAAGAAAATTACTAATGAACTCTTTTATTCATTCATTTAAAAATGTATTTATTGAAACACTTATTATGTGCCAGGAACTTTGCTTAGGACTAGGAATTCAAAAGTCAGTGAGGTGTATTCCTTTCTCTGAAAGGCTCAGAGCCTGCTGGCAAATACAGCTCTGTAAATACATAATTAGAACATGAAGTAGTATATTAATAGAGGTTTTTGTGCAGTGAGAGGAGTTTGTCTTAGGCAGTAACTAATTTCAGGGAAGACAGACCTCATAGAATAAAGTGACATGGCAGAAGGGTGGCATTTTAAGATAAAGCAAAAGGCCCAGGTTAAAAGGATAGTAGGAGAAAGGTTGGATTGTTATAGAAGTTTTTGAGATATTCAGTGTTTGTAAGTGTAATATATACACCATGGACTATGTAAATATCTATGAACATTCATGTTGGAACCAAAGAGGAAGAAGGGATAACGATGTAGACATAAGTCCAAGAGTGGTCAGAAACTGACTAGGGAAAAGTGAGTTGGGATATCATGAGGAAAAGTTGTTAGAGGATTTCAAGAAAGGCTATGGAACTGGGGCTGGAAGGAAGAAGTCAAACTGAAGAGTCATTTCTGGTTTAGAATTTATAGGGTATAGAAATCAGCATGGTGAGAAAGAAAGAGAAGAGTAAAGGATAATCTCAATATTTCTAGCATGGAAATCCTTAACTAAAATTATGAGACTTAGAAGAGAAAATAAGGATTTGTAAACAAGTCATGTTTGAGGTTCACATAGAGTGTTCTGGTGAGGATAATAATAATAAAAAAAAAACAGCTAGATACAGTACTCAGGTAAGGGTTAGAACCTGGGGCTATGTGCTAATCAGTTTATACAGGAAGGGTAGGTGAAATACAGCCTGTGGGTCAAATCCAGCCCAACACCTGTTTTTGTAAATAGAGTGTTATTGGGATCTAGCCAAACCCATTTATGGCTGGTGTTGGGTTACAGTGGCAGAGCTCAATAGTTGTAATAAAGGTTGCATAGCCAACAAGGTGTAAATTATTTATTTTCAAGTACTTTATAAAGTTTGCCAGCCCTGCTGTAGGTATTAGTTGAACCTTTAAGATTCAATGCCATCATATAAGGAAATACTGAGATAGGAGATCCAGATCCAAAGAGTTCACCTGTAATAATTAGGTAAACTAGATTTTGTTTTGTATTTTGAGGGGAAAAAATATCCCTGTTTCCTTTAAGCAATGCAAAAGAGTCCCCTATAATTGGAAAGGGTCACTTTAAGAGTCGATATCTTAACGAGTTCAAATAAGGTCTGTCTATTCTGTTTGTTCAGGTGGCAATAAATGGAAACATTAGGAGAAACAGTTGAAATAGAATGGGTGCAATTTCAGCAGTGAAGAGAGGGAGTAGAGACCAGAGAATGAGTTCCTAAACTCCGGTATTATAAACACTGTGAGAAACAAACTCAAAGAACCACTCCAAACTGGTGAAGCCTAGGAACCAGACTCATAACCCAGAGAGAATGAAACATAAAATAAACTGGGTGTTTCAAAATAATATGTCAATCCAGAGCTGTAAAAATGCTAGCAGTGGATATATAGAATCCAATAAAACTGAATGAGAACGCTTACTTTAAAACACTGTATTTGTTTATTTCTTTGCCTAGCTCTATCAATATTTCAAATTATGAAAGTTTTATTTACAATGAGAGAGTCCCTGATGACTCAGTGGGAAAGAACCAACTTGCAGTGCAGGAGATGAGGGTTTGATCCCTGGGTCGGGAAGATCCCCTGGAGGAGGAAATGGCAACCCACTCCAGTATTCTTGCCCAGGAAATCCAGTGGAAAGAACAGCTTGGCGGACTACAGTCCATGGGGTTGCAAGGTATCAGACGCGGCTGAGCTACTGAGCACAATAACTGGCAGAGTTGGGGGGAGGGTGTGTGAAGTAGGATAGAAGCTTACTTTTCACAGCACACACTTTTATTTTTCCACTGTACACCATTACTTTGTTGTGTTTGTATGCCTTACCTTACAAATTAAAATAGAATCCCCTGCTGAGAAATATATTCTATTTCACACTACACACCAAAATATAATGCTAGAGGATTATACATCTGAATGGGAAAAAACAAACTAACAACACTTTCATAACAAAGTAAAGGAGTATATATAAATGAATTTTGGATAATGGAGAATTTCTTAAATAGATGTATAAAGTACTAATCATAACATAATAAACTGGACTATATTGTATATTAATAACTTCTGTATGTCAAAAGACAACATTGAGAGAGTGAAAATGAAAGTCACAGAGTGTGAAAAAATATCTGAAGCACACATATAACTAATATAATGTGTGTATCCATAATCATGAAGAAGTCCTATAAGTCTTTAAGCACAATCTGAAAGAAAGCTGGGAGAAGTTCTTAAAGCGTGAGAAGGGACACAAGGAAGAATTCTGAGCTGCAGACAATGTTTTATATCTTGATCTGGATGCTAGTCATAGAATGATCAGTTTTAGTAAAGAACGGATGTGCTTTTTCAATAATTTCATTTATTTATTTAGTTTTGAATGTGCTGGGCCTTCATTGCTGAATGGGGTTTTTCTCTAGTTTTGGCGAGGCATGGCTACTTTCTAGTTGCAACGTGTGCATGGGCTTCTGGTTGCAGTGACTTCTCTTGTTGTGACGTATGGGCTCTCAGGCACGCAGGCTTCAGTGGATGTGGCACGTGGGCTCAGTAGTTGTGATTCTCAGGCTTTAGAGCACAAGGCTCAGTTTTGTGGTGCACAGGCTTCGTTGCTCCATGGCATGTGGGATCTTCCCAGACCAGAATATGAACCCATGTCTCTTGCATTGCTAGATGGATTCTTTACCACTGAACTACTAGGTAAGATCACAGATGTGCTTTATGTTTCACAATAACACAAGACTTTTGCCATCTTCACAAAATAAGAAATACAAATGACCAATAAACATGGAAAAACTTGAAGGAACTTATTGGCCAGCCCAATACTTAGGTTTTACTAAATAATTGGATTACTGGGGAAGCTGGGATCAGGGGGTGGGGGCATGGGAAGGTACTATGGTTTGGGGCAAATGACTAATTTAACTTATATTTATCAGCTCCTCTAATTTGGACCATGAGACTTTAGCCAAGATCCCTCCCACTCACCTAATCAAAGATGAAATATGTAGGAGGCAGTACTTAGCAGCCCAGTGCTGAGTTTGCAGACTTTAACTATAAAGCCACAATGGATTATGTCAGAAGGCTACTAGGGTGTTATTTATTTAAATCTATTTCATGGAATTCAGCACCACCTTAATGGCCTGAAAGTGTTAAAGTATGTCCCAAAGTACCTAAATTACTCCCTAAATATAATTTATGCTTCAGAATAATCTGACTAACTTGATTTAGAACAGCAGGAAATAAGTTATGCTGCACATAAATGAAGCAGCAGTGTAATTTTAAATACTGCTTGCATAGTGTATGAGAATTTTAATATTTGCAAAATTTTAAAAATCACTTGATTTATTATCCATGTGTTTATACTGACATTTTTTGTCCTTTATTTAGGCAGGTCTACATTTCCTCTTGCTGTCAGGAAAAAATAAATGCAACAACTTTTTTTTTCCCCTCTAGTAATAATACAGAGAGTAAAACTTACACTTATTTCCCTTAATGCTATTTGGAATATCTTTATGTGTTTCCTGTTGTAGCTGCATTTTCCTTCAGTCATGGATGTCCAGTTAATGGAATGAGAGGAATTTAGGGAGCGTAGTGAGTGACTAGAAATTAAATTTATAAATGTAACATTGTAAAACTAGAAAAATTTATATCTGTTCATTCAGGATGTTCCTTAATGGGAGAGAGTTTAATTTTATAAGTAGGCATGATAAAAAATGAAATTTTACACAGTAAATTCAAGAAGAGATTTATACTTGGCTGTTAACAATACATGTTAAAATGCTAGAAAGTATGTTTAAAATTTTTATGTGATGCTTGAAATGGAGTTTAAAATATTATTACTCACATTAAATGTCATCACATGTAAAGTGCATGCTTTTATTCTTTAATATTTTGTTTGAGTAGAATTACTCATTTTAACATTAATTTTAATAATAAAATTAAATCAACTTTACTGTTTTCAAAGTTTTAACAGTTGCAGACTACTAAATGCTCTATATTCAGATATTTACAAAGTAACAGTGTAAGTATTGCTGTGGCCAAAAAGTTTGTTTGGATATTTCTGAACGATGTTAAGGAAAAACCTGGATACCCTTTTTGACCAACCTAATGGCTCATGTCAAGTCTTTAAGTATGCAAAGATTCAGCTTGCAGGAGTTGAGTGAAAATGGAGTAAAGGGAAAGAGGGCATTTCAGGAATACTGGACTAATGTACAGTCATGAAATCCTGAGACAGTAGGGCATGGGGGGAAGGGGAGTCTGCAGAGAGTCCTTGGTGGCTAGCAATTTCATCCTGCCCCATTTCTGTGGACCTCGAACACAAATGTAAGTAGAGAAAGCCTGAGTGTTTCCCTTATGTTCATATCTCCAACTTTGTCTTGCAGCCCTAAGAGGTACCATGATCAACTGTGTGGGCCCTGATGGTTTTCTTCTCTTGGAGAAACTAGATGATGGATAAACTATGAAGAGGCAGAGGGATTGGGTGGGAGGAGACTTTGTGGAATCTTCTGGAAGATGGTCACTGCCAGTGCAGTGAGTGGTGGAGGGACACATCTGCAGCAGCCTAGAAGGAAGAGTATTTATAGCCCAGATGTTGAAGAAATAATCACCTTCCAGTAAATAAAAGCATTGGCAAGAGGGTAAATCTGGTGGTTAGGTAACAGAAAAAAGCAAAGTAGGAAGTGGGCTGATGACTGTAACAGAGGTGGAAAATGACCAAATAACAACAACTCTGTGGTCTGGTTAGCCTTGGTCTGTTTCTCAAACTATAGTGTATAAAGATGGAGATGGTAGTTGTTAGCATGTGAGATTGTCTTTTAAAGACTATTGTACTTAGTGAAGTAAGTCACACAGAGAAAGCTGTTATCTATGTTAGCACTCTATGTTCTCTCTTATACGTGAAATCTAAAAAATTAAAGAATGTATATAAAAAAACAGAAACAGAATCACAGATTCAAAGAATATACTAGTGGTTACCTATGGGGAGACCAAGAGGGAGGGGCAAAATAAGGGCATGGCATTGAGACACAAACTGCTATGTATAAAATAAACAACAAGGGTATAGTGTACAGCATAAGGAATACAGCCATTATTTAAAAGATAGCCATAACTTTTAATTTTTTACTAGATTTTTAAAATTTTTATTTAAATTTATTTATTTTAATTGGAGGTTAATTACTTTACAATATTGTATTGGTTTTGCCATTCATTGACATGAATCCACCATGGGTGTACATGTGCTCCCCATCCTGAACACCCCCCACCACCTCCCTCCCCATCCCATCCCTCTGGGTCATCCCAGTGCACCAGTCCCAAGCATCCTGTATCATGCATTGAATCTGGACTGGTGATTTGTTTCACGTATGATAATATACATATTTCAGTGCCATTCTTCCAAACCATCCCACCCTTGCCCTCTCCCACAGAGTCCAAAAGGCTGTTCTAAACATCTGTGTCTCTTTTGCTGTCTTGCATACAGGGTTATTGTTACCATCTTTCTAAATTCCATATATAGGCGTTACTATATTGTATTGGTGTTTTTCTGTATAATAGGCTCCAGTTTCATCCACCTCATTAGTACTGATTCAAATGTATTCTTTTTAATGGCTGAGTAATATTCCATTGTGTATATGTACCACAGCTTTCTTATCCATTCCTCTGCTGATAGACATCTAGGTTGTTTCCATATCCTGGCTATTATAAACAGTGCTGTGATGAACATTGGGGTACATGTGTCTCTTTCAATTCTGGTTTCCTCTGTATGTATGCCCAGCCATAAGTTTAAATGGAGAATAGTCTACAAAACTATTGAATCACTATTGTACACCTGAAACTGATATGATATTGTAAATCACTTGTACTTTCAATTTAAAATAAATTTTACTTATTGTATTTTTCTGAATATTCAAAGTATGAAGTGTGCATTGCAGGAAGACTTAACAATATTAATATATATATATATAATGAAAATTAAAATCAACTACAGCCTCACCAAGATGATACAATGCCAACTATGACTCACTGTATTTTAGATTCTCATTTAACAGCTCTCTGACTCCAGTGATTCAAGTTCCCGTAACACATATGCAATGTACATTCTTCAGATGTATTCTTAAGTCATATTTTGCATATTAGCACTGAAAATATATGAAAACAAAATTATTATTAACCATGCAAATATTTCCAAGATCATTTTGTGGCTGATGAATATAAAACATTTAATCAACTATAAAATGCCATTATTTATTAAAGATATAATTATTTTATAAATTTATTTTTAATAGAAGGATAATTGCTTTGCAATATTGTATCAGTTTCTGCCATACATCAGCAGGAATCAGCCATAGGTATACATATGTCTCCTCCCTCTTGAACTTCCCTCCCACCTCCCACCCTTTACCACCCGTCTTAGTTGTTACAGAGCTCAAGTTTAAGTTCCCTGAGTCACACAGCAAATTCCCATTGGCTATCTCTTTTACATATGGTAGTGTATATGTTCTCCATTTGTCCCACTGTCTTCTTCCTCCCCGCCTGCCTGTGTCCATAAGTCTGTTTTCTATGTCTACATCTCCATTATTTATAGGCTAGTGATAGAGACTATCTCTTTTGGCTATTATTAGCTGCCTTTTTATGCTACCAAAATACTATTTTAGATATTTTTAAGGTGAAAATACAGTTAATCATTAAATGTAATACCTGATAGAATGCATGATAGAATACATGTAGATATATAATTAAATATTGGAAGAAAATAGGAAAAATAGAAAAAAAAGCCTTACAACTATCACTTTGAATTGTTTAATTTGGTGAAAATTCATCTTGAAAAAAGGAAATCCGAGAAAATTTAATGTAAAGTGCTAAAAGACACCACTGGAACCAGAGAGATCTGAATTAGAATTCCAGGTCTGCCATTTAATATCTATTTACCTTTTGGTGACTTACTCAGCATCTCACCTTTCTCCAGTGAAAAATGGGAATAATAATTGGTATGTTGCAGAGGGTGTTGCAGGAGTTAATAGAATGGGATATGTAAATCCACAGACCCCAGTACTTGGTTTATAATGTGAATTCCATTCCTTTCCTAGTAAAACAATAGGGAATTGTGACATTATTTGGATTCTAAAATTACTTAAATTTCCAAAGGGGAGGTAGAGATATGAGAAGATCCTCAAGATATTCAAAACCAATCTGTTACATCTTAAGAATAGATCTCAGAGAACTGTACAGACAGCTGTACTGTGAGGTCACTCAATAAACAGGAATTTTCAGGATGGCTTTTGTTTCATGCTGGCAAATGCCTGTTTGGGCAGGCCCTGGTAGACCCAGTAGATCATGAGCCCACAGACTTTAAAACTTGCCCTGTATAGTATTTTTCAACTTGTCAGTACATTAGAATCACCTGGGTGCTTTTAAAAATACCAGTGTCAGGGTCCCACCTCCAAAGATACTGGTGTAATTGTTCTAGATTGGGGACCCAAAATCTGTGTTTTATTGCTATTTTTTATTTTATAATGGCCTATGAAAAGACTCTGATGCTGGGAGGGATTGGGAACAGGAGGAGAAGGGGACGACAAAGGATGAGATGACTGGATGGCATCACCAACTCGATGGACGTGAGTCTGAGTGAACTCAGGGAGTTGGTGATGGACAGGGAGGCCTGGCGTGCTGTGATTCATGGGTTGCAAAGAGTCGGACACGACTGAGTGACTGAACTGACTTACTGATGTGGTTTTTATGTGCAAGTCTCTTAGTGTAAACATAAAGCCTTGACTCATTTAATTTCTGGCTCAGTCTCTTCTGTGACCAGAAATGACCAAATATTTCCTTCTTAATGTTCTTTTCATATGAGATGTTGACACATTACCTTTCACAAAATTCTTCAGCATCACAATTTAAAATGCTAGTGCTGCAATGAACACTGGGGTACATGTGTCTCTTTCAATTCTGGTTTCCTCGGTGTGTATGCCCAGCAGTGGGATTTCTGGGTCATAAGGCAGTTCTATTTGCAATTTTTTAAGGAAATCTCCACACCATTTTCCATAGTGGCTGTACTAGTTTGCATTCCCACCAACAGTGTAAGAGAGTTCCCTTTTCTCCACATCCTCTCCAGCATTTATTGCTTGTAGACTTTTGGATCGCAGCCATTCTGACTGGTGTGAAATGGTACCTCATTGTGGTCTTGATTTGCATTTCTCTGATGATGAGTGATGTTGAGCATCTTTTCATGTGTTTGTTAGCCATCCGTATGTCTTCTTTGGAGAAATGCCTATTTAGTTCTTTGGC
>SJYV01025446.1:92013-107440 GCA_006410875.1 Neotragus pygmaeus
CCTTTATTTATCCATTGGTAAAATTCTAACATTTTTTATCTGTAGAATCATTGATTATTTTTTAATAAAATCATCATCTGCAATGTTAAAAAAAATAAAATAAAATGCTAGTGGATACAGTGAAACTAGAAGGAGAAAGGAAGACTAGTATACCAGTTCACTGGTGAATTTCTCACATCTAAGGCAATGTAGAAGTTACAGCTGTCATCCTGAACGCTTGAGTATCTTAATGAGCACACACTTTTAGCTCAAGACATTACTGAAATTGACAGACGTTATGAGCTAATTTTTGATCCAAAAAATCTTTTGAAATTTAGTATCTAGCTTCAAAATAATTTATTAGATATTAATGTACTTTTAAATTTCTGAAGTTTTATTAAAAATCAAGTATTCTCATAGGGAAGAAAACACTAATATTCCACAATAATTGTCTCTATTTTTGTCTCAGCCACAAAGTGTATTCATTTTAATGGGAAATGGCAACCTTTTATCAAATATTTTAATTCATCCTATATTCAATATTAGTTATTTATGTTAACTGAAACTGACATATACAAATGTGAGAAACTATCAAAATAATAGCTTTATTAATATAATAACATATATTCTATGTCCATATAATCCATTTATTTTTCTTGATCCCTAATTTTTATCTCTAGGCAATTTGACAGATCTGTTGAAAAATGGCGGCGGTTTCATTATGATATGAAGATATTTAATCAATGGCTAACAGAAGCTGAACACTTTCTCAAAAAGACACAAATTCCTGAGAACTGGGAACATGCCAAATATAAATGGTATCTTAAGGTAAGTTTTTGAAATCTCTTTTTTTCAGACTGTTTTTATCTCCACCACAACATCACGACTGCTTAACTTCTTTAAGTTCAGGTTGTGAAGGATGATGGAAATTTATAATTCCTGACTTTTGTTGTCAGCACCGCACATGCTAGAACTTGTCATGATGATCATTTTGGAATGTTTTGTGTCAGGATGAGAGTCTAGACGTAACCGGTTTATCTGATGAAGTGCAAAGTGTAATTGAATCTTGAATACAGAGAAGCATCTTACAGCAGAGTGTCCTGTGGCTTTAGGGCAGTGTGTGTTTTTGCCTTATGTTGGATTTTGTCCAGGAGGAGAACTTGTGGTGTACTTAGCAATAATGTAGTCACTAGAAATATCCATCATTATAAAATTACAGTTCTGTTTCCCTAAAGACAATCTGTGGTGATGTAGCAATATTCCTATATATTCTCTTGACAAAATTTCTTCTGAGATAGGCCAGAGGCCAAAACAATACTGTAAATTGGCAGTACTTATTGACAGTTTTATGGGTTTTGTTAATGGAAATGCAACATATGGATTATAACCATCATACAGTTTAATTTCAACTGGCAGTGTCTTTTGATTATGTAGATAAAGTGGATTGTGGAGGTTATAATTTAGGTTATAAAGTATATGGCTTAAGTATAAGAAATACTGGGTTCACTACACCAAATCTTAGGTACTTGTGCAATAATTTTTAGTTCAAATTGTTCAGGTAGCAATTTTCAGTCAAGGAGATTTGAACGGTGACCAGTTTTTGAATGCCAGAAAATATTGATTAAAACAGATGACAGCAAAGAAAAGGGTAATACATTAAATAGTCCAGGCATTTC
Organism: Neotragus pygmaeus; assembly: GCA_006410875.1. Lineage (NCBI taxonomy): Eukaryota > Metazoa > Chordata > Mammalia > Artiodactyla > Bovidae > Neotragus > Neotragus pygmaeus. The sequence goes on from SJYV01025446.1 coordinate 93,669, forward strand.
AAAACGCTGATTTCATAAAAGTAATATCATTTTCAACTTAACGATTCTCCTTTTTCAAATATTTTTTGCATAGAAAAGATGCCTTCTGATATTAAGGAAGTAACCATTTATACACCCCTATATATGTGTAAGCTATGTAAATATAGAAAATTAATATTGTAAAATTTTGTGTAATTATGTGTATATCAATCAAATCTTTGTACTCATCAGCATTACCATTGCAGATAGAGGAAATTCATCAATTTATAATCTGACATCATACAGAAAAAATATTTTTAATAGCACTAAAGTGAATTTTGAGCCAATGTAGCATCACCAGGTCTCTGACTTAAAGAAAGAAACATAAGGCATTCTTGGGGAGATTTATAATCCTCTTACCATTTTGAAAGATGTCCGTCACAAGGTAGTTATACATATTAATCTGTTTTGTTACAAAAATAATATATACTCATTATAAAAAATGAGGAATTATAGAGGTGTATTGTAAGTAAATATATACCCACCTACTACTCCACAGAGAGTGATGTTTTGATATGGATATTGGTATATATTTCAGCTTGTCATCTCACTCAGCAATGGATACAGAAGGTTTATTAGGGAGTGTTTTTGGGAGTTGAGCAATTGGTTTATGATATTCCTTGGTATAGTTTTCTTCATGTTTCTTATTCTTGTGGTCTATTAAGCTTCTTGGATCTGTGTGTTCACAGTTTTAATCAAACTTAGAAATTTTAAAGGTGTTACTTAAAAATAATATTTTTCTGCCCCTTGCCCTTTCCAGGGACTCTGATAGCATATATTATGTCACTCACTGACATTCTGTTCTTTTCATTTTCAGTCTCATTTTCTCTGTAATTCATTTTTAAAAATTCCTGTTGTCAAATGGACCAATCTATTTTTTTAGCTTATCGAGTCTGTGGTTTATCTCATCTAGTATATAGCTTTAACCTCAGACACTGTTGTCTTGTGTGATTCAATACATTGCTCAAATGTGATATAAGAATTTTAACATTTTCCATGTTAATATCTTAAAAGACCTCAACATTCAATCTTTACCTTCTGGAAAAAACGGAATACAGTTACAATAACAGTTATAATGTTTCTTGTCTACCAGTACTATCATCTCTGTCTATTTTGGGTCAATTCCAATTATTTTTTCTCCTTTCTATGAATGTTATTTTCCTGCTTCTTTGGATGACTGGTAATTTTTGATTAGATACCAGATGTGAATTTTAACTTGTTGAGTGCTTGATATATTTGTGCAGATAAATATTGTTGACCTTTGTCCCGAAACATAGTTATATTTGCTTGGAAATAGTTTGATCTTTGGAGTGTATTACTTGTATACTTTGAGTTTTGAGTAGAACAACCTAAAATCTAGAGCTAAATTTTCCCCACTACTGAAGCAAAACCCATCTGAATACTCGCTCTGATGTTCCTGTATGATGTTTTCCACTGTGTCTGGCAGGAACGGGTACTCTCCCAGCCATATGTGAGCTTTGGTGATTGTTTACTTTAATTACTGTGTATAGTTCTTTCCCTTGACATTGGTAGTTTCTTGTTGTCAGGGTTCCCTGGTAGCTCAGTTAGTAAAGAAACCACCTGCAATGCAGGAGACCCCAGTTTGATTCCCGGGTCAGGAAGATCTGTTGGAGAAGGGATAGGCTACCTTCTCCAGTATTCTTATGTTTCCCTTGTGGCTCAACTGGCAAAGAATCTGCCTGCAATGCAGAAGACCTGGATTTGATCTCTGGGTTGGAAAGATCCCCTGGAGAAGGGAAAGTCTACCTACTCCAGTATTCCGGCCTGGAGAAATCCATGGCAAGCTATAGTCCATGTGGTCAAAAAGAGCTGGACACAACTGAGAGACTAAGCATAGCACACAGTACATACATAAAGTACAAAAGGAACTTCTTTTATACTTGGAAAAAGTTTGTCTAGCTAAGGAACTGTGAATGATAACACAAATCTTCTAAACAGTTACAGTGTCCTTTTCCCCTCCCCCTGTGATTAAGAAGATCCAAAATCATGCATATACACTTGTGTATACCTGCATAGACACACATACATTCAAGAAAACTGAGGTTATCTTTCTAGTCTGTTAAATCTCAGAAGAGGGTCCAGAAAGACACTATCAGGCATATCCATTGATAAGACAAATGAAATCTGGTAATTTCAGCTCTCTTGGTCATTATCATTATTGATTAACTAACAATGAATTATTCTTGTTGTTGTTTAGTAGCTCAGTCGTGTCCTACTCTTTTGTGACCCCATGGACCATAACCCACCAGGCTTCTGTTCACGGGATTCTCCAGGCAAGAATGCTGGAGTGGATGGACACTTCCTACTCCATGGTGTCTTCCTGACCCAGGGATTGAACCTGCATCTCTTGCATTGGCAGGTGGATTCTTTATCACTGAGCCACCAGGGAATCCCAACAAGAATAAGAGGATTTAAGTTTTTGATGAGGGATTATTTTAGGAAACAAAATGTAGATGCTACAGGTTGGCAGCAGATAGATTTGTTGCCCTGAACTTGTAATAGTTACTTTGAGGAATATCAACCAAGTAGGCCATGTACTAAACAGATATTTACAAGGGTACACTGATGTTTAAAACCTGATGTGTATGAGTTTGAGCAAATGTGTCTGTGCTATGCTTAGTTGCTTAATTGTGTCCAACTCTTTGCGACCCCATGGACTGCAGCCCACCAGGCTCCTTTGTAGGTGAGAATTCTCCAGGCAAGAATACTGGAGTGGGTTGCCAGGAGTGGGTTGCCATGACCTCCTCCAGGGGTTATTCCCATCCCATGGATTGAACCCAGGTCTCCCTCACTGTAGGTGGATTCTTTACCAGGTGAGCCACCAAGGAAGCCCATATATCGTGTCTAGATAGGAAATAAAATGATAAATCATCACACGTTTTGAGCTTGTCTGTATATACTTCTGTTAAGCTGCATTTTATTTCTATTTTTAATTTTAAAAAGATAAATCTTATTTGGCGTTATTATTCAAAATAAAGTTGCTACCAATAATGCAAAGAAAAGATTGCCTGGCTCCATGCAACTCAGCTATTTTTTCCCCATCACAACTGAATGATAAAATTAAGTATATTAATTAATATTTTTCAAGATATTCTAAAAATGTCACGCAGCATGGGAAATCTTTTAAAAATATCACATTTTTATATGAGAAAATATCAATCATGTGATATGCCACTAAAATTGGTCTGTTAATAAGCTCAGTTATTTGTGTATGTCTTAAATATTCATTCAACAAGCAGTGATTGAGTGCATATACAGAATTTTATCATCCACAAAATAGTGACATGTCACACTAGCTTAAAGTAGAAGTTCTGAGGATTGGCTAAGAAGTTAGAAGCCATATTCAAAAAGTGTGGGTTCAAATTCCAGCTCCTTTAATAGCTACAGAATCCTATGAAGTGTCTTAACTCTCTACATCTGTTTTGTTCTAAATAATAATAAAAATGAGATGTGCACAAAGTACTTAAAATTTCATTCTCCACAAAATAATTACTCATTACACATTAGTCTAACTAATTACACTTCCTAAGTGATTAACCTGTATCTATGAGAACAGGCTGGAGAAGGAAATGGCAATCCACTCCAGTGTTCTTGCCTTGAAAATCCCATGGACGGAGGAGTCTAGTAGGTTACAGTCCATGGAGTCACAAAGAGTTGGACACGACTAAGCTTTCACCTTCTTTCTTTCTATGAGAATAGAAGTGCATTTACTGAATTGCTATCCCCAAACATCTGAAATACAGATTAAATAACCTGGTATTTTCAATATTATTTTTATGTTTTATTACATTTTCTCAAAGTATAACTCTTGGATTAAAAAGTGAGGAAAATTCCACTTCAACCAAACAAATCTTTCTCAGAAAGCTGGCATGTCTACCTCCTTTTAGAACTAACAAGAGTAAATGTTAATGAGAGTTTTCAAAGGGAAAGCTAAGCACCATGAAGGAAAGTTACAAAAATAATGTCAACTCATCTAGTGATGGAGTGAATTCGTGAGCCAACAAGTACACTGAGTGAAAACAGAAAAGTGGAAATCATAACATGCTAACATTTAGCTGTACATGTTCTTCTAGAGTAGAAAGAAATGTGTTTTAAAGCATGGGTTGTTATTTTAATGGACTTGAAAATTCTAGAAGTTGACAGTATAACTAATAAAAACCAAAATTAGACTGAGTATTTTAAAAGATGGGATACCTTTCTACTAGTGGATATGAAGCCTGTTGATTTTATTAGATAGTGCTAGTTCGTGAACCGTATTAAAAGTTAACAGTACTTTATAAAAACACCATGAGCAAGCAGGAGACCTTGATATCTTAAATTCCATTTGAAATTCACTTCAGGAAGTACACAGAAGTAGGATTATTTAGATAAAACTTTTTCGGCTTTAAATTAGTAAATGGTAAGAATAGGGAATAAAGCAGCAATGTGTTATTGTGGCATTAGTTATCTGCTGTTTTTAGGCAAAATATCTTCTTAAAGTTAGTCTTCTAGTATATCTTTCAACATTACTACTGTGTTTCATTCCTTCATAATATATATTGTATAATAGAAGTACAATATATTTTTGTGTATTGCTGTAAATAAATACAGTTACAAGCTTAGCTTTGTAACATAATGATACACTTTAATTCATTGTGATTATAGATACTTAAACAACATGGATTAAGTATGTCATATCATAATGTTTATGTTCACCATCAAATCTCAAAATAATAGTTTAAATTCATTGTCTAGTTAAGAAAAATGCACTTTTTTCTTTTTTCAAATTAGAAATTTGCATGGGGAATGAAAAATTGCATATAAATTATATAGTTGTAATATTACTGTGATCTCTCAGATGAGGAAATAAATCAAGGGAAAGGCACTAGCTTCTTGGAGTTGGCAAAGGGAAGGCAAAGAAAGAAGTATATAAAAGAGAGTCATAGACAATTTTAGCTGCTCCTCAGCTCTGCCTTACATTGGCTATTTGTGATGGAGAAAAATTCCAAAGCACTTTGTAAAGACCCAGTTCTTACAAGTTTAGATTCCAAGAATACATTGGAGCTGGATAACTCCTGCTCCAACATTTGAGACAAGTGAGTTCATTTAAAAAAAAAAAAAAAAAGGCTGTCTTCCCTTTAAAGGAGATACCTAGACTTTGTAATTGTCCTCCCCTCACTTTCTGAGCTTACAGCCTAGAAAGCCCTCAAGTGGCAGACACCATCATTGAAAAACCACTGGCTTGCCTAGAAACAAAGAATATTGAATAAATGTGCATAGGTCACGGACACTATCTGCTATAGTGAATTTTTGTATTTTTATTTGGATATATTTTAATACCTAATTAGTAAGGTACTCCCCCAAAGGACTCTACTGGAGATAACTGACTTTGAAATACGGAGTAAATCAAAGGCTATCTAGAAAAAAGGCATATGGTGTAAAAGACCAAATTGAATACAAGTATGTTTTCTGTAGAGTTGGTTTTTATAGTGCTGATTTTACCAGCTGGCTGGTGAGTTTGAGGGCTTCTTAACAGTTACACTGCTGGGACTCAAATGCTGATAGAGACTTTGATGGAAAAAAATCATTTGAGTAAAAATTTCTGCCATCTGTTGCCCTTCATTGGGACCCCAGTGTTAAGAATAATTTATACAATTGCTGGCCCTTTATATTTTCCCAGAAGTAATAAAATTTAATAAAACTGTTTGGTGGTCTCAAAGCTCCCCTGGTTTCTGTAACTGGAGGATGTACACTAACATAAGGGAATCAACATGAAAATTTGCTGCAAAGATAATTTGTCTCTAGTCCCTTGCTTTAGGGTTACAGTAATGCATAAGTATGGGAATGCATCTTAAAGTAAGCTTTCCAATGTTATTAGCTGGTAGAGACATGAGAATAAAGTCTCTTAATACAGTTAAACAGTTGGGCACTTCATTATTACGTAAATATTGTTTGCCTTTTATTGCTGCTTAGAAACTCCTCTGTAACTTCTTGGCTCCTATGCATCTTTTCAGAAGTAGTAACAGATTTATAGGGAGTTTAGCAAAGAACAGAAAGTCAGAGAGGGGCTCTAAGTTGTTGCCTATCAAATGTCTTTTGTAAAATAAGTATATTAAAATAATTGGATAATCTCAATGGCTTGTTCTTCAAGTTCTGTCGTGCAGCATGATATGTTTAAGATGAAAAATTGCTATACATTATGGGAAAGAAATAAGAACTGAAACTATAAGTTACTGTAATAGCCATAGCAGTAAAGAGCTGCTTAAAATGCATGAAAACACATCATCTCCAAGGGATCCCCATTCTTAGAGTAAGAAATTATCAGGAGAGTAAGAATCTATGAAAAATACATAAATAAAGTGAAGCATATTAATTGCAAACTCCAAACTGAGGGGAGAAAACCCTGCTCACATCAACATAGAAGGATTGTGAAAAAGAAATTATTTAATGAAAAATAAGATTAATGCTGCTGCTGCTGCTGCTGCTAAGTCACTTCAGTCATGTCTGACTCTGTGCGACCCCACAGACAGCAGCCCACCAGGTTCTGCCGTCCCTGGGATTCTCCAGGCAAGAACACTGGAGTGGGTTGCCATTTCCTTCTCCAATGCATGAAAGTGAAAAGTGAAAGTGAAGTCCCTCAGTAAGTGTCCAACCCTTCATGACCCCATGGAGTACAGCCTACCAGGCTACCCCGTCCATGGGATTTTCCAGGCAAGAGTACTGGAGTGGGTTGCCATTCAGTAAGTTTTATGTATAATACTTTGCAAAGAGGATGTTCCAGCCACTCTGATCTCATTGCTGTCTCTCCTTGCATACCTTCTTCCTATTCCTTCTAATGCTAGTTCCTTCCATTAAATTTGTTTTCCTTTTTGCTAGAAGTTCTACCCTATCCCTAGTCTTTATCCCCTGTGTCCTAATTCCCTCCCTCCGAGGACTTTTGTAACTTCTCTTTACTTATATATATCTGTGTTCTGATGTTATCTTCTCAGATATGCTTTTTGTAAATTGTCCTATTTTAAAAAGGCCACACAAACACAGGCTTAATTTATCTCCAAATTATCCTGCTTCAGTTTCATCATAACACTGTCATTTTTTGAAATTTTAATATATGCACATTTATTTTCTCTAGTTCCTACCAGAATGCAAATCTTGCAGGGACCTTGTGTTCCATGGTTCCCAATATACCCTCAGTACCTAGAACAATCTTTTCATACATGTAACATATTATATTCATTATAATTAATACTTGGATAAATGAATTATATTTTCATCATATTATTTGCCTAAACAAACTATCCCCAAATTTGTCCTTTCTGCCATTTTTACCCCATCTTCTATGCAGGAAAATCTTCCTTTCATGGAGCCGCCCTCTCTTCTTTGTACAGAATACTTGAAACTTTCATATTTGCTGAAAGTTTAACAATATGATGGCTTATATTCTCTGATCCTTTGAGTATATCATAAATATCAAAATTCATTCAATAAACGTTTAGTGTCAGCCTACTATGTGCAAGGGAGGCACTTGGCTTGTGACTAGGGATACAAACTTGGCAAAGTGTCCCCTTTCCTTTAGTAAGCTCNGGAAACTAATAAAGAGAATAATATCCACCACTCACTATAGGGCCAGGCCCTCCTAAGAGGCCTTAAGGATATTAAGTAATAAAAATGAAACTTCTTTCATCCATAAAAATGGTACTTAGTGATCAGTATAACCCTAATTAAACCCATCTTAGGTCATTATCAATATGGGTGACGTATAACCTCTATATTGCTATGGATTATCATTTGACCCATAGTTCATCAAAATCAGAATAGTAGAAGTTATTTTTATTATTAGAGATGATGTTAGACTTGTTAATGATGACAATAACATTAGTCATAACATAATAAGGCACTTTCCAATTTATGAAGCACTTTCAATTACATTGTCATATTAATCTCCTACTGAGATATAGATTTGGGAGATCCTTTATGAGCTACCAGATAGCTCAGCTGGTAAAGAATCTGCCTGCAATGCAGGAGACCCAGCTTTGATTCCTGGGTTGGGGAGATCCCCTGGAGAAGGAAAAGGCTACCCACTCCAGTATTCTGGCCTGGAAAAACCCATGGACTATATAGTCCATGAGGTCACAAAGAGTCAGACACGNCAGCTGGTAAAGAATCTGCCTGCAATGCAGGAGACCCAGCTTTGATTCCTGGGTTGGGGAGATCCCCTGGAGAAGGAAAAGGCTACCCACTCCAGTATTCTGGCCTGGAAAAACCCATGGACTATATAGTCCATGAGGTCACAAAGAGTCAGACACGACTGAGTGACTTTCACTTTCACTTTTCTTTATAAGATGTCTATTATTGAGGGAACGGTAGATACAAGAGCACCCATGATTTGAAATAAAAGCAGGATTTTGGTAGGAGGCCAGAATTTGGTAAGCAGCCAAGAAGACAAATCTGTGTGTAGCGACAGCTGATGTTCTCTAAGAAAAACCTTATCAAGGGACTTTCAAGAGTCTTCTCCAATATCACAATTGGAAAACATCAATTCTTTGACACTCAGCCTTCTTTCTGATCCAACTCTCACAGCCATACATGACTACAGGAAAAACTATAGCTTTGACTAGATGGACCTTTGTCAGCAAAATGATGTCTCTCTCTTTTTTTAATATACTGTCTAGGTTTGTCATGGCTTTTCTTCCAAGGAGCAAGCAGCTTTTAATTTTGTGGCTGTAGTCTCCATCTGCAGTGATTTGGGAGCCCAAGAAAAGAAAATCTGTCACTGCTCCCATTGTTTCCCATCTATTTGCCATGAAGTGATGGGACTGGATGCCATGGTCTTTGTTTTATGAATGTTGAATTTTAAGCCAGCTTTTTCACTCGCCTCTTTCACCCTCATCAAGAGGTTCTTTAGTTCCTATTTGTTTTCTGTTAGGAGAATGGAAATGACTTTAAGTGGCAATAGCTTAGGGAACTCAGGTTCCCAGGTGGACAGTGTTTGCTCAGACTGAACAGGCAAATTTGGAACTCTTTGTGAAGGACATTGTAAGATCCATGCCCAAGTCTGTGTTTTAGCATATAAATAACAGTTACTGAATGTAGAAGGGTGTCTGTATAAAAGTGGAAGTTTTGAAGATAAGCTTTGTTCGGGACACTTATGGTTTCTTTTGTACTTCCTAGATTTTTACACTATAATTTTGGTGAGAACTTTGTAAGACAAGCTGTAGCTTCAGTTCAGTTACAGTCATGTCCGACTCTTTGCAACCCCATGGACTGCAACATGCCAGGCTTCTCTGTCCATCACCAACTCCTGCAGCTAGCTCAAACTCATGTCCATTGAATTGGTGATGCCATCCAGCCATCTCATCCTCTGTTGTCCCCTTCTCTTCCTGCCTTCAGTCTTTCCCAGCATCAGAGTCTTTTCCAATGAGTCAGACCTTCACATCAGGTAGCCGAAGTACTGGAATTTCAGCTTCAGCATCAGTCCTTCCAATGAATATTCAGGACTAATTTCCTTTAGGATGAAATGGTTGGATCTCCTTGCTAACTGAGGGACTCTCAAGAGTTTTCAACACCACAGTTCAAAAGCATCAATTCTTCAGCAATCAGCTTTCTTTGTTGTCCAACTCTTATATGCATACATGACTACTGGAAAAACCAGAGCTTTGACTAGACGGGCCTTTGTCGGCAAAGTAATGCCTCTGCTTTTTAATATGCTGTCTAGATTGGTCATAGCTTTTCTTCCAAGGAACAAGCATCTTTTAATTTCATGGTTGCAGTCACCATCTGCAGTGATTTTGGAGCCCAGGAAAATAAAGTCTGTGACAGTTTCCATTGTTTCCCCATCTACTTGCCATGAAGTGATGGGACCAGATGCCATGATCTTCGTTTTCTGAATGTTGAGTTTTAAGGCAGCTTTTTCACTTTCCTCTTTCACTTTCATCAAGAGGCTTTTTAGTTCCTCTTCACTTTTTGCCTTAAGGGTAGTGTCATCTGTGTATCTGAGGTTATTGATATTTCTCCCGGCCATCTTGATTCCAGCTTGTACTTCATCCAGTCCAGCATTTCTCATGATGTACTCTGCATATAAGTTAAATAAGCAGGGTGACAATATACAGCCTTGACGTACTCCTTTCCCAATTTGGAACCAGTCTGTTGTTCCANCATGAAATGATGGGACCAGATGCTATGATTTTAGTTTTCTGAATGTTGAGCTTTAAGCCAGCTTTTTCACTTTCCTCTTTCACTTTCATCAAGAGGCTTTTTAGTTCCTCTTCACTTTTTGCCTTAAGGGTAGTGTCATCTGTGTATCTGAGGTTATTGATATTTCTCCCGGCCATCTTGATTCCAGCTTGTACTTCATCCAGTCCAGCATTTCTCATGATGTACTCTGCATATAAGTTAAATAAGCAGGGTGACAATATACAGCCTTGACGTACTCCTTTCCCAATTTGGAACCAGTCTGTTGTTCCATGTCCAGTTCTAACTGTTGCTTCTTGACCTGCATACAGATTTCACTTTGAAGTAGTTTAGCATACTTGAAACAGTGCATCTTCAAATTGTTATTAGAGGAACATACATTTTATGGTCCTGTTATGCTTATTTTCTTTCTAGACATTTCACATGTAAACACATTTTAAATGGTTTGTTTCTACTTAAGTATCCATCTGAAGGTGTTGTGTGTGTGTTTTTTGCTTGAAAATAAAGTGGTACATGTGATTAAGATGGACTCATTGTGGTCACAAGGGAATCAAGAATCTCACATTAAAAGATCAAATTAATTTTTAAAAAGTAGGGCCAAAATTGGTTATTTTGTATATCATTGTCAGCTTTCCTCAAATCAGATATTAAGCCCTTGCTTCCAAAAGAGGCGATACTACAGAATGGGTATCACCGTGGGCTCTTTGCTGGTTAGATTCTACCAAGTAACTCTCTCAATATATAACTAAACAAATATTTGTAGAGGACCTACTATGTGCTAAATACTATTCCAAGAAACAGGGATCTGGTAGTGAAACAAACAAGTATACACTCTCGTAGAGTTCTCAAAGGAGAAATAAAGGAAGGTCTGTGTAGTAATATTCCCATCTTTAATTTCTTCTTTCAAAATAAATATTCCTCTTTGAGAAATATGGTCCCTCATTATCTATAACTGTCAACACTGCAATAATCATTTAGCACTTCTGAGTAATTTCTACCTTTTGGCTGATGGAAACTTGGAAGCCCAAACCTCTCATTGCACAGAGCTATTGATGAGTAAGAGAAGGGAATGACTTTCTCTGTATCTTGTTGGCTATCACCTGACAATCAGAAAGAGCCATAGGCAAATTGCCAAGGGGCTACGATATAGGGTCACCCCTGAAGAAGATGGAAAGACAGGTGGGAAGAATGAAGGGTGTGAGATGAAGGGTCATCCCCTAAGTTAAAAAATTAGAGCTATAACAGGAGTTGGAAGTTACTCTTAGCATGTTCCCTACACAATCTTTGGCTTTGCTTGCATGATCACCACTTCATTCATTTTTTTCATTTATTTCTCAAATAACTAAATGCAATAAGAATTATTCTTTTTATTTAAATCTAAATTGTAGAAAGCTAAGGAACATTCTAGGAAGAAATCCAGCTATCACTTCCTGGGTCAGGGTGTTCTATAGTTCGCACAGAAATAGTTTAATTCACTAAAAGGAAACCCCAATGCTCCAATTCAAAATAAATTTTAAGAAAGGAAACCCCAAACTGAGACATTGATGTAGTCATTGATGGTTCATTTGTACAGTAATGGAATAAGTATTTTTACCATGAGCAATATTTTTCCAAATTCCTATGCTCTACCTCACTTTAAAGTGTTGCATTTGTGTGAATGCTAAAGTTCTTGAGTATCTTGTAAGTTCTAACAGCATCACATTAATACTGAGCTAATCCAAGCTTTGTTAGTGAGAAAAGTATATTCAGTGAATGAGTTCGTGGGTCTCCTCCAAATAGAGATGTGTTTTCCAAAGTTTCCTGATCATTAAGAATCACAGTATTAGGCCTCTCTCTGGTGCTGCCATGTCCAATTCAATAGCCACTAATCATATGAAATACTGAAATGCAGCTAGTCCTAAGATGAATTATGAGTAAAACACTTGCTGAGTTTTGAAGACTTAAAAGTAACATAGGAAGTAAACTATCTCATTGCAGGTGAAAGTGATACTATTTTGTCATATTAAAGTAAAACAAATGTATTATTAAAAGTAATTTTTTTGATGTGGCTCTTTGAAAATTTGAAAATTTGATTTGTGGTTTGCCTTATGTTAGGGCTTCCCTGATGGCTCAGATGGTAAAGAATCCACCTGCAATGCCAGAGACCTGGGATCGATCATTGGGTTGGAAAGATCCCCTGGAGGAGGGCATGGCAACTCACTCCAGTATTCTTGCCTGGAGAATTCCATGGACAGAGGAGCCTGGTGGGCTACAATCCATGGGATTGCAAAGAGTCGGACATGACTGAGGGGCACAGCACAGTCAATGCAGAGTCTGATTTACTTAGTTTAGAATGAAGTCCTATTTATTAAGGCCGAATGTTTTTATTTTTTTTCCCCTTAATAATCAGGAAACACTGGGACATTTTGAAGGGGAATAAATAATTGATGCTCATTATGCAAACTATTGGAGAAAACAGTGGCACCCCACTCCAGTACTCTTGCCTGGAAAATCCCATGGACGGAGGAGCCTGGTGGGCTGCTGTCTATGAGGTCACACAGAGTCGGACATGACTGAAGCGACTTAGCAGCAGCAGCAGCAGCAGCATGCAGACNGCACCCCACTCCAGTACTCTTGCCTGGAAAATCCCATGGACGGAGGAGCCTGGTGGGCTGCTGTCTATGAGGTCACACAGAGTCGGACATGACTGAAGCGACTTAGCAGCAGCAGCAGCAGCAGCATGCAGACTATTGGGAAAAGAAAACTGATGAAGTGGGGATGAAACAAAGAAATGATTAGGAACTGCCCTCCTTTCCCAGCATCACCTTCTTCCCAGCCTTTTTCTTTCCTTTCTTTCACCCTAAGTTTCACACTGCAGAATTCACTGTCAGTATTCTGACATAGGAACAGACTTAGAAGTGTAAACAGTCTTAAGTCTCCTCTAGGATTTTATACTTAAAAAGAAAGGAGAAGCAGTTCAAGATCAAGGGTTACGGTATAATTTGTGGAATAGGTGGAAGGGATATGTTTTTGAGATAGGAACTGCAGATACCTCTGATGTGCCACTGCTGGGCACCCTCCCTCTTATTGAAAGTTCACACAGGAATATAATTTGAGGAAGCAGCATTATTTAGTGGCTTGCAACTGAGCCCTTGGCCTTCATAGTCCTCACTTCTGCTAGTGGCTCAACACCCCAGAGGGCTCAGTTAAAACAGATTCATTCCAAAGGGGAAAATAAGCAAAGTTGGCCACAGAGAGTATTTGCAACTGTCAGAGCTTTAGTGAATGTGGAATGTCTCTTAAAAGACAAGCTGAAATTATTGGTCCAATTCCTATCTGAACTATTAATTTTTATCTGTCTTCACGGTGCCTGAGGAGAAAGGTTATCAAAGGGAATCAATGTCCAAATTATAGTATGTATCTTGGCCATGGAAGTTATTGAATTTTAGCCAGTATTTGTTATTCTTTCATTTATAGTATGAGAAAGGAGTGTAATGAATCTAACTCTCTGTCCTGGTGTACCTCTCTCATCACATTCACAATAAGTGCATGTCAATACTCATGCCTTTTTCATATTTCTGAACTTT
>SJYV01025447.1:0-11389 GCA_006410875.1 Neotragus pygmaeus
CACACACACACACACACACACACACACACACACACACACACACACACACACTCCTCTTCCCAGTCAACATCTACTGTCATCTTTACTTTCCTGACTCCTCTCTCATGGGTCCATATAACTTTTCTTTCTTTCTCCTATTAAAGAAATAGAAAGACTTGAGCTGAAACTTGATTTTGCCATTTGTAAGGAAGTTGCATTCTCTCTTAACCTGGGTCTTGGTTTTCTTTGATTGTAAAATGTTGATCATTATAATTGCCTTATTTTTTTTTGTCAGGCTTATGATGATCAAATGGAACAATAGATGGGAAATGCTTTGTAATCCTTGTTTTAGAGCACATGCAGTATCCCCTTCTTGAAATGATTTGCAAATGTTTTGCTGAACTGCTGCCTCTTGTTAGCTTTATTGTTCCCTAATTTTCAAGAAGTGCCATCTCTTTGAAACTTTCCTAATCATTTGCATGTGTCTTGTCCCCTAACTTCTTTCAAGGATCTGTTATTACTTTTCCTCTGTACTCTTAGTACATCAGTTCAGTTCAGTTCAGTCGCTCAGTTGTGTCCGACTCTTTGCAACCCCATGAATTGCAGCACGCCAGGCCTCCCTGTTCATCACCATCTCTCAGAGTTCACGCAGACTCATGTCCATCGAGTCCGTGATGCCATCCAGCCATATCATCCTTGCTCGTCCCCTTCTCCTCCTGCCCCCAATCCCTCCCAGCATCAGAGTCTTTTCCAATGAGTCAACTTTTTGCATGAGGTGGCCAGAGTACTGGAGTTTCAGCTTTAGCATCATTCCTTCCAAGGAAATCCCAGGGTTGATCTCCTTCAGAATGGACTCGTTGGGTCTCCTAAGAATTGATGCTTTTGAACTGTGGTGTTGGAGAAGACTCTTGAGAGTCTCTTGGACTCTTAGTACATACTTTGATTAATTATATAGCTAAACCTTATAAACGGCATTATTTCATTGTGTTATAACTGTTTCTTTCAATATCTCTCAACCTTTTCAAATCTCAACTCCTAGCCTAAGCTTTGAGTTCCTTGAAACAGATTGTATTCATTTTTGTAACTCTGGCTGAATGCTTCTTATCTACCAAAGTTTGCTAAATGAATAAGTCCGTCAATGAATCAACTAATGAGTGACAGTGGNCAACTCCTAGCCTAAGCTTTGAGTTCCTTGAAACAGATTGTATTCATTTTTGTAACTCTGGCTGAATGCTTCTTATCTACCAAAGTTTGCTAAATGAATAAGTCCGTCAATGAATCAACTAATGAGTGACAGTGGCTTGGTGGCTCAATCAGTTAAGAAATCGCCTGAAATGCAGGAGACTGGGATTCAATCCCTGGGTTGGGAAGATCACCTGGAGAAGGGAATGGCAACCCGCTCCAGTATTCTTGCCTGGAGAATTCCATGGACAGAGAAATCTGGTGGATTACAGTACATGGGTTTGAAAAGAGTTGGACACAACTAAGTGACTAACACTTTCAGTACCAGGTGTAAGATGCTTTACACACATAAAACATCATTCTTGATTGGCTCTTTTCCCCTCTATTTTTTCATTCTTCTTTTAAAATCTAATAAGTCATACCGTATTATTCAGGCAGTTAACATATTTCCATGCATCTTATTCTTTCTTGATTGTACTTTTGAAATAGGAGGGAAGGGGGCAGGGCACAACTTTTTAAAAAATGACATAACCTGAGGACACAACATAAACATATTAGAATAAAATGGGTCCAAGATGATACACAGTTCATTTCAGTGGCTCAATCCTGTCTGAATCTTTGCGACCCCGTGGACTGTAGCACACCAGACTTCCCTGTGCATCACCAACTCCCAGAGCTTGCTCATACTCATGTCCATCAAGTCAGTGATGCCATCCAACCATCTCATTCTCTGTTGTCTCCTTCTCCTGACTTCAATCTTTCCCAGCATCAGATCTTTTCCAATGAGTCTGCTACACATCAGGTGGCCAAAGTATTGGAGCTTCAGCATCAGTCCTTCCAATGAATATTCGGGCCTGATTTCCTTTAGGATTGACTGGTTTGATCTCATTGCAGTCCAAAAGACCTCATAAGAATCTTCTCTAACACCACGGTTCAAAAGCATCAAATTTTTGGTACTCAGCTTTCTTTATGGTTCAACTCTCACATCGATGTATGACTACTGGGAAAACCATAGCTTTGATGAGATGGACTTTTGTCGGCAAAGTAATGTCTCTGCCTTTTAATATGCTACCTTTTAATACGCTGTTGGTCATAGCTTTTCTTCCAAGGAGCAAGCATATTTTAATATCATGGCTGCAGTCATCATCTGCAGTGATTTCAGAGCCCAAGAAAATAAAGTCTGTCACTGTTTCCATAGTTTCTTAATCTATTTGCCATAAAGTGATGGGGCCAGAAGCTACAATCTTAGTTTTCTGAATGTTGAGTTTTAAGCCAATTTTTTCACTCTCCTCTTTCACCTTTATCATGAAGCTCTTTAGTTCCTCTCTTCTTTCTGCCATAAGGGTGGTGTCATCTGCATATATAAGGTTATTGATACTTCTCCTGGCAATCTTGATTCCAGCTTGTGCTTCATCCATTCTGGCATTTTGCATGATGTACTCTGCATGTAAGTTAGATAAGCAGAGTGACAATATACATNAAGGAGAAAGTAAGTATCTGGATAGAAAGAAATGTTCTACTCTGGATAGAAAGAAATGTTCTACTCTGGATAGAAAGTCATATCTACTCCTGATAATTTGGGCTTGGTTTCCAAAACATATGAGAAACAGAAGACAAATTTCAAAATGTGTTCTATAGGAAATTTTAAAGAATACACTAAATTAATGCAAAATTACAAAAAAATGATAATTCTTAAGAGTAAACTAGAAACACAAGCATTCCTCCAATAGACAGCAAAAACATTTACCTTATTTAGATAAGACATTTTTTGTCTTGTCTAAAAATCACAGAAAATTTTATCTGCACAGAATTTATACAGTTTATAAAATGTCATTTTTCTATGAGATCTATTTGTTCTATAAATTTATTGAAGATTGAATTATAAATATATATATATTTTTAAAGGTACATTTTAAAAATATTTTCATGAAACACTTTCAACTTATTCTTTGCTGTTTATCTATTATTATTGATTGTTACTCAATCCAGGAGAGGGCTTCTCAGGGGGCTCAGTGATAAAGAATCCACCTGCCAGTGCAAGAGATGCAAGAGACCTGGGCTGATCCATGGGTCAGGAAGAATCCACTCCAGTAGGAGCAGGAAACAACAACCTACTCAGTATTCTTGCCTGGGAAATTTCATACACAGAGAATCCTGGCAGGGTTATAGTCCATGGGATCCCACATAACTGAACATGCACACTCCAAGGAAAGATTAATATTTGCATTTTCAGGAGTAAAAAGAGTCTGATGCTGGGAGGGATTGGGGGCATGAGGAAAAGAGGATGACAGAGGATGAAATGGCTGGATGACATTACCAACTCGATGGACGTGAGTTTGAGTGTACTCTGGGAGTTGGTGATGGACAGGGAGGCCTGGCGTGCTGCGATTCATGGGGTGGCAAAGAGTCGGACACGACTGAGTGACTGAACTGAACTGAACTGAACTGGAGTGGTGGTGGCTTCCTTTTTAGTTAACTTTTAATCTGCCGGAATACCTATTGAGATTTGGCATAAAAAGGGGGTGATCTTTACTTTTTCCAAAGTAATTTTTTCTTGGATCATTTTTTCTTTAGATGGTATTAAAATTATACTTGTGGATAAGTTAAAGAAAATTGCCTAGCAAATATTTAGAGTTTTATTTAATGAGTTCTATCCCTTGGTGTTATCTTTATTCAAAGTTATGTGTTTATTCTTATGGGTGATTTAATAGTTTGTAACTAGACTTTCAGTTCAGTTCAATTCAGTCACCCAGTCGTGTCTGACTCTTTGTGATCCCATGAATCACAGCACACCAGGCCTCCCTGTCCATCACGAACTCCTAGAGTTCACTCAGACTCATGTCCATCGAGTCAGTGATGCCATCCAGCCATCTCGTCCTCTGTCGTCCCCTTCTCCTCCTGCCCCCAATCCCTCCCAGCATCAGAGTCTTTTACAATGAGTTAAATCTTCGCATGAAGTGGCCAAAGTACTGCAGTTTCAGCTTCAGCATCATTCCTTCCAAAGAAAGCCCAGGGCTGATCTCCATAAAGGACTGGTTGCATTTCTTTGCAGTCCAAGGGACTCTCAAGTGTCTTCTCCAACACCACAGTTCAAAAGCATAAATTCTTCAGTGCTCTGCCTTCTTCACAGTCCAACTCTCACATCCATACATGACCACAGAAAAAAACATAGCCTTGACTAGAAGGACCTTTGTTGGCAAAGTAATCTCTCTGCTTTTAAATATACTATCTAGGTTGATCATAACTTTTCTTCCAAGGAGTAAAATCTAACAGTACTTTGGCCTCCTCTCTGACAACATTATGGGAGATAGTAATTCCCAGTCTAGCTAAAAAAATTAGCATAGGCTTCATTAGGCCCTTGTAATATCTTTGTGCAACTATCTTTAAGTTCTTCTCGAAGAGTAATTCAATTCAAGCTTCAAGGGCTGTTTTTTTCATTTGCTCATGTAACAAAGGAGGACATTGTATCTGAGCTTCCATTGAATCAAATTGCCACATAATGGTTAACATTTTAAAAGTAATTTGGTTTGGGGGAATGCCAGCTCAAACATTATAGTTGGCATGATCTTGAGTCACATCATGAAACCATATTATGTATTGAATATATTTTCCTGGTTTAAGAAGAGCTTTTATCAAAATTTGCCAACCAAAATGAATAAAATTTTCAATATACAATGTCATAGTACTTAGAAGTTCTTTAGTAAATGGCAAATGAGGGTGGCACATAGTTATAGCCTTTTTCATTTGTTGCATGGGAGAAAAATCAATGTCTTCATATTGAGGTATTAGCTATCCTTGAGCATTAACATTTCTTAACACAGGAAAGGCAAAAATATCATCGGCCTCAGAGACTCAAGATTGCAAAGCCAGTAAATCAGAAAGCCTTCATCATGAAGGAGAATGAGTGGATCGTCTGTTTTTATAAATATGAGTGCATATTAGGGGCTTATAATTGTCATCAAAAAAAGTATTGTTGGCTTTAGTATCAAAGAGAGCATCAGAAGAATCATCATCAAATTCATCATGTCCTTGAATTGAGGGGACCTTTGGTTTTGTGTCCATAAAGAGGAGAAGCAGTGCTTGAAACAGCCAGAGCAAGGATGGTGGGAAAGTTCTGAAATAGTTTATGTTGCTCAAATTGGACCTTTTATAAAGTCTCATCATCTAATTCATATTTGTATAGCTAGTGTTCTGCTTGTTGACTAATATCAGTGGGGATAGAATTGCCTCAAAATAGCAAGACTATGGATTTTAATGAGGGCCCACAGGGCCAGAAGTCTAGGGGAATAATTGTTCCCGATCTTGTGGCTCATTCAACATTTTATTTTATAACCTGGTTCCAAATTTTTAAATTGAAGCTGTCTTCATCAGGGAACCAGAGATTATATTCAATTACTGTTTGGAGACAAGCTTGTATCTATTGATATGAAACCAAAAGTCCTTGAACCTTAAATAAATGATGAAGTAAATTAGAAAAGTGGTGGGGCTTTCCAGCCATTTGTCCTATAAACCCGCCCTTACTAACCTGCGTAGGTCCTAACAATCACTCTGTCTGCTTGCCAAGGGCATTCACCAGGTCCCTGTTCAGGAGCCAATTGTCACGGTCTTCGTAGACCAGGACCTGGGGACTGGAGTTGACAAGAAGGATACAGGAGACCCAAGTCTTGAGTGAAAAAAAGGGTACTTTATTTGCAGAAATGCATGCTTAAATAAAATGCATATCTTCAATAAAATGATTACTCAGCCATTAAAAAGAATGAAATTCCACCAGTTGCAACAAAATGGGTAGTCTTAAAAGGTCACTGAAAGAAGTCACTGAAGAGAATCAAAGCAGGTGCTCTTTTCCATGATCTCAGTCCTGAGAACTGCATGCAGCTCTGCTTGTTCCTGTTTTCCAGGAACTGATAAGGAACAAAGAGTCCTTAGAAATGGCACACAAAGGAAGAAAACAACATATTGGATCCCTTAAAGTTGAACGTCCTCTGACAAGTTAGTTTTATTTTCCCATACTTTTCTGTGTGTCAGAGTTGTTGTTCAATAGCTGTCTTTATACTGAACTGAGAATAAATACATATTAGCAATAATCTATTAAAACATTCCCATTCTGTGGCTAAATTGCTATAATTCCTGGACAATCAGATGATGTTATTATAGAACTGAAATAAGTGAAACTTGAGAATTGACCAGGCTTATCTCCTTGATCTTTCATTCATAATTTGACTTAATGAAATTTCAGTGACAGTAACTTACAGAAAATATAACTAAAAAGTAAAAATGAATATGCTACCCAGATTGTGGGAGTATAAGTACAGGAGATAAAGATTTGAAGATTTAACTTACTATTGTCAATAGTATCATTTTCATTAAAACTTAAGCAAATATACTTGTTTTTCTCTTATATTATTGACTAATAAATGAATACTTATGTAATAATTTTATCTGCAACATAGAACTCTTTAATCAATTATTGTTTTTATGTATCACTAAATATTTTCAAATTCTATTTTGTAGTATGCTACCACAAAACCTGAAGCTTCAAACTCAGTTTGGACCTATTAACTAGATCCACAAATGTTTAACAATACAGTTTATTTTATGCATATGTATCAAATTTTGAAATAATGAGGAAAATAGACAGTACATTACCAAAAAATGAGAGAATTATCTGAAAGTCTCATACTTAGTAATCGATTTCTAATTGACATATCCTTAATTTCAATTGTAAATTCTCTTATTTTGCACTACTTAATTAGTTCCATAAGAATATGGAAAGATAGTATTTCCCTCCTGCAAGCAGACTACATGTCAATGGAAAACATGTAAGATGGGGGGAAATATGAGGATTTATAATTAAAATTAAGGATTTGTTTCTGTGGAAATCAATTGGTTACTAAGAATGAACCTTTTGGATCATTTTTTGAGAGTTGGACTATAAAGAAAGCTAATCACTGAAGAACTGATTCTTTTGAACTGTCATGTTGTGAGTCCCTTGGACTGCAAGGAGATTCAACCAATCAATCAGAAAGGAAATCAGTCCTGAATATTCATTGGAAGGACTGATGTTGAAGCTGAAGCTCCAATACTTTGGCCACCTAACATTAAGAACTGACTCACTGGAAAAGATCCAGATGCTGGGAAAGATTGAAGGGGATGAAAGAGGGTGAGATGTTTGGATGGTGTCATTGACTCATAAGACATGAATTTGAGCAAGCTCCAGGAGTTGGTGATGGACAGGGAAGCCTGGCATGCTGCAGTCCATGGGGTTGCAAAGAGTTGGACACAACTGAGTGACTGAACTGAACTGAAGATTTTGTTATGTAATCTTAAACATATATTTTAATATGAGAGAATAAATCTGATATAATCTGATATATTTGAACTGCTATATTTTAAAATATAATTTATCTTTCATAGAAGTTTTAAATCCATAACAAAATTGAGAGGAATACCAAAATTACTCTATAGCCCTTGCTCCCACATATGCACATATTCCTTCCATCAAAATCCTGCACTAGAGTGGTACATGTGTTATAATAAATTAATTATAATCAAAATAAGCCTACATTAATAGGTCATTATCACCCAAATCCTAGATTACCTTAGAGTTTGCTTGAATTTGTGCATCTTATGTTCTGTGCTTAGTCATTCAGCCCTGTCTGATTCTTTGCAACCCCATGGACTGTAGCCCACCAGGCTCTTCTGTCCATGGAGATTCTCCAAGGTAAGACTATTGGAGTGGGCTTCCATGCTCTCCTCCAGGGGATCTTCCCAATCCTGGGATCAAACCCAGGTGTCGTGCATTGCAAGTGTATTCTTTCCAGATGAGCTACCAGGGAAGCCTCTGTACATCTTATGGGTTTTGATAATAATTGTATGTGTCCATCTTTATAGTACCATACATAAGAGTTTCACTGTCCTAAAATTCCTCCATGCTCTGCTTATGTATAACTTACTCCAATCCAACCTATGACAAAAACTAATCTTTTTACTTTCTCCATAGTTTTGCCTTTTCCAGAATGTCATACAGATTGAATCACATAGTATATAACATTTTCAGATGTGCTTTTTTTACTTACTAATAGACATTTGTGTTCCCTCCATGTCTTTTCATGGCTTGAAAACTCATTTCTTTTTTTTTCCACTAGATAATATTTTATTGTTTGGCTTTTCTATTATTTATTTGTTCATTTACCTATTGAAAGACATCATAATTGCTTCTAGGTTGTGGCAATTATGTATAAAGATATTATAAATATTCTTGTGCAGGATTATGTGAAGACATGATTTTTCAATTCCTTTGTGTAAACACCAAAAATGCACAATACTTGTATCATATGATAAGAGTATATTTAGTATTGTAAGAAACCTCCAAACTGTCTTCTGAAGTGATCGTGCCATTTTTCATTCTCACCAGGAATGAAAACATTTACTGTGGCTCCACATTCTCGTCACCATTTGGTTTGCCAGTGTTCCAGAATTTGGCCACTAATGGTCTGTTGTGTTATTTTTCTGTTTTAATTTGAATTATCCTAATGGAATAAGATGTAGAACATCTTTCCAAATGGTTATGTGGCACCTATATATCTTTTTTGGTGAGATGTATCTTCAGACTGTTGGCCTAGTTTTTAATGAAGATATGTGTTTTCTTATTTTCAGTTTTAAGTCATTTTTGCATATTTTGGATAATAATTATTCATCATGTATTTTGCAAATATTTTCCCCCAGTTTGTGATTTGTATTCTCATTCGCTTGACATTGTCTTTTACAGAGTAGAAGCTTTTAAATTTAATGGAATCCAGGTTATCCATTATTTCTTTTATGGATTGTCTTTGGTGTTGTATTGATCATATATTTATATGTAATTCACATATATGAAAGCAAAGTCACTAAGTCATGTCCGACTTTTTGTGACCACATGGAATTCTCCAGTCCAGAATACTGGACTGGGTTGCCATTCCCTTCCCCAGGAGATCTTCCCAAACCAGGATTGAACCGAGGTCTCCCACATTGCAGGCAGATTCTTTACCAGCTGAGCCACCAGAGAAGATCAAGAATACTAGAGTGGGTAGCCTATCACTCTCCTTCCCTTCCCAGGAATTGAACTGGGGTCTCCTGCACTGCAGGTAGATTCTTTACCAGCTCAGCTATCCATATATTTTACATTTATAAAATATCTTTTACATTTGTGTTTTATAGAATATTAAAGGCACAATAATATATACTAATATAAAACATAATTTAGGATGCATTATGAATAGAAAAAACAAATACTCAAAAGTGTATATTATATACATTTTGTGTAATTTACTATGGAACACAAAATGTGATATGCAATGAATAGAAGTATAGTAAAATGATGCAAATGTAAAAATATATAAATATAAGGAGATGTAAAATTAAATATATTGTTTAAAATATAATCAACATACTGTCAATTAACATAAACACTGTAATGTATTTAATCAATAATTAATTTATAAGACATATAAAATATCTAACAAAGTTTTCACAGAATTAAAGCTTGGCACCAATCTAAAGGATATAGTACATAGATTCCTGATAATCTGCTTTACCCAGCCATTATTATTTAAAATTGGCTGACTATGAAGTAGAGTACCTATCAGCTCTGGAAAGACTTTTCTTGTTTCCGTAGATTGCTTAAACACATACTCCCATATGTTGAAATTTTCATATTCTTAAACACTGGCAATTTTTTTTTCTGTGTGTCATTATAAGATTAATAATAGAACAAAACACTAAAATAATGCTGTAAATTTTAACACTTCATTATTCAATAATAAAATCAGTTGCAAATTTTTCAAACCACTTTAAAGTATTGAGTAAAAGATGCCTTGCTTGCTTTAAAATTCATGCCAATAAGACCAATGCTTGATTTTGAAAAGATGCTGAATAATGAATCAATACTTTATGTTTGCCTTAATGAATTAATACATTATTTTTGTGTGCAGTAGCTGTAAGTAATTGATTGTCATGTTGCATATGCAGTTATTCTGTTCCATTTCTTCTATCCTATTCTCATACCTATTTCCAGTATCTTCTCTTCCTTAATATTTTCTCTCTCATTCAAAACATAACATTCTTATAATACCTCAGTTTAATAATTATTAGCTAAGCTTCTTGGTTTATCACTTTTTATGGAGAAGTATGCTATTAATTACTTTATACAAATTACTTATTGATAAAAGATCTCAGTGGATCTTCTGACTATGGAAAAACCTGGAAAAAGGTTTGCTGCTGATAAAATTATAAAATAATATTTGTAACAGAAAAAAAGGACATGAATGGAGAGAAAGAGCAAGCTGTAGTGATATAATTATTCAGGCCACCAAGCATCTCTATTTTAGAAGGAACATTGCTATCACATTTTTACAGTGTACATTTTAAGAAAATGATAAGCAAAATCTAGGAACAATGTTTACTATGCCATGAATTGTTTAATTTGTACCCTGATCTCTGTGGTAGGCATGTTTTGAGAAGCATACCAAAAGATCAGTACTCTAATTTTAGAAAAAAAAAATTTTGTTTCTTAATGTGAATATTCACATGCTTTTCCTTCAATTTTAAAAGCATCCACTTAGCTTCACAAAACATCTCCACTGCAAATTATTAGCTTCCATCTTGCAAACAAAGGCTTTGATTTTCTGTCTCAGTACTGTTCCTTGATTTCATGGTGATCTAGGATTCATTCCAACTCTCTTTTCCATAACTCTACTGGCCCCACACAACTGCTATTTTCCAATAAGTTCCCATAATTCATCACTTCTACTCTCTCGAGATGTGTGTGGCATAAGCCCTCTTAGAGAAGGAAGCATCACTAAGAACAAAGCTAGTGGAAGTGATGGAATTCCAGTTGAGATATTTCAAATCCTGAAAGATTTGTTAAATCTGTTACAGTGCTGAACTCAAAAAGCCAGAAAATTTGGAAAACTCTACATGGGCCACAGACTGAAAAAGTCAGTTTTCATTTCAATCCCGAAGAAAACAATGCAAAAGAATGTTCAAACTACCATACAATTGCACTCAGCCCACACACTAGCAAAGTAATGCTGAATATACTCAAAGCCAGACTTCAACAATATGTGAACTGTGAAATTCCAGATATTCAAGCTGCATATGGCAAAGCCAATAGAGTATTGTAAAGTAAAATAAAGTAGATTTTTTTTTTTTTTAAGAAAGGGGTAAAAGGAAAAAAAAAAAAAAAACCATG
>SJYV01025454.1:3720-20115 GCA_006410875.1 Neotragus pygmaeus
GTACAGAAGTGGACGGGGCAGGGTAGATCCGAGGGTACAGTTGTGAGCACTCGCTGAGGGATGGGGTGTGGAGGTGGGGGAGGAAGGAAGGGTACTGGGGCCACCCCCTGTTATCAGCTTTCGAGTCAGGCTGCCGGGGTTGGAAACCCAAGGCCTGACTCGACAGCTCTGGAATCTTTGGTAAGCTACTTTATAGATAAAAAGATCTCTATACATCTGTCCGTCTACCTATCCATCCATCCATCTATATTCACACACAAATTGCTATCTATAACATTTCTCATGAAATATCAGGTATTTCACAGTTTAACAGTGAGGACTAAATGATACATCAGATATACAGTGCACAGAATAAGGTGGAAGACAGAACTCAGTAAATTGCAGCCGTGATCATTATCATGACTGTTCGCTCGAAATTCACGTGGGATGAGAGCTTGTCAGCATACACTGGCTTCCTGCTGTGGAGGAGAGGAGGGGCTCACACGCACCCAGCGTGCTCCCTGCATGGATGTCTGATATTGCAGATTCCTAGAGATGAGCCTGGCAGTGAGAACCGGGTGTCCACCTGCAACTCAGGAACTGGATGGGTTGACCAGATGGCTGGGGGTCTGTGCACTAGGGAAGAGCCATCCTCATGTAGCTCAGGGTGCCCTGAAACAGATCTAACTCTCCGTATCCCCACCCCGTACCTTTCTCTGCGTCTCCCAGTCTCAGCTATTGGAGAGAATCTAGAAGCCAGGCACTCTTCCACCCCATTCCCTGAGTCAGGCAATCACTCTCCCAGTCTCTGCTGGCTTCTCCCTGGGACGATGTGGCCTGCTGGGGTGCCCCTCACTGCCCCCCAGGGCCACCCCGCACCTTGTGCAGCCCCCGGCAGTCCAACAAGGCGGTCAGCTGGTGGAGGCCGGACTCGGATGAGTTCAGCAGGAGCTGGATTCCAAGCAGATCTTTCTGAAGCAGGGAGAGGCGGACATGCGGACAGCCGGAGAGGCAGAGAGTGAGCGTGGGCGGCGGGGACAGTTGGGGATAAACCCGCAGATGGCAGCTTCGGCAGAGAAGCCTTTAAAGCCACAGCAAGGGGCTAGACTGCACAGGGAAGGGGCACGCTCTCTCTCCCCGGCCCGGGCCCCGAGGAGGGGGCCGGCCGCCTCACCTCTGCGGTGGGGAAGCGCGGCACGGCGAACTGCAGCAGTCCTGCCACCTGGATCTGCATGGCGGTCAGCGAGCGCTGGAAGACGGTCAGGGCCTGCGCAGGGAGAGACCGCAGCCCCGCGAGGTTTCCTCCCAGGAGCCCCCGCCGCCTCTTCCCCTGCGCCCGCCCCCAATCGTCTGCAGCGGCAGCCACATCCCTGATCGGGGCCGGCCCTTCCTGCCCTTCCTGCCGGCAGGTCTTCCCCTCAGCCTTCCCGTCCACCTGCTTGCTGCTACTCGAAGTGTCCTGCTGGGANCGCCTCTTCCCCTGCGCCCGCCCCCAATCGTCTGCAGCGGCAGCCACATCCCTGATCGGGGCCGGCCCTTCCTGCCCTTCCTGCCGGCAGGTCTTCCCCTCAGCCTTCCCGTCCACCTGCTTGCTGCTACTCGAAGTGTCCTGCTGGGACAGCCTG
The DNA here is from genome assembly GCA_006410875.1 of Neotragus pygmaeus. Classification (NCBI taxonomy): domain Eukaryota; kingdom Metazoa; phylum Chordata; class Mammalia; order Artiodactyla; family Bovidae; genus Neotragus; species Neotragus pygmaeus. The sequence continues at coordinate 5,325 of SJYV01025454.1, forward strand.
GTCGGGGAGCTTGTGAGAAATGCAGAGTCTGGGGCCCGCCCCAGACTTAAGCACAACCTCCGCCTGGAAACCAGCACCCAGGGTGATGGAGCTGACCCGGAGCCCCCTGCAGAGGCGTCCAGAGAAGCAAACAGCCAGGCTTCTTCACCTTACAGGTCAGTGCCGCGGCTGGCCACACGGGGGCGCTGGGGGCGGGGTGAGGCCTGGACCGGGGAGCCATACCTGCTGGAAGGGGCTGCTGGCGCTCTGACCGCAGTACAGGTAGTATCGGGTCACCTCTGCAAGGCAACGACACTGGAGTCAGGCAGGAGCTCACACGTGCCTCGCGCTCATCCATCCTCCGTGGCCAGGCCCGTCCCCGAGCTCCCGAAGGAGGCAGCTTCTAAGACCTGGCCCACTGGTTCGGCTGGTCCTGAAGGACCGTGATGGAGCAGCTCTGCGTCACTACAGGGGCACGTCTGGGGCCTCCCTGGCTCAGACGGCAAAGAATCGCCTGCAATGTGGGAGACCCCTCAGTCGGGAAGATGCCCCGGAGAAGGGAATGGCTACCCACTCCAGTATTCCTGCCTGGAGAATCCCATGGACAGAGGAGTCTGGAGGGCTACAGGCCACGGGGTCCCAAAGAGTCGGACACGACCGAGCGACTAACGCTTTTACTTTTTCTCAGGGGCACAGTCTGGCAGACCGCGGGCCTGGACCGAGCATCCCAGGCGGCTCTGACAACGGCAGCTGAGATCCTTACCGGGGTGGACCTGGCCCTCTGTGATGTTGAGGATGAAGGTGTCTGGAGCCGCGCAGAAGTCGCTGGTGCCCTGAGCCGGGGAGAAACGGGAGGGGTGGAGGAAAGTCACACACTCCCAGGAGTTCAGGCACGGGGACCCCGCGGCTCAGACTCGGCTGGGCAAGAACCGTCAACGGCCGGCTTCCCTGGGTCCTGGCTTTGCCCCTCCCTGGCTCTCTTAACTTTAGAGACAAGGGCTTAGCCTGGGTCTCAGCGTCTTCATCAATCACACAGGAGAGAGAGATGCTCTTCACCTAATGAATCAATCCATGCAGCATACTCAGAAAAGTGACGGGCAGACAGACGGCATGCACTCTGTGCCGTTACCTTTGATTTCCGACTGCCTCTCCTGGGAGGGGCCTGGGTGAGGCAAGGGGTTGACGGGATACATTTTGGAGAGTTTATGCACCACAGCCTTGTTGGCCCGTCTATTTTATTCTTTGTCTTGCTGTTACCAAGCCCGCCCCTGCTCTGGGTGGTGTCCATATAAGAAGCCTGCCCCAGAATCTCTTCCTAAAGAGTTATGGAGGTGCTGAGTCCATCTCTGAGATTTTGGGTCGAGGTCTCGTTGTGATAAGATGGGAGGTCAGGACGAGCACAGGGCTGAGAGGGGACAAGGGCTCCAGGCTCTGCCGTGGCCACGCCGGGGAACCCAGACCCTGCTGCCCGGCCCGCCCTGGCTAGGGGACCACCGAGGGCCCACGGGGCCGAGTGGCGGCAGGTCCAGGGCCTGGAAGAGGTGGCTGCAAGGACGCCACCCTCTGAGCCAGGCCCTCCGCAGGTTTGGCCTGGGGGTCGCAGCAGGCACTGGGTAGAGGGGGGCTCCCCCCTCAGGTCACCCCATGACCCTCCCAGAAAGGGAATAAATGTGCAGGAAACCAATGGACCAGTGGGAACGGTTGAAGGCAAAAGGAGAAGAGGGCGGCAGAAGGTGGGACGGTCGGATAGCATCACCGACTCAATGGACATGAACTTGGGCAGACTCTGGGAGATGGTGAGGGGCAGGGAGGCCTGGCACGCTGCAGTCCACGGGGTCGCAGAGAGTCGGACACGACTGAGCAACTGAACAGCAACAACAAACCGACGGACACTGACCACGCGCCTCCCAGGGGCCCTCCAACCATCTCGCCCTCACCAACACGCCTTCGCAGAGAGCGCGGCTCCTCTGCCCATCCTACAGGAGGAAACGGGGCCTGGGGAACCTCAGGAACGCTCCTGGGCCCCTGCTGGGGATGGGGAGTGCTCGGGGGCCAGAGCACCTGGGCGACTCTCCAGCCTTTCCCAGAGGCCACGTCTCCTCGCTCCTTCTCCTTGGGTGCTGCCTCTCCTCTCTGCCCCTCACCCCTGCCTCACACTCCGGACTGTACAGCAGGGTGGTGGAGCAGACAGGGCTCGACCCTGGCTCCCATCTGACTCCTCATCACGTTCTTTTTAAAAAATATTCATTTGACTGTGCGGGGTCTCGGTTGGGGTTCGCGGGATCTTTAGCTGGGGCTCGGGAATGCTGAGTTGCGGTGTGTGGGCTCTAGTTTCCTGACCAGGGACCGAACCCAGGTCCCCTGCACCAGGAGCTCAGAGTCTCAGCCATTGGACCACCAGGGAAGCCCCCTGGCACGTTCTTGGGGGGCAGTGCTCCTTCCTGGAGACCCTTTCTGGGGGGACAGGGGAGGGAGGGGGGTGAGGTCAGTGTTGGCGCTCTGCCCCACAGCTCTCAAAAACAAAAACAAGAGCAGCCCCAGAAAAACAGGCTGGGCGGGCAGGGGCAGTGGCCGCACAAAAGCTCCCCACAACAGCCTCGGAGGGCCTGGCTCCTTCTGCCCCACTTCCTATTAACATGCAGCAGGAGCCGCAGCCCCATCAAAGGCCCATTCACTGCCTCACCCTCGGCCTCTCTCACACAAGGGCCTGATTAATCGAATTAGGGAGATGGCCTTTCTCTGCAGCTCCCTGGCCACTCGGGGGGCCCTTGGCTGGACTGGAGTCGCCTCTGGTCACCGTGAACACAGAAGCCTGGTGAGAGGGAGGAGGCCCTGCCGGGAAGGAGCCGGCTCCCAAAGGGGCGCCTGCGGAGGCCAGCTGGAGGCACCCGGGGGAGGGCCCGCTGTGTGCAAGCTTCCCTGTGCCCACTCTTGTCCCCGGAGAAGCGGCTCTCTGCCAGGCAGCTGTGCGTGTGGCCTCGGCCAGCAGCCACCCTCCCTGGACCCTGTTCAGCCCGCCTAGCTCCAGATGACGTCAGCATGCATTTGACCATGACCTGGGCCCTCCCGGTGGCTCAGATGGTAAAGAATCCACCTGCAATGCGGGAGACCTGGATTCAATCCCTGGGTTGGGAAGAGCCCCTGGAGAAGGGAATGGCAACCCACTCCAGTATTCTGGCCTGGAGAATCCCATGGACAGAGGAACCTGNTACAGCCTGGTCGGGGAGCTTGTGAGAAATGCAGAGTCTGGGGCCCGCCCCAGACTTAAGCACAACCTCCGCCTGGAAACCAGCACCCAGGGTGATGGAGCTGACCCGGAGCCCCCTGCAGAGGCGTCCAGAGAAGCAAACAGCCAGGCTTCTTCACCTTACAGGTCAGTGCCGCGGCTGGCCACACGGGGGCGCTGGGGGCGGGGTGAGGCCTGGACCGGGGAGCCATACCTGCTGGAAGGGGCTGCTGGCGCTCTGACCGCAGTACAGGTAGTATCGGGTCACCTCTGCAAGGCAACGACACTGGAGTCAGGCAGGAGCTCACACGTGCCTCGCGCTCATCCATCCTCCGTGGCCAGGCCCGTCCCCGAGCTCCCGAAGGAGGCAGCTTCTAAGACCTGGCCCACTGGTTCGGCTGGTCCTGAAGGACCGTGATGGAGCAGCTCTGCGTCACTACAGGGGCACGTCTGGGGCCTCCCTGGCTCAGACGGCAAAGAATCGCCTGCAATGTGGGAGACCCCTCAGTCGGGAAGATGCCCCGGAGAAGGGAATGGCTACCCACTCCAGTATTCCTGCCTGGAGAATCCCATGGACAGAGGAGTCTGGAGGGCTACAGGCCACGGGGTCCCAAAGAGTCGGACACGACCGAGCGACTAACGCTTTTACTTTTTCTCAGGGGCACAGTCTGGCAGACCGCGGGCCTGGACCGAGCATCCCAGGCGGCTCTGACAACGGCAGCTGAGATCCTTACCGGGGTGGACCTGGCCCTCTGTGATGTTGAGGATGAAGGTGTCTGGAGCCGCGCAGAAGTCGCTGGTGCCCTGAGCCGGGGAGAAACGGGAGGGGTGGAGGAAAGTCACACACTCCCAGGAGTTCAGGCACGGGGACCCCGCGGCTCAGACTCGGCTGGGCAAGAACCGTCAACGGCCGGCTTCCCTGGGTCCTGGCTTTGCCCCTCCCTGGCTCTCTTAACTTTAGAGACAAGGGCTTAGCCTGGGTCTCAGCGTCTTCATCAATCACACAGGAGAGAGAGATGCTCTTCACCTAATGAATCAATCCATGCAGCATACTCAGAAAAGTGACGGGCAGACAGACGGCATGCACTCTGTGCCGTTACCTTTGATTTCCGACTGCCTCTCCTGGGAGGGGCCTGGGTGAGGCAAGGGGTTGACGGGATACATTTTGGAGAGTTTATGAGCCACAGCCTTGTTGGCCCGTCTATTTTATTCTTTGTCTTGCTGTTACCAAGCCCGCCCCTGCTCTGGGTGGTGTCCATATAAGAAGCCTGCCCCAGAATCTCTTCCTAAAGAGTTATGGAGGTGCTGAGTCCATCTCTGAGATTTTGGGTCGAGGTCTCGTTGTGATAAGATGGGAGGTCAGGACGAGCACAGGGCTGAGAGGGGACAAGGGCTCCAGGCTCTGCCGTGGCCACGCCGGGGAACCCAGACCCTGCTGCCCGGCCCGCCCTGGCTAGGGGACCACCGAGGGCCCACGGGGCCGAGTGGCGGCAGGTCCAGGGCCTGGAAGAGGTGGCTGCAAGGACGCCACCCTCTGAGCCAGGCCCTCCGCAGGTTTGGCCTGGGGGTCGCAGCAGGCACTGGGTAGAGGGGGGCTCCCCCCTCAGGTCACCCCATGACCCTCCCAGAAAGGGAATAAATGTGCAGGAAACCAATGGACCAGTGGGAACGGTTGAAGGCAAAAGGAGAAGAGGGCGGCAGAAGGTGGGACGGTCGGATAGCATCACCGACTCAATGGACATGAACTTGGGCAGACTCTGGGAGATGGTGAGGGGCAGGGAGGCCTGGCACGCTGCAGTCCACGGGGTCGCAGAGAGTCGGACACGACTGAGCAACTGAACAGCAACAACAAACCGACGGACACTGACCACGCGCCTCCCAGGGGCCCTCCAACCATCTCGCCCTCACCAACACGCCTTCGCAGAGAGCGCGGCTCCTCTGCCCATCCTACAGGAGGAAACGGGGCCTGGGGAACCTCAGGAACGCTCCTGGGCCCCTGCTGGGGATGGGGAGTGCTCGGGGGCCAGAGCACCTGGGCGACTCTCCAGCCTTTCCCAGAGGCCACGTCTCCTCGCTCCTTCTCCTTGGGTGCTGCCTCTCCTCTCTGCCCCTCACCCCTGCCTCACACTCCGGACTGTACAGCAGGGTGGTGGAGCAGACAGGGCTCGACCCTGGCTCCCATCTGACTCCTCATCACGTTCTTTTTAAAAAATATTCATTTGACTGTGCGGGGTCTCGGTTGGGGTTCGCGGGATCTTTAGCTGGGGCTCGGGAATGCTGAGTTGCGGTGTGTGGGCTCTAGTTTCCTGACCAGGGACCGAACCCAGGTCCCCTGCACCAGGAGCTCAGAGTCTCAGCCATTGGACCACCAGGGAAGCCCCCTGGCACGTTCTTGGGGGGCAGTGCTCCTTCCTGGAGACCCTTTCTGGGGGGACAGGGGAGGGAGGGGGGTGAGGTCAGTGTTGGCGCTCTGCCCCACAGCTCTCAAAAACAAAAACAAGAGCAGCCCCAGAAAAACAGGCTGGGCGGGCAGGGGCAGTGGCCGCACAAAAGCTCCCCACAACAGCCTCGGAGGGCCTGGCTCCTTCTGCCCCACTTCCTATTAACATGCAGCAGGAGCCGCAGCCCCATCAAAGGCCCATTCACTGCCTCACCCTCGGCCTCTCTCACACAAGGGCCTGATTAATCGAATTAGGGAGATGGCCTTTCTCTGCAGCTCCCTGGCCACTCGGGGGGCCCTTGGCTGGACTGGAGTCGCCTCTGGTCACCGTGAACACAGAAGCCTGGTGAGAGGGAGGAGGCCCTGCCGGGAAGGAGCCGGCTCCCAAAGGGGCGCCTGCGGAGGCCAGCTGGAGGCACCCGGGGGAGGGCCCGCTGTGTGCAAGCTTCCCTGTGCCCACTCTTGTCCCCGGAGAAGCGGCTCTCTGCCAGGCAGCTGTGCGTGTGGCCTCGGCCAGCAGCCACCCTCCCTGGACCCTGTTCAGCCCGCCTAGCTCCAGATGACGTCAGCATGCATTTGACCATGACCTGGGCCCTCCCGGTGGCTCAGATGGTAAAGAATCCACCTGCAATGCGGGAGACCTGGATTCAATCCCTGGGTTGGGAAGAGCCCCTGGAGAAGGGAATGGCAACCCACTCCAGTATTCTGGCCTGGAGAATCCCATGGACAGAGGAACCTGGCGGGCTACAGTCCACGGGGTTGCAAAGAGTCGGACACGACTGAGTGACTTTCACTTGGGCCCTCCTCCTCTGCTCTTCCCTGTACCTGGAGCGGCCCCAGCCCTGGGGTCGTAGGCTCCTCCTGCCCAAGGCTCCCTCTGCAGTCCAAAGTGGCACTGTGTGATGCAGGGATGAGAGACAAAGCGGGAGAGGCCCACCCCCTCCCCCTTCCGGACAAGCTCTGCCCAGAGCTACTCAGACAAGCAGCACCAGGGTCCATGCATTCTGGGGGCATTGTGGAGGCCCACCGGCCAAGGCCAGGGTCACTAGCCGGCCCCCGTCACTGGACAAGGCATGCGTTTGGGTAGAGGGGTTCCTGTGTGAGCCGCCCCTCCTCTTTTTTTTCTCCCGGATCGAAAGGGCAGAATGGATGCAGGTCACAGGTTTGCTCTGTGGCCCTTAAGTCAGCTAAGGGGTTCTCTGAAATACCTGTAAATCTGCCCCTCTGTCACAAACACACACACAGAGACACGCAGCCTGTACCACCACTGTGTCGATCCACATGGGCCTGTGATGATCTGCCTATGAGCTGAAACTTAAGAGGAAACATCCCGTTCTTCTGGTTCCTGCATCTCCAGGCACCCTTGCCCCCGAGAACCACGTAGCCGAATGTTGAATGAATGAACGCTGTGCACACAGCTCCTCTGGAGTGTTTGGTCCACCGGAGACCAAGCATACCGGCCTAGCTAGCGTTCCATCCACACTCCTGATGCCTTGTGAGTGTGTCTGTTTTTGTTTTTTAACATTTCAAGGTACCACAGCTGGAAACACACACCACTGTGAATCGGACAGTCTGTGTGAGTCCAAGCGCAACGGATGGGAGGCCACCTTCTGCTTTCTGGACGCTGGGGAGGAGGGCCCAGGAGTGCGCGCTGAAGCCCGAGGGCGCTTCCAGAATGGGGTTCAAGCCCCGCCCAGCCCCACCAGCTGGGCTCAGTTCTTCACACCCAGAGGAGGCACCTGGTCCCCCGTGCCCGGCCGCACAGGCCGTGGCAGGTGGGTAAAGAATCAGGCTTCAGGCCTCTTATCTTGGCTCTGCCCCCAAATGCCTCGTGACTCTAGGGCAAGCCTCGTCCTTTCCCAGGGCCTGTGTCCCCATGAAAAGGGATGAGCCAAGCCCCTTTAGCTCCCAGACTCTCGGATTCTTGGTTAGGGACTGAGACCAGAAGCTGGCCCTGCCCTGGGGACGCTGGGAGGCACACATCGACGCACCACCAGACCGAAGACCACCCGGGCGGACCACCCGGCACCCCCACAGCCCCCAGCTTACCACGGCCGCGGCAGCGTCAGCAGCCAGGGACGTCCAGCTGAGGAGCAGGGCCAGCACCCCGCAGCAGAGCATCCTAGAGGAGAAGCAGCCGCCAGTGGGGTCCCGGCAGAGGCCGGCAGGTGGGGGCCCGGTGGTGGCTCCCTGCCCCCCAGCCTTCGGGGCCCTTCCTCTCGGCTACGACCTTGTCCCCCTGGTCCTCCAGACTCCCTCGGTGGCCCCGAGGGCAGCTCCAGCCTTGACACCGCCCCGCGGACTGCTGGCAGAGAGGGATATGGACCCTGCGCACAGGTCCCCAAGGGAAGAGACAGCAGCCAAGGGCACGAGCTGAGTGGTTCTAACGGCTCAGCTGCGGGACAGTCAGGCCCAGGAGGCAGGGGCTGGGAGGGGGAGAGCCCGCCCCTGGCTTGGTGTCCAGACGGCAGGACAGTGGCTGCCGCCCCCACCCCGCCCCGGGCCAGGTGCTGAGAAGCGGGGAGGGAGGCGGTGTCAGGCTGCCCCTGCTGCCCACATGCCCCCGGCCCCCCAGGCCCTCATCCCTCTGGATGGCAGCACCATCACTCCCTACGCTTGGCCAGCTCTTCCCCCAGACCCAGAGGCAGGCTACTCACGAGGCCAGGAGGCACCTGGAGCGCTTGGCCAGACCCAGGCAGGCGAGGAGGCAGAGGACCAGGTCCAAGATGAACAGCAGGAGGTAGGAGAGCCACCTGAACAGAGTGGGAGGGGCGGTCAGGCAAGAGCTGCCCACCCGGGGCCCCTGGACGCTGGGCTGTTCGAAGGACAAACTGCCCACAGCCGGCGGCTAAGCCGCTGAGCCCGGGGGCCAGCCCTGTCCCGGACAGCAAGACGCCAGTGCGCACGGTGGACAGCCCTGGGGTCCGGGGCCGCACCCCGGCCTGCGCGTGGACAGAGGAGTCACCCTCCCTCCCCTAGCTGAGTGTCTGAACCAGCACTGTCTCCTAGAACTTTCTGCAGTGATGGACACGGGCCACCTACACACTGACTACTCTCTGTCACTACCTAAGTGTGGTTGATACAACCGAGGAAATTAATTTCTCCTTTCATTTACTTTTTCTTTTTTTCAGAATTGAAGTATAGTTGCTATACAATATTATGTAAGTTACAGGTGTACTATATATATATATATATATATATTTGGAAGTCGCTCAGTCACATCTGACTCTTTGCGATCCCATGGACTGAATAGTCCATGGAATTCTCCAGGCCAGAATACTGGAGTGGGTAGCTGTTCCCTTCTCCAGGGGATCTTCCCAACCCAGGTCTCTCACATTGCAGATGGATTCTTTACCAGCTGAGCCACAAGGGAAGCCCCAAAATACTGGAGTGGGTGGCCTATCCCTTCACCAGGGGATCTTTCCGATCGAGCGACTGGGAATTTCTTCCCAACTCCAGGGTACAATATATGACTCACAATTTTTAAAGGTTATACTCCATCTATATTTACTATAAAATATTGGCTATACTCCTCATGTTGTACAATATATATCTTTTATCTTATTTTTTAAATTTGCTTTATACTTTATATGGGAGTGTAGCTGATTTATCATGATGTGATAGTTTCTGGTGTGCAGTATAGTATAGTTCATTTATACACAGACATGTTCCCACCCTTTCGTTTACTTTTTTTTGGCTGTGGGCCATGCGGGATCTTCCTCAACCAGGGATTGAACCCGCACCCCTTGCAGCAAAAGGGCAGAGTCTGAACCACTGGACCGCCAGGGAAGCCCCTCGCAGCCTTTGTTCCAACAGCCACTTGTGACCAGCGGCCATGCCATGGACAGAGGTCTAAACCATCTCTTGGCAGCCTTCTGGGAGGCAAGTATTTGGACCCTGGTTCCTGTTGCTTCTAGAAGGGACACACAGTGTCAGACCAGGCGAGTTCTGACAGATCCATGCCACGGATCTAAGAACGCTCTGAAGAGGCCTGCGTCTTTAACGATGGCGCACCGCAACGAAGAGCGGCTCCCGTTCTTCACAAGGAGAGGAAGTCCAAACCCAGCAAGGAAGACCCAGCGCGGCCAAAATAAAATAGATAAAAAGAACCTGGGGTCCACTGAGCGCTGGAATCCCATTCTACAGATTGGAAAACCAAGGCCAGGGGGAAAGGAGGCTGGCCCAGGAATTCCAGACTCTCCGAGCCTTCCTGTAAGAGACAGGGCCAGCCACTTGGAGCCCCTCAAAATCCTGGCTTCCCATTTCACACCTAAAGGTTTCTTATTACCCTTCTCTCCCCTACTCGGCATACTGGCAGGAAATCGAGGTAGGACTGAGTCGAAGCTCCATGAGCATGAAGCTTTAAGATTATGTTTCAGCTTGCTCGGCATCCTCGCCTCCTCGCCTGGAAACAGCTCCATGAGGTGGATGCACTTCCCCAGAGGAGCTGGCTGCTGACATGGGGATGAGTTTCTAACCAAGAACTCGGCTCTCCCAGGAGCCACGCGGGCCCCTGCGGCCACGGCTCCTCCCACCTCCGGCGTGGATGTGCTGGCTCCCTTACACCCTTTGGAAGCCTCTGGAGAGCAGTCTCTGGGCTTTTAATTGCTTCTAACACGTAGCCGGGCCTTGTGTAAAAGTGCTAAGAAGAATTTGCTCAGCTGGGTGGCTGGGCTCCAGCACCATCCAGAAAGCAAAGGTGGGGAGGTTGGTCCCAAGGAGACCCGGGACCTGGGGCTGGTGAGCTCATGAAGAAAAAAACGAGGCTTTTGTGCCAGGGCGGCTCACGCGAGAGGAGGGAACAGACGGCAGACGAGGGGAAGGGACGGAACGCCAGCAGCGCTCCGGAGCCACAGGGGCCCACCGCGAGGTGGCCCTGAGCGAGGGGAGGAATTTGGGGACGGGGTTCCGGGAGATCCTCTCCATCACCCTCACGGAGACAGATGCCGTGCGGCTGTCACCGCCTTACCCCCAGGTTTTATAAAATCATCTGAAAAAGTAAGCCCTTCTGATGCGTACGTTCTGATTTATTTCACCAAGATAATACTCAAAATGCCCAAAGTAAGCCTTTCACTATACAAGGCTTCCCGGGTGCCTCACTGATAAAGAACCCACCTGCCAGTGCAGGAGATGCAAGAGCCTGTGTGAGCCCCTTCTAGATGACTTTTTTTTTGTCTTAATTGTACTTTCTGGCATGAGAGTTTGGTCCAGACTCATTGGGTACAGTCCCTACCCAAACCTGGAATCAGACATTTTTCCAAGGGAGCCTGGTTCCTTTTAGGGGTGCCCCAGTGGTGCAGTGGTGAAGAATCTGCCTGCCAAGCGGGAGACCCGGGTTCGATCTCTGGGTCGGGAAGAGTCCCTGGAGAAGGAAATGGCACCCCACTCCAGGATTCTTGCCTGAGAAATTCCACGGAGAGAGGAGCCTGGCGGGATACAGGCCCTGGGGTGGCAAAGAGTCGGACACGACCGAGCACACAGGTAGTGCGGTGCTCGGACGCCGACCCAGGCTAGGTCCACTCGAGCGGCAGGGTCGAAACGGACACCACCTCCCATGATAGAAGGGTTTCGGAGGCTCAGACAGTGACTGTCCCTCATGTCATGGGACTAATCCGATGCCACTGTTTTGGGTCACAGGTCACAGCTAGTCCTTAGAGTCAGTAGTTTCCTTCTGGTAACTTGGGACACATGAGCAAAAAAAAAAAACAAGGAAAGAAAAACCTGGGTGACATCTGAGAGGGTGGGGACTGGATGGGCGGGCAGGGGAGGGACGCAGAGCACTGTCCAGAGCTGGGGCCTCCTGAGCTTCCTCTGGCCAGGGCCTGTCCATCTCTTACCCCAGGGAATGGAGAGCCCTGGACGGGGAGATCCAGAGGCCACCAGGGGCATGTTCTCTGGGTCAGTATTAGCTCAGCCTGGAGTGGGGCTTTCTCAGAAAGCGGAAATGAATTCAGAGTAAATTGTGCAATGTTGTGGTGGAGACTGTGACCTTTGCCGGTGGCCTGAAGCAGAGGCAAGAAATTGGGGAGGGTGAGGGGCATCCAAAGGATAGATGTTTGCTCCCGGGCTCCAGCATCCCCCGTGCCCCGTGTGAGCCAGGCGCTCTGCCCTGAGTGCACAAGGATGTGTACGCCGTGAGTACGCATCACCCTTCTGCTGGGAGCCCCCCAAATCTGGACTGCCACCACCTCCTTTCTTGGTTGTTCCCAGAGTGACCTTCACCAGACCCTCTGTGTGGACGGTCAGCTGGCCTGTGTCCACCGCCTTCACCTGGGATGGGGTTTGGGTGATGGAGAGGCAGGGGAGACGTAAACGAAACCCCAAAGGCCTGAGGACGCAGGAGTGAGTCTGCATACCTGATGCGGCAAAGGTGGGGTGGTGCCCTGCAGCCCCCATCACTCTGCTTTTGGGCATCTCTGAGCTGGCTAAGCAGCTGCCATCGGGCAAGGCTCTGTGCTGCATAAGGGGCTGCCATCTCCCTGACCCCTCACTCCCCTGGGGCTGGGTCTGCAGGTACAAGGAGCCCTGGCCCCTCAGTCCGAAGAAGAGAGGAACCTGTAAACCGACTGCACTTCACTCAGCCCTGAGGATGCTGGTCCCGGAGAGCTCCCTGCTGTGCGCGGGGTGGGTGGCCAGGTGCAGCCTGAGGCCTTGGCTTGTCACTGCCCCTGTGGGGGGCTCAGTGCCTGCGTGTAAGTTGACTGCACTCCCCGCCTCCACAAGCTCTCGTGTCCTCTGATTTCAGACAATGGCTTAGTGAGACGTTCCGGTGGCACTTCCCTGCTGGAGCCCAAGATGCTGACTCTGCTGAAGGGAGCTGGGGTGGCCCCCTCCCCTGGGCCCCTCACCTGTAGTACTCCACAAAGCTGGTCTGGTTGGCCAGTTCGGTCAGTTCCTCAGTGACCTCTGTCCACACGGGCACCCCTGCCATCTGGACAATGATGCTGCCCGCCGTCTGCTGTAAGAACTTCAGCGTCTGGAGGTAATCGCCCCGGGCGGCGAAGATTTCACCCAGGCGGGCAAGGTGCTGCTCCAGGTCCACCTTCATCTTCTGGGTGGTTCCCGACACCTGTGGAGGGGCGGGGCTTGAGAGTCTGACCTTGGCGGGGAGGAAGCCGGAGGGGGTACTGCGTCTGATTCAAACTGGAGGGGAAGAACTTGGCCTTGAATGAATGCTCCACAGGCACCACCAGTCCTGAAGTCACGAGGCTGTGGTCCAGGTGGAGAATTGATGGCAGAGCGTCCCCCTACCCACCCAGCCCGAGTCCCTCCATCAGGGGCACAGGCCGGATCTAGTCCTAACCAGGACCCGCCTCCGAGACCCAGTGCCTTCCTAAGAAGACAGACCCAGATGCGGAAACAAACAAGAGAGTTTAAACATTTTGGACGATGAATTCTTGTTGAGGGTGAGGAATAAAACGTTTAAACCAAAGAATCCCTGCGTTGCTACCTGACCTTTGGTTCCCACAATAGGCTTTCTCAGCATCTCACAAGAGAAAGGCTTTGTTGTAGAGCGAGCGACAGCTCACAGAGTCCTGAACCCGAGTTCAGAACAATGGGACTTTGAAATGATACAGGCAGATGCAATGCTGTCGGGACACGCACGTGATGGGAGGAGGAAACCGGTGCCTTCTCTGTGCTCACACCCTCCCGGCTCCCCACGTCTACCCTGTGTGGAGTTGAGCAGACCTTGAAGGAAGCATCTCTCTGCTCCGAAGTAGAGGAAGGTCAATGGCAGTGACTGTCCTGGGCTTACAAACAAGGACAAGGACTGGAAAGATGCTTCTCAACAGCCCAGATATAGGGTCCTGGCAGGGCCCTGAGACCCAGCCCAAGAATTCCAAGCACCGTCCCCCCAGTCCTACTCTGAGCCTGAGTGTCAGCAAGAGGGGAGGAAGGGCCTGGTTGCTCTCAAAGTGTCACGTTTCACCAACAAGCACAACTGGCTGGAAACGGGGAGTGTGTGCTAATCATCCAGGCAGCCTTCAGCTCCCCAGGTCTGCAAGGAAGAGAAAAATGACCCAGAGCGGGAATTCCCTGGAGGTCCAGTGGTCAGGGCCCTGCACTTTCACTGCCAAGGACATGGGTTCAATCCCTGGTTGGGGAACTGAGATTCTGCAAGCTTTGCGGTGCGGCCAAAAATACAAACAAGCAAAACAAAAGGACCCAGAAGAATGTTTCGAAACTTCCAGGGTGAGAGCTCCACGGAGAGACGATGAGACCCCACTCCCGGCAGCAAACGCTACTTCTGTGAGTTAGAGGGGCTCGACAGCAACTCCCGGGCCTTTCACATCTGTGCTGTGCTGGGAGTTCCTGGTTCCACAACAGAGAATGGCCGCCTTTGTTGCATTTTGTTTTTTTCCTGCGTCAGCAGCTTATTCCCTTTTCTGGCTTGCTCCTGGTCCTTACAAGCTGGTTAATGGCTACGAGATGCCAAAGTGCAGAGACACTGGGCACACGCATTAGTAAATCCAGCAACTGACCCTCACCGGATCAGCACTCCTTTTCAGTTCAGTAAGGTCATGGACAAGTGCTGTGCAGCCACTGATCCAAAGGCAGTCCTCATAAACGTTAACGCTGGCAGCAAAACCCGCTCTGTGTGATGTTTCCATATTCCTCTATGAAGCCTAACTCACTTTAGACCACAAGGCTGTTAAAAATGCTCTGTAAACTTTTCCTGTAAGATCACTTCTTTCCCCTTCCGTAGCTCTAAAATGTTTCACTTCTCTACTTCTTAAATTCCTCCTTGGAAAAAAAAAACAAAACGCATACACACACACACAAGCCAGCAAACATCTGCCAAGCCTTCTTTTCCTGCTGATGTCTTCCCATAGGAAACCAAACAAAACAGAGAAAAATTAAAATTACAGTGCTGACCCATTTACAGCTGCCCCTTCCCCATTCTGCCCCCAGTCCTTAGAGATTCAGCATAGAACTCCCCGAAGGGAGACAGGGAGGCAGGACACTCAGAGATGGCCCAGGTGCTCCCACAGGGAAGAGACGCTCTTCGGATCAAGAGGGCTGGCTCAGCTCCCCAAGTTGGGGCGAAATCAGGGGCAAGCTAGCAGCTGGAGGAAGCTGTTACCCCAGAGGATGGAGCAGGCATTCTCCAGCTGTGGCCCTTGGACCAGCAGCCTTGCATCATC
>SJYV01025457.1:0-32111 GCA_006410875.1 Neotragus pygmaeus
GCCATGCAAAGTGTTAAAAAAAGAGTCTGTTGCCCCAATCTTATGGATAAGACCTCAGACCTCAAGAAGACTAGATTAGTTGGAATACTGACTGCACGTTTAACGAAGAGAAATGAATTCTCATTTCCTGGTGCTCCTCTTGTGTCCCTCCTCCCAAGCTATTTTCTTTCCGCTTACTCCATTGTATCTTCCCTTAAATGATGAAATCTGATTGACTGGGTTTTGGACATTTTCTAGTGGAGCACAGAACCATATTTCCATACTAAAACACTAACAAAGTGCTAAAAGCAGTAGCTTTTATCGTTCAGGCCATTCTCTTCTCCCAGAGACTATGACAGTGCCGGGGTGAGGGATCCCCCTTCTCCAGCACTATTGTAGTTAATCTAGGAAAGTAACAAACTTTAAGTTGTATTACAGGGCTGCTTCAAGGCTCTGTGGTAGGATTTCATTACTTGCCCTGACCAAAGACTTTGACAAACTTCTGTAGTTCCAATAAGGAGACGAGATCCCTACAGGATTTGCAAACAAATGTCATTATATATGATGACTTATCATCACCTAAATGTGCTCATTTGAGAGACTGGCTGTGACAGGCAGAAAAGCACTCTCCAAACCTAAGGATTATGATGATGGTGACAGCAAGGGTAAAGATGATTAACACCAATCCCTTTCAATAGGGAACAGATGTAATTAACACACCATCATAATGAGTTTCCATTAGATGGCAATCTTTTGCTGCTTTTAGTTAAAAATTGCATACAAATTCACTTATAAAAACTGTCCAATTAAAATGATCAAAACCAAGAAGGATAATGATATTAGGAATTACTAAGTAATTCATTTTCTGAAATGTCCTAACTGAAGAAAGCCTTTTAACTTCCTTGGTTTTCTGTCTTTTGTCCGGTGGGTTAATCAGAATTATTCAAAGTCACTTCCTTCTCTCTTCTTCTTTCCCAAGCCTAAAAACAAAGCCCCTCTCCAGCCCTGTTAGGGTTACCACCTTTCCAATACACATACAAGGCTATAACTCTGGGTAAAACAAAAACAAAATGAAAAAATTCCTAGAGTAGTGCTGTCAATGTTTAAAATATGAAAATACTGAACTTTTAAACTGACAATGTTTAAAATATTAAAATGATGAACTTTTCATGGAATATCTCTATCAGGGTCCTTTTCACATAATTTTTAAAACAAGATATGTTTTCAAACAGACTACTTAGGGAACAAAGTGGAAAAAAATAATCTCACTTTTAAATCAAATCACTTAGTGGACAGTCATTTATTCTGTATGTCAGTCCCCTTTCTGTCATTCAAAAATCAAATGCCATGATAATCACTATGAAATGTTTTCCAATTGTCCCCTAATATGCTTATTTTTGTTTAACTTAAGGCTAGTTAAAACATTCTTAAATAATATAAAGAGCTTTAATTTGACTACCATAATCAAGGAGGGGTTGCTTCCATTTTATAGATCATCTGTTTTGTTCTCAGCTTTAAGTCAAATGTCCTATAATACTACAGAGCGAAGTATAAAATTTAGGAGGATCTGACTTATTCACTTAACAGATATTTGTTTAACACTCATTATGTACTAAACATACAAATGGGTACCTTTTGGTTTGGAGTGATACAGAGAGGTGATCAGTTTAATTTTTTTCTCAGGTTATCAGTTCATAACCTGAGATCTATGGAAGGGATTTCAGTGATCCACGAGTCTCCCAAAATATTCAAATAAATGACATATGTGGGACTTCCCTGGCAGTGCAGTGGTTAAGACTCTGTGTTTCCACTGCAGAAAGCATGGGTTTGGTCCTTGGTCAGGGAACTAAGATCTTGTATGCTGCTTGGCAAGAAGATGTGTATAAGAGACAGCGNGAGTCTCCCAAAATATTCAAATAAATGACATATGTGGGACTTCCCTGGCAGTGCAGTGGTTAAGACTCTGTGTTTCCACTGCAGAAAGCATGGGTTTGGTCCTTGGTCAGGGAACTAAGATCTTGTATGCTGCTTGGCAAGACCAAAAAATAGATAAAAAATTTTAAAATCTGGTGGAAAAAATGAAGTGTGTACACGTGCATTTGTGCCCTTGTGCATTTTTCTGGAAGAGGGTCCATACTTTTCATCATATTCTTAAAGCATTGCTAAATATGTACTTGGGCTGCAAGAATATAACAAAAGGGTATTTTTATAAGACATTAAAATGAAATGGTGATTGAATTTAATAAAGCCTCATCTATAGGATAGACTGCCACAAGTTAGTGAGGTTCTAAAATCATTCAATTTAGAATTTCTCATAGAAGTTGGAGAGAAAATCTTGTGAAGATGGTATTGCACAGCAAGGTTTGAAGACTGAGCTAATGATGAAGACTCCATAGAGTAATTTAGAGTCCCTTTCTAAACTTTTCCTGGCACCAGAATTATACAAGAGAGACTCTGACAAATGCAAATGAAGACTATTAAGCAGAGAAACCCATCATATTTTCTCTTTTAAACAGAAAATTCATGACTCAAGATAATTATTTTATCTTGTTCTTTTCTTCCCATTGTTTTGTCTTCCAAACAACATACTAGTGAATTTCCTTTTTTAAAGTATTTCAAAACATAATCCTAAACTGGAGCAGCCACTTTGCTGGCTTTTGTGTCTTTTGCTGATGGTTAGGTCTTAGTGAATAGGTGTTAATTACAACCCTAAGATTAGATATAATAACAGCCCTGACAGGGCCCCACCCTAAGCTTACTTTCTGTTCTTTTTAGCCCACCGACTCATTCTTATTTCAAAAAGCAATATGCAGACTTACTTACAAACACTTTAGAGCTAAATATTTAACCTCTACTCTTAATTTGGGATTGCTACCCTAGTAATGTCCTAATCAATTGGAACTGCCTCCTCCAGGCTGAGTACTCTCAATGATAAAATTTGGTCCCTCCCCACCCTCTTGCTTTTGCTATTTTTAAGCAGAGAAAAAGTGCAGTATTGTGAGCAGAAGCATAATCATTATGGGCAAGTGCTATTGGAATGTCATTTCTTCCCCAGAGGGATGAAGGTGTTAGCTGAATTTTACTAATTTTCTCTAATGAAAAGGAGTGATGAGTTGGAATAATAAGAATGTGATAAAAGCACAACTATAGCTGAAAACAAACATCTCCCCACCTCCCTCCTCCAGCCCCTGTCCAAGATTAAAGCAGAGTATGCAGAATACCCCCACACACACCCCACATCCCTGTGCACACCCTCCTCCCAGTAGCCACCAACCAGTAGCTTGCTGGTAGGAGTGTGAGTTGGCATTAGGCTGAGATCTCTGGGTTTTCCTGACAAGCCTGTATCCAGTCCCTGCACCTCGAAATGCCTGCCTGTACTGTTAGGAGGGCTTTAATCCCTTTAACTTTATTGATGCTGGGGCTGATACTGGTGCACACCCAAGAGATGTTAAGGGTTGAGCAGCTTATTATGTCCCAGTGGTGTGCCGCAGCTTTCCATTCGTGGAAAGAAAGTTGTACAAAGGCACTGGGTTTGGATTCAGCTGGCTCTTGCCAGCTTGGGCAAAGGAAACTGGAATTTCCTTGAGAGTTCATGGTGAGGAGACCATTTTGCCATCAGGGCCTTTGTGGCTAAACTGGACCTCCTATTGCCAATCAGGCACTGAATCTAAGTTGACCATCACCGGATTTGGGGGAGAAGCCGACCTGCTCAGATAAAGAAGGCTTTGAAATGGAACAGGCAAACAGCAGTGACTGAGCATAGAGAAACGTAGTTGTCCTTTCCTCATTCACCCACTGATCTTCCCCGTGAATATGTTTTCCTATCTGGGCAACGGTAGGGTTGGATCTTGATCTTCGTGGTTCAGTATGTCCATCATCACCACGGTTGCTCCTTTGGCTGATCAGAAAATGATGAAAAAGTCCTCTATTGTCAGCTTAGTTCCAAGCACTACACTCTTTTTGAGCAGAGGCACAAGCGAGGGAGGTCACTTGTGTTCTGGGGCCCTGGGCGGTAAGCCACGTAGTGGTCTCCTTAGCTAAGCTGTCCGGAGAGAAGTCTGAGAATTAGGAGGACCAGAAGGCCAAGAGAAGTAAAGAAGAAGCAAAGGAAGGAAAAGGATCAAAGCATTGGTATCGGTTACTCACCAGTCACCTGCACTGTCTTGCGCATCCATGCATAGGGGCTGTGACGGCTTCTGCTAGAACTCTCGTCTGCGATTCCGGCGTCGATGGGGAACAGTGATCCTCCGGCTGGCAGGCTGCTACCGCTGTTTCCACCCCCTGCGGGGCCCAGGTTGCTATATTCCGGTGAGCTGAAAGCGGCGGGGCTCGAGCTCAAGTCGTTCATGGGGACCGTACCCATAGTACTGGATGGCCCGGGGTACACGCTCCAGTCTTCACGAGGGGGACTATAGGGTGACCCCCAGGTTCCCAGCGGTGGCCCGTGAGGATCCATACCGGGCATGTGTGGATATCCCATGTAGTGCGCATAAGAAGGGGCCCCTGCGAAGCTGGAGGCTGGCAGAGGACTCCCACCATCCCCAGTGGCACCAGCCCCGGCCGTGCCACCTCCTGCGGGGCTCCTGAGAGTGCTCGAGTACATGTCCACTTCTTTTTCCAAAAGGCAGCTTCTGTACATAGTGGCTTGGATATGAGAAAGGAGCTTCCTAAGGCATCCTGAAGTCCCTATAAGATCCCAACCCGACTTTGAGAAGCAGTAGGGAACCAGAAGTTTAGCTGTGCTGCATGCCCCTCTGACTACTCCATAGGCGTTTCCTACCCTGACGGTTTCCAGGTGACCGGTAGCCCTGTATAGACGGGCCCCCAATTGCTGGGCTGACGTCAAGGGGCTTTAGGCTTTTACATAGCATTTGCATTCAAATGAACGGCCATTTCACTTTCACAAGGACTTGTTCACTCTATACCCTCTCGAAGAGATCCTGTGCCTTTCAATCTCATCTTTCTCGCTTTTGTCCACCTGATCCCATAGCACTAACTTTGCGGTTTTGGAAGCAGGAGCTCCTCCAGAGGTTTCTGACCAATTCCCGGCAAAGTGAGACAGAGAGGTGTAGAATTAGGGCAAAATCCTGTTCTTTGGTCCCTACCCTGTGGGTTCTTCCCTTTACGCTGATCTCCTGCACCTAGTCTGCATTCTTGTTATCTTCTCTGCCCACAGTCCCGGGCACAGGCACTCCACATGGCACTAGCCCATGATAGTACTAAAAGGGGCTCTCCCTTCTCTTCATTGCCCTCCCCCCAGTAGAAGGAGAGCTTTGTTTCTGAGGACAGAGATTCATTTCACAACTATATATTGTGTGCCTACTAAGTTGTAGACTCAGGGGATAGAGCAGTGAACAAGACCATCATTCCTGCTCTGCCTTCCTGAGGTTATATTCCTGTAGATGACAGGCTGGATTTATTGAATGTTTTATAAATGTGTACAAATTAAAGAAAGATAAAGAGAGGACGTTATGAAAAAAGGAAGGAAAGAAGGAGAAGACTCTCGTGGATAGTGGGCTTTCTTACTTTCCTGTCAGTTCACTAGCCTTGCTTGGGTGTCTCTTTCTGCCAGTACTCACAAGGAGCCAAATTCCTGCAAGCTCAAATCCAGGGCAGCTGAAGCTCCCAACTTGCTTTCACACTTGCAATTTCCTTTGAAAAGTTAAAATTGTTGAAAAAGACATGGAGTTGCCAGTAGATGCCAGTGAACTCAAGATTTTACTTCAAGAAATCAGATCACCTCTTGATGACAAAACCAGTTTATTTTCCAATATTCCTTCTCCCTCCACGACTGAAGTGACTTAGCATGCATGCACATTCCTTCTCCCTCACTCCTGCCCCCTCCCAAAGCCTACCATAACCTTTAATTCAAGATGTGTTCCTATTCAGAGAATATGCTTCTCCATAAAGTCTAACACAACCTGGCACCTTCATTAACTAATCCCTCTTTGGCTTCAGAAATATCACATTACTTCTGGGAGTTTCAGGGTTTCCCCCTGTGTAATAGGGATACTAACAGTGTCTGTATTTTGAAGGCAGGATTTCTTGAGATGATATGCAGACTGTTTAACAACACTTGGCATACAGCACAGGACCACTGTATTCATTAATTTACTCAACCAATATTTATTGAGTGCTAGGTGCTATTCTATGTATGGAGACATCAATAGTGAACAAAGCGCTTATTAAGCTTATATTCTCAAGGAAGATATACTAGTAAGTAATTAATAAATTTTATGGTATGTCAGATAGTAATAATCAACATTGTAAAGAAAAAGAAAGCAGCAAAGAAAATAAGGAATGCTAGAGGATGTTTCAATTTAATATATGGTGATCTGGGAAGACCTTACTTAGAAATAATATTTAAGTAAAATATAGAAGAAGTGATGGATTGAGCTATGAGGCGAGGATCCAGACAGAGGGAACAGCAAGTAAAAAGAAAAGCTTGTCTTTTATTGGAGAAATAGCAAGAAGGAAAGTGTGGCTAACAGGTAGATGAGGTCCAAACATTAATACGGTGGGTCATTTTTATTTATTTATTTATTTAGCTCAACCCTGACCAATCTGATTGAGTAATTCCCTGTCTGAAATTCTTGTGTGACTCCTATGGTCTACAGCTGTGATTTTATAATTGCTTTGTGGGGCATCAAGTTAAGAAAAATATGGAACGTGTCACGAATTTGCGTGTCATCCTTGTGCAGGGGCCGTGCTAATCTTCTCCGTATCGTTCCAATTTTAGTATATGTGCTGCTGAAGCGAGCACATGGGTGGATCATTTTTAATTTCTAAACTTTTACTCTAAGTGAGATAGGGAGACATTGTAGGGTTTTGAACAGATAAGTGACATGACTTAAGTTTTGAAAAGATTGCTTTGGCCATTGAATTAAGAATAGATGATAAGTGGGCAAAATAAAATCAGGCTGGTTAAGTAAAAGTGTATTGCAATAATCCAGGTGAATGGGGATGGAGAGGAGTGGTTGAATTCTGGATATATTTTGAAGCCTGCATTGGAAAATGAGAAGGAACAAAAGTAATTGGTCAGCAAAGACTAATTAAAACCTGGCACTGGGGAGAAGGGACTAAGGAGCAGGAAAATCACATATTTATAGGCACTTTGTGTACATGACCTCATTCAGTCTTCACAACTTTGCTTACTATCACTCCCATTTTAGAAAAGAAACCAAGGCTCAGAGAGGTAGCACGACTTTTTAAATGAACTACTGGCATGCAGTAGAGCTAGGTTCCCAATCTAGCAGCTCAGGTTGCAAAGTTCATGTTCTTAAATTGGAACCAGGCAAAATGTACAACCTTAGGGCTTAAGCCTGGGACTTGGCTTCTATTTTCTTTCTCTGCTCAGGCTCCCAGGCCCTATATTCAATCTTTTTCATAACATAGACCCAATACCCTTGCATTATTCTCTTTCATCTATTCTATTTTGAGGCAAACTGGTCTATCTGACATTTGAAAAGCTATATCAAGATGGAAGCATATTCAGGACCTTTAAGACTAAGCTAACCGAATATTGTGATTTTATCTATGGGGGAACAGAGGGTCTGAGTGGGGAAGGTAGTCTTTAAGGCAGTGAATGATAGAACTGAGATTCTAAATCGGGTCTGTTGACTCCAACACTCTTTCACTAAAAAAAATGTATGTTTGCTTATGCCTAGACAGTTTTTATGCATAAAAATTGTTTCAATTCTCCCTAAAGATTCAGCTTAAATGTCACCTCCTCCCAAAAGTCTTATGTTATGATATTCCTCTCAGAGAGTGTACTTCCTCTTGTCTGAATTCCCTTATCAACTCCCCCACTAACTAATACTATTCTTGTCCATCTTAGTGTTATTTGGGGTCTTATCTGAATATTTTGGAATTTGAACACATTGAAAAGGTGTCAGGGGGCATGTTTGAGCCCTGTAGAATGGAGTGTCATGCACATGATAGGATCTCAAGAAACATTTGTATGCTGAATCAATAGTGATCTTGGAAATGTAGATTTTAAATCACCATTTTGACTCAACTCTAGGGATGTCTTGAAGAGAAACCAGTAAGTTGTCCAGTGCTTAGTGGAACTTGGCTTCAAGATTACTTTAGTTTTGTGTTTTTGTTTGTTTCTGGGAATGGGAGTAGAATGTGGGGGTAGGGAGGTGGGAGAGAGGTGGAGTGGCAGGAAGGTTCAATCTAGTTTATTTGACTGGAAATTTTTCTTTCTTTCTTTCTTCTTCTTCTTTTTTTTTTAACCTGGAAACTAATCAGAGAGGGAACTTCACTGCAGAAAGCAGAGTTGTTGTTGTTCAGTCACCAAGTCATGTCCAACTCTTTGTGATCCCATGGACTGTAGCACTCAAGGAAGCAGAGTGGCCAGCAGCAAAAGTCAAATCCCACAGGCTGAGGATCAGGGTTCAGACTCTACAGGGATTATCAGAGCAATTTAGACATCCCTGACTGGTGTCTCTCAGGTCAAGTTTTGCACTTTGGGCTCTGTAAACAGCATCCTTCCACCTACCAATTCTTATCTACCTCCCTGAGCTACTTGGAAACTTAGTGATGTGTCTTGGGACAAGAAAGAAGCCTTGTAGCCTTTCCATCCGTCTTTATCACTGTGATGGGTTTTTGTAATTGCAAGGCCAGACACCCTCGAGAATGAGCACTACTAGGCTCTGTTGTTGTTGTTTAGTTGTTAAATCATGTCCGACTCTTTTNGTGTCTTGGGACAAGAAAGAAGCCTTGTAGCCTTTCCATCCGTCTTTATCACTGTGATGGGTTTTTGTAATTGCAAGGCCAGACACCCTCGAGAATGAGCACTACTAGGCTCTGTTGTTGTTGTTTAGTTGTTAAATCATGTCCGACTCTTTTGCGACCCCATGGACTGTAGCCCACCAGGCTCCTCTGTCCATGGGGTTTTCCAGGCAAGGATATGGGAGTGGGCTGCCATTTCCTACTCCAGGGGATCTTCCTGACCCACGGATTGAAACTGAGTCTCCTGCACTGCAGGTTAATTCTTTACCACTGAGCCACCAGGGCTCTGGCCTACTCCAAAGTATTGCAGTAGGGTCAAGACCAAGGAGTGTTTGGAGAAAGATTAATATTCTTTCACAGGAATGTGAATAGTCAGGGTAAGTACTCCTTGGAGTTGGGGAGGGCCAGAGATCTGTAACCACCCTACCCCCAGGGCAAATTACCAGATCTGGGTTCAGTTCAGTTCAGGTGCTCAGTCATGTCTGACTCTTTGCGACCCCATGAATTGCAGCACGCCAGGCCTCCTTGTCCATCACCAACTCCCAGAGTTCACTCAAATGCACGTCCATCGAGTCAGTGATGCCATCCAGCCATCACATCCTCTGTCATCACCTTCTCCTCCNGACAAGGGCAAGAGGTATAGTGCTTAGGGGATGAGGCCAGAAGAGGATCACAGTGGGGCAGGGTAAAGGTTGGGGGAGTGTGAGAGACAAAGGGAATGGAGCAGGATGGGAGATGGGAGAGGGCTGGCTGTTAGAAGGGAGCAGTGAAGGGCGAGGCGGGAGAGGAAGAGGTGGGAGCAGGTGGGGGTAACTGTGGGGAGAAGTGGGGACTAGAGGAATGTAGGTGTGGGGATAAGAAATAGAGAGTGAGGTGCAGGTGTGGTTTGGGAAGGGTCTAGGGTGACCTTCTGCTTCTCTGGTGGCTCAGACGGTAAAGAATCTGCCTGCAATGTAGGAGCCTGGGGTTTGATCTCTGGGGTCAGAAACATCCCCTGGAGAAGGGAATGGCTACCCACTCCAGTATTCTTGCCTGGAAAATTCTGTGGACAGAGGAGCCTGGGGGATACAGTCCATGTGGTCACAAAGAGTTGGATACGATTGAGCGACTAACATAGGGAGACCTTCTAGCAGAAGGTTGGGAAAATTGTGCAGTCCTTGGTGTATGGATAGGGGATGTTGGTGGTGCGTCAGAATTGGGGGGAATGTGGGGATTGGGAGTGGGGTGGGTCAGGACAGGGGTGAAGGGGTTCAGAGTGGTGTGGGCAGCAGGAGGCCACTTTCCCATTCCCACATTTACGCTCCTACATCCTGTCTGAGCTACAAACACTGCCTTTTCCCTATCGCTGGCCCTTTCCAGAAGCCCAGTGCTCCTGTCTGTGGCCAGCGAACTTCCATGGATCTGGATGCCCCTCCTCGAAGCTTTGCCATGGTTCCTAGGAGCCTGCTTCTTGACTGACCCCCCCTTCCTTCCTCCACCCCCTACATGTGGACAGGTTCTCTGCCTGTAAGAAACCTGGGTCAGGGAGGCTGACTGTGGGGCACTGTTCCCTGCCTGCAAGCTTGGGTGACAACAGGGACCACTTGCCAACTTGAGGCTCCTGCCCTTAGCCCAGTGCCCTGAGCTTCCTGTTCGCAGCACCGGCGTTAGCCTGGGAGTCCTGATTGGCAGGAAAGCTATGGCAGGTGGGAGGAGAGAGGAAGGCAGGGAGGCAGAAACAGCTGCCAGCCGGAGTGGAGGAAGAGCTGGGCCACTAGAGTAAGGGCAGAAGGCAAGGTGCTGGCTCTGGCAGCCCCTTCCTCTGCTTGTGGGTGTTTGGCCTCCTTCCTGGTCCTCTCTATTCAATCTTGCTGCTGAGGGAGCAACCTCTGTTCACAAGGCTGAGCTCTGAGCTGACACAGACCTCAGAGGTGGCTGGTCCAACCTGCCCTATAATCTGGAGTCAGTCATCTCCACAGCATTTCCTCCAGGGGTCTGCCTGAATCAGCCTAGACCTTTCCCCTGGAAGCAGGAACTCACCTCCTCTCAAGGCACTTTGTTTCTTCTCTGGAAGGAAAAAACTGTTAACTGAACAACTCTGACATGCCAGGTCTAGGTACTGTGCAGATTTCTCATTAATAGTGAGCTCACAGGGCCATTCTGATGAATTAGCTCCATTTTACAGATGAGAAAAGTGGGGATGAGAGAGCTGAAGTCCCTAGCTCAAGGTCACATGGGTAATACATAAAAGAGCTGGGTTTGAGCCTAGGACTTTCTAACCATGAAGTCCCCTTGGGGTTAAGCAAGACATGCCTTTTCTTTGGCACCCCGACAACTCTTCTGAGGTCTGAAGTCAGAGACCACACCCTCCTGAGTCTCCTCTTCTCTTGGTGAAACAGCTCCTTCAACTATATCCAGGAGAACTTGGGTTTTAGCCTCCTTCTACCTGCTCAGTGTGAGACCCAGAACCAAACATACAACCTGCCAGGTGGGTGCGGGTCAGTCTAGAGGAACACAGAATCACTGCATCCTTCCCTGGCCCTGTGGCTAGTGAGAGAGCTGAGCACCGGCCTTCTCTTGGGCTTCTATCTTCTCCTGGATCGTAACTGTGAGAGAAGAGGTCAGTGTTTTGTTCTCATCTTCACCACTGTCCCCATCAGACTATACTGAATTTAGAAGAGGGAAGGGGCAGGGGTGAAGGAAGAGGCAATCAGAACCAGGCAGGGCCTGGCAGGGTTGGGAGATGGAGAGGGTTGGGGGAGTGAGGAGGCGGTCCAGTAACTGTAGGCAGGGCCAGGAGGGCCAAGCAGAGCGGGAGGCAAAGGCTGAGGGGGTACCTGCACAGGAGATAAGGGAGGGGTGGAGAGTGGCCCTGGGGGTTGGGAGAGGCCAGGGTGGGGATGGGCATCAGCCTGTTATCGCCCTGCTGTGCGAGAGGAAGTCAGTCGCACATTAAGGAAATGTCGCAGCTGGTACTAAATTGGGAGGTGTCACAGGCAGCAGTGAGGACAGGTATGATGTGTGGGGCCCTGTGTGGCCCAAAACAGGGGCAGACACTGCAAAGGGAGAGAACAGGGTTTCTGGGGCTGCCCGGGAAAGATCTGAGATACTCGGGACAGGCCCCTGGGGACGGGGGGTGGGGGGGTGTCACCTGGCCCTGGAGCAAAGTCTCCAGGTTTGGTTTCCAGCAGCAGAAGAGGCCTCCTCACTCTGGCCTGGGGCTGTGGGCTTTCCACCCTGGAGAAGCTTGGAGGATGGGGCATTATCTCCAAGGGGTCCCATTTTGGGGAGGGGCTGGGCAAGACGGCTTAAAGCTGTAGGCCAGACTAGGGATCTGCAAAAAAAGGTCTGGGATAGAGATGGGGCACTGGGGTGAAGTGA
Organism: Neotragus pygmaeus; assembly: GCA_006410875.1. Classification (NCBI taxonomy): domain Eukaryota; kingdom Metazoa; phylum Chordata; class Mammalia; order Artiodactyla; family Bovidae; genus Neotragus; species Neotragus pygmaeus. Next base: position 12,076 of record SJYV01025457.1, read on the forward strand.
GAGAGGCTGCAGGAAGGAGGGGAACAGGGCTGTCTTTTCCTGTAGGGCCTGTAATTTAGCTGGAATTGAGAGGCCTGTGGTGTAGGCCTCAGCGGAGGGAGAGCACGTCCTCGGAGAGGGTGGGAGAGACAGGAAGAAAGCCGTGGAGCTTGCACTGCCCTTCTCCCGGCACAGCAGGCAGCAAGAGAGCAGGCGGAGTTCGCTGGAGAGGGAGATGAGAGAGCAAAGACGACAAGGAGACAAAGGAGAGCAGGGAGGACCCAGGCCACGTGGACTAGATAAGGCACCACGGCCAAAGCATGGCTTAGCACCAACACCATGAGGGTTAGAGGCCTGGTACTCCTGCTCGTTAGCCAAGTGGCGCTGGGGTAAACTGCTTGAGCCTGCACCTCAGTTTCTCCATCTGTAAAATGGAGCTAATGATGCTGGTATTACCAGCCTCCCCAGGCAGTTGTGATCTCATAATATATGTGAGAGAGGATAAAAACCCTAAGCAGGACATCACCATCAGATGTTCTATTATTCCTACAAAATATTATCAGCTACCTCTTCCTACTTCAATTTCACAAGTCTCAGGAGGTGGGCAGAGCCAGGGTTATTATCCTTGTTTTATGAATGAGGAAATAAAAGCTTAGAGAAGTGAAGTGACGTACCCAAGGTCACACTACGAACAAGTGGTAGAGATAATCAGGCCTCCTGAATCCAAGAGACCAGTTGCTTTTCTCCATCAAACTGCCTGGTAAAAATAATCAATGGGAGGGGTTATTATTTAGTGCCACATCAGACAGAGTTTGAAGCCAACTGTGACCTGGAGAAAAAGAAAACCCCATGGGAAAGTTGTGGCATGGTCTCTCTTTTATCCTGCAGATTGTGGGAAAGAAAATGTCAGGGCCATGGGGTCAGAGTGAAGACCACAAAAAGACAGACATCCTTTATTGCACTTGCTGGTGGGCTGCATCCTTCTGTTTGTACTGAGTGTGTATCTGTGGCTGACATCAAGGCTGTATCTCTATCCCGATGTGACAAAATGTGTCCTTTTTTCATGTGACGGTACTTCTACCTGTGTGTCTCTGAAATGCTGGGGATTTGTGCATGTGTATGACACCACGTCTGATTCAGTGGCACTGTTTGTGGGTGTGCCGACCTCTCTCCATCTCTGTGTGACTTTGCCTGGGGTGGTGGTGCTGTTTGGCAGTGTGTGCATGTCTATCTGTCTGTACACCTTTAAGAAGTGGAATATCTCATTTGGTAGTGTGAGTGAGGCAGTGAGTCAGCTGAGGCTGAGGGAGGCGGGAGGGAGACTGCTAGGTTACGAGAACAGGAAAAAGGAGAACAAGAAAGTGAAGTCAGGAGCAAGGAGCTACCCCTTTCCTCCCCAACCCCCTGCTCAAATCCCTAAGGAGCCCACCAAGAGCTTGGAACCGGCAGAAGGCCACGGTGTCACGCTGGATGGAAAGGGGCACTTTCCTCCCCTCCCCAAAGCCTCAGAGGGAGACAAGCTAGGCTGGGAGGTAACCATCTTCCTCTCAGCCCTCAGTTCTAGGATGGGTGAGGCCAGCACCCCACCTGGCCTCCTCTTCACTTGACCCTTTGACCNCTTTCCTCCCCTCCCCAAAGCCTCAGAGGGAGACAAGCTAGGCTGGGAGGTAACCATCTTCCTCTCAGCCCTCAGTTCTAGGATGGGTGAGGCCAGCACCCCACCTGGCCTCCTCTTCACTTGACCCTTTGACCTTGCTGTTCCTTTTCCTGTCCAAGGCAGGCCACCTGGCAGGCTGCAGGAACAAAGGAGTAGCACCATGTCCCAAACGTTTACAGCCCCCACACACTCACTGTCCAGAATGACCCTGCTCAGGGTCAAGAAGTTTCTCAACACTCAGCTCTGCCCCAGGTGCATTCTGCAGCAGCCTCGCCTCTCCTCTGGATGCCTGTCCCCAACAGCTAGAAAGCCAGCTTTTCCTCCACTGCCACCCCAGCGTGCTGTGAAGGCACCTGAGACTTGTAATGCACCAGCCTCCAGTGACCCTCTCACAAGCTGCTGTGCCTGGCTCCCAGCTCATTCTCTTGTCGGGGGAGAGGAGCTAGCAGCTTCCTTTCTTGGGAGAAAACAGACACCCTGGGGCTCCACTTGCCTAGGCTCTGACCAGCCACCTCAGGTCATATAAGGTCAGCAGTGTGCTGGGTCCCACGACCAAGCGCCCCTCCCCTCACCCACTGGCAGGGGCTGAAGAGTGAGGGTTAGATGGCAAATATTCTTCCCCCCACCTTTGGCCTTCCCCTTGTAGCAGCCAGTCCCAGGGCTTTCCATTCCAGCCCAGGAAAGGAAAGGGCCATCGCTGGCTAAGGACGGGGGCTGGAGGAGCCAGAGCCCTCTTTCCACCCCTTTGCTGACTTGGCCCCCCCGCACCCCCCTCCCAGGCCCCGAACCCTTCCTGTCTCATGCGGGGGGCGGGATGNGGCCCGTGTCCTCCATTGGCCCGATTTAGGACTCATCCTCCATCCCTGGCTCCTTACGTATGGCCCGGCCCCCCGCTCTGGTGGCTTGAGTCGCTGTTCAAGAGGGGAGTGGTGGTCGCGGCTCTCTATGCCTGTCCTCCCCTCTCCTCCTGCCTCCCTTGGCTCCTCTGTGGAGCGATCTGTGGCCTTTCCCTATTTTGCAGTTGTTTTAATGAATGGTAAAGGATGAAGATTTTTAGGCAAGTATATTGTTCTAGGGAAAGAAATGCTGTCAGAAAAACAAATCATTCCCAGGGAAAACTGTATCCCCACACTCCCTTTCTTTTCTCCCCCTTCCCTGCCACATTGGTTTGGATCTACCATTTGAGCTGATAAACGTTTCCCTCTCTCATTATGACATTGCGGACCCCCTCCCATCCTAGTGTCTTGCGTGCACGCACAGGGACACACACGCACACGCCCGCACATACACGGGTGTGTGTACCCTGGCGCACATGCACGCGTGCGTGCATGCGCACACGCACACACACAAGCACTCACGCATGCCCAAAACCTTCCAATGCAGCTGTCTTAGTGCTGCCCCCCATACTCAAGGTTCCTGAGTGTCCCCTCCCGCCCACATGCTTGTACACACATGTACAGACACCCTCTCAGACATGATCACAGTCCTCAGTGCCTTCCCCTGAGAGAGACACAGAATGACTGACAGACACACAGCCTCCCATCCTCCGGTACCTTTCCTGCCTCTCACCACCTTCCACAAACATACCTCCCCTCCTCCCTGTGCCTTTGCATGCTCTGGTGAGCATACAACACAACACACACACACACACACACACACACACACACACACACACCCTCTGTGAGGCCTTACCCCTTGCCTGCCACTGACACACATAAGAATATCCTCGGATTGCTGGCTCCTTTTCCCTACACCACTTAGCATGCATACTCACCCACACGCTCTTTCACATACCCCCTCAGGTGCTCCCTGTCTGCTACATATGTCTAGACAGCCTCCTTCACTGGTCCCTGCCATGCACATACTCACACTCACATAAATCCCTATCTTTGAACAGCCCCCCTTCCTGTCGCCACATCCATGAATACAGATGCTCTTTGATTGCTGGTGCCCACCCACCTGCCACATCATGTCCCTCTCCAGTGATGTCTCCCCATTGATACATTTGTTCACAATGACACTTCTCTATTGTTGCCTCCCATTTTGATGAACACACACACAAACCGGAGGACACTCCATTCAATGCCACTATACTCCTCCTGGCCTGCCACAGACACATAAACATAAGCATCCCTCCCTAGAGCTCCAGCCATCACACATCAGAACCACATGCACATTCTCTTTCTATCATACATTCACATGCCCCTCTCCTCTGAAGCCACACCATGCCTGTCATTTTCATACCCACATCCACAATGGGTCTCATTCTGCCCAACAGTCATGCCTTTTCCCATGCTGCTGTCACCAGCCCTTTCCCTTTACAAACACAGGAGTCTTTTCTCTTCATGATTGCTGGTCCCCTCCCACCTGTCCCACTCCTCCTGACAGACACTAGGCACTCTCACATACATAGTGATGGTGATCTATATTTTCCACTCTATTTCACTCTATTTCTTTGCATTTCTCCTGTATGTCTACAGGGCTCAGAAAAATGCAGGCACCCCATAAAAAAACCACAGCCATCTTTCCTCTTCCCATATTGGCACAATTCCAGTGTTTCGCCCACCTTCTGAACATCCAGTCACCCTCCGTCTTCCATCAGATTCTCCCATAAGTCTGGCTTTCCTACAAACCCAGTTTTGTAATCGTTTTGCCAACATTACAAATGTGTTCCAGGTCTACACCTGACAGTCACTTGAATGCTATTCCAGGCCTTAGAAGAAAGTGAAACTAATTTTAAAGGCCCCTTATTCTTTTTTTTTTCTTTACCTGCTGAAGTGAAAATAAATCTCCCTGCTCCTTTATTTTGAACTGATTTGACCTTTCCATCTCCAAAGCATGTGCAGGGAGCAGGAGCCTTCCCACTCAATCCCCAGCCATATTGGAAACCCTCCTAAATAGAGCAAATGGGTCAGGAATCTAGCAAGCCTATCTGGCCCAAGCCAGCAGGAGGGTATCAGTCCAATATAGGCAGGAGGTATGGAAGAAGGCATGCTTATGTCAGTTTCAGACCATCCACAAGCCAGCAAGAAAGGATTTCCAGGCAGAGAAAGACGCCATCCGAAGTCCCAATGCACAGATCAGCCCCCAGTCAAACCACCAAGAGGAGCCGATCACCGTTTTCCACCACTCGTCGTAGTTGGGATGACAGCAAGAGCTCAGGAACCAGCCTGAATGCTGATAATGAGGACTACTCCAGGTACCCGCCCAGAGAGTACAGGGCTTCGGGGAGCAGAAGAGGAATGGCTTATGGACATGTTGACTGTTTCGGGGCAGATGATAGTGAGGAGGAGGGGGCTGGGCCTGTTGAGCGAGTGTCAGTGAGAGGGAAAACTGGCAAGTTTAAAGATGATAAGCTGTATGACCCGGAGAAGGGGGCAAGGTCTCTGGCTGGGGTGGCCTCACAGTTCTCTAGTTTTAACCATGACGTGAGAGAGGAGCTTGACAAGTTAGACCCAGCCCCTGCAGCACGGTCCTCTGCTAGCAGAGCTGAGTTCTTGCAGCCAAATAGCATGGCCTCTCAGCCGTCTTCTGCTGAAGGCAAGGTGGTCACAAACAACAACAACCTGGAGAGGGAGAGACAGGAGCCGAATTTACCTGCATGTCCCAGCAGGGCTCCTGTGAGTATTTGTGGTGGGGAAAACACTCCAAAGAGCGCAGAGGAACCGGTGGTGAGGCCCAAAATCAGAAATCTGGCAAGTCCTAACTGCGTGAAACCAAAAATCTTTTTTGATACCGATGATGATGATGATATGCCACATAGCACTTCCAGGTGGAGGGAGACTGCCAGCGCTGATGAAGGCCGGTTGGATGGCCTGCCAAGAAGGAGCAGAGGTGAAGGTTCAAGTGGCTACCCTGAGCCAAAGTACCCCGAAGACAAGAGGGAAGCCAGGAGTGACCAAGTGAAGCCCGAAAAGGTGCCTAGACGGCGGCGAACCATGGCTGACCCCGACTTCTGGACATACAGCGATGACTACTACAAATACTTTGAAGAAGACTCTGACAGTGACAAAGAGTGGACTGCGGCTCTGCGTCGCAAGTATCGTGGTCGGGAGCAAAATCTGTCGTCCAGCGGCGAGAGCTGGGAGACTCTGCCAGGAAAAGAAGAGCTTGAAGCCGAGCAAGCCAGAGTGAATGCCAGTGCTGGTGCCAGTGCTGGCAGCAGTGGCAACAATGAACTTGAAGAAGTTCGAGGGCCCTCTCTCCAGGAAGAGGAAAGGGCATCCCCCGAAGAAGGAGAAGTTCCTTGGCTCCAATACAATGAAAACGAGAGCAGCAGTGAGGGGGATAATGATTCCGGTCAGGAGTTTCTGCAGCCTGGTGTCTTCATGCTGGATGGCAACAACAACCTTGAAGATGACTCCAGTGTCAGTGAAGACCTCGAAGTGGATTGGAGCCTCTTCGATGGGTTCGCGGATGGGTTGGGGGTAGCTGAAGCCATTTCCTACGTGGATCCTCAGTTCCTCACATACATGGCACTTGAAGAACGTCTGGCCCAGGCAATGGAAACTGCCTTGGCACACTTGGAGTCTCTGGCGGTGGATGTGGAGGTGGCCAATCCACCAGCCAGCAAGGAGAGCATCGACACTCTTCCTGAGATCCTGATCACAGAAGATCACAGTGCGGTGGGGCAAGAGATGTGTTGCCCCATCTGTTGCAGTGAATATGCGAAGGGGGAGGTGGCGACGGAGCTGCCATGCCACCACTATTTTCACAAGCCTTGCGTGTCCATCTGGCTTCAGAAGTCAGGCACCTGCCCTGTGTGCCGCTGCATGTTCCCTCCCCCACTTTAAGACCAAGGCTCTTAACTCCTGGTCTGATGATTTTCCCCATCTGAAATCCACAATACTGCAGGAGCCCTCTCCAAATTAACCATTGCAATGAAATCAATCAGTCGATTAATCTCCACCTGTTGATTCCTTGTGATTATTTCCTGTGTGAAAATGATTGTGTATGATTGCATTACAAAAATCATACTGTCTTTTAGAGGTTAGAAAGGGAAAACCAAATTTTCTAAGTGCTACTTGAGATTGCAGCAAGAAGATGCATTTTCTAACCTGAGCAGTGAAATGTTGCATTTTTTTCCCCAGTAGAACATGTTGCTGTTGATTGTAATGTCAAGTTTATCTGTTAAATTTGTCCAAGAGGCATCATCATTTCTGTTGCATGTTATGGGTTAATGTTCCTGTAATTGCAGTGCCGTAAAAGCTTATTAAAGTTCTCCTTTTGGTTTTACATGGTATAGTGGAATTGTTTGGTTTCGTCTAAAACCGTGGTACTAAGTGACTTTATAATTGATCTCTTGCATTTGCCTCCAAAATAGGGTTTTTGGTGTTCCCACTAGGAAGAAAAATTAGTTTCATTGGAAATACTGACTCCAACAACAACAAAAGTAAGGGTAATTATTTCTAAGAGTAGGAGTAAAGTGTATGGCTGTTGAACTACTAAAGGGGCAAAGTTTGAGTAAAGAATATTCTCTCAGTCTCTGAGAAGGAAAGAAACAGTGAAAAAGCATAGTAAAGATAATGATGGTAGGAACACATCCAAACAGACTGTAGAGGTGAAGGAGTTAAAATTCTTTTTTAAAAAATAGCAAGTCTCAGAAAGTAAAGCAAGTCTCAGAGGGAATGGGTAAAAACTAAAACTGTATGCCGATTGTATACATTGTATACATTAACACAGTGACACAAAAGGAACAGAGAAATACATGCCAGACAAGTACTATGAAAGACAGAGGTACCCACCCACACAAAGTGAACAGGTTTGAACCTTTGGCCATATTGGCTTCAGATCTCTCTCTCTCTCCAATGACTATACATTTTCAGGTACAGGTGAAGAACTTCACCTGTTATTTTTACCTGCTTCCACAGAGGTAAGCACTATCCAGGAAATGGTGTGATTACTTCTTGTCTACCTTTTTTGAAGTGTGTGTGTGCATGTGTATTTGTGTACATATACATGTATATGTATATGCCTGTATGTATCTCTGTAACCAATATAGAGTTTTTTAAATGGACATAATTGCTAAAATGTATCATTTTGCAGCTTTATTTTTTTCACTCAACATTGTTTCTGAGATTTCGTCATTTTGATACATGCCTTTTAACTGCTGTATACTAAATATTCCATTGTACACTTACCACAAGTTATTTATCTATTCTCTCATTGGTGGACATTCGGTTTCTTCCCAGTGTTTTGCAACAGTGAACATAATTAAAAGATGTTCCTCTGTACACATGTGTGAATTTCTTTAGGGTGAGTACATGGAGGTAAAATTTGGGCATCTTAGGGTTAGAGCATCTTCATTCTAACTAGATATTGCCAATCTGCTCTCCTAAGTGATTGTACTAATTCAAACTCCTCCCAACAGTTGGAGAGCTGTTTTCAGCATCAACAGCTTGGCTATTGCTAACAATCAACCTCACTGGCAATCAGTGCTGTGTAAATTAACGCGACAATGAAGCTGATTGTGTCCATCAGAAAGTGATAGTTTTTCTTCATGATAATATCTAGTTTTTCTTCATGATAATATCTAGTTTGGACTACAAAGAGAAGAAATGGCAGCACTTGCTGTGGGTGTGAATGTAACAATAGCAGCCTTTTCAGGGCAGTTTGGGGAGTAGCTTGGTTTCAAAATGTAAAGTGATGCATGTCCCTGAGAGCAAGTTAGATATTTTAGTTGTATGGAGTTAATACTATGCAGCAGTTAAAAATGGTATGCACTGATATGGAAAGATCTCCAAGACATAATGTTAAGTTAAAAAAAGCATACTGTGGAGCAATATGTATAATCTTGATGTATTGATAAAATAAAACCTTACAAAACCAAACTATATATGAAAATGCATAAAAGTGTCTGGAAGGCTGCAGACCTAACTGATGGCAGTGGTTGCCTCTGGGGAGGAAAAGGGGCTTGGAAGAAAGTAGTAAGGAATGGGGCTTTTTTAAAAAAAGTTAATCTGCGTGATATTTTTTTCTGTGTCAGTGTTTTTCCATGACTGTTAACAAAATAAGTCACATCAGAAAAGTTTCCAACTGATGAAAAATAAAGGATTTTTCTCTCACTGCAAGCACGGAAACCTGTGGTGGAAGCCACAGTCCTTTTTTCCTGCAGCTGGTCAAGCTGCTGTTTATAACTTCGTCTCCCAGTCATTCTGTGTTCCCCCTTGGCCTTTCAGCCAGCACCTCAGCTGTCATGGTGTCTCAGGAGTCTGGGACCTTGGGGGCCCCCATTGCGTGAGGTTGTGGTAGTTGGCCTAACATTCACCTTTGTGGTACCCTGATTGCCTTCCTCCCTGCTCCTTGTGGAGCGGCAGCCCCAATTTTCCTTAGTCAGCCTTGGTACATCCGTGGAAAGGGACCTCTCCCAAGGGCCTTTCTGAGGAGCCTGTCACTGTGGAGGGCCACGCCAGCGGTGAGACTCTCCCAACTGGAAACACCAACAAGGCCCAAGACACAGGCCCAGGGCCCACACAGTGTGCGCTGACACCTCAGTCTCAGCACCAAAGACCCTTCGGCCTGTTTGGAGGGACGAAAGCAGAGGAGCCCAGGTCTTGGAGCATTTGCTCCCGTGGTACTGAGGGTGGTGGTGGCCCAGGCGGCAGGATTGGCCCTGCCCCTGGCTGCCCATTTCCCTGCCAATTTCTAACCCTCTACCCTCTCTGACAATTCCCCAAGCTTCCCCATAGCTTTCCGATAAAACCGTTCTGCTTAAATTAACTAAAGTTGGTTTCTGTTGTTTGTTAACTACACCATAGCCCACTTTGGGGCCTGTTTTCCTAGTCATACAAGATACCCCAAATGACCAAGGGTCAGGTGATTTCAATTTACAGTGCTGCTGCTGCTGTTCTTGAATCACTAATCATGTCTGAATCTTTGTGACCCCATGGACTGTAGCCCTCCAGGCTCCTCTGTCCTTGGGGTTCTCCAGGCAAGAATACTGGAGTGGGTTGCCATTTCCTTCTCCAGGAGATCTTCCCAACCCAGAGTCTGAATGCTCATCTCCTGCTTGGCAGGTGGATTCTTTACCACTGAGCCACCTGGGAAGCCCTTGTTTGCAGGTCAGTGAGCCCCTTATTGGCACTTCCTGCTGTGGTTCTAGAACAGTAGGCTTTGGGGACCACTACACACAAAGCAGTTATTTTTGAGGATAAGTTATTTGGTGTATTCATCAAAGGTGCTACCCATCACACCAGACATCTTCATTTCCTGGATGTGAAATAAATAGCCTCCCATTTTGGTCACTAATTTGGAGCAGAAACCACTTCATCTTGCAAGAGAACACCTCAGCTTCCTGAGGTGGTCCCCACAACTGGCACTACTGCTGAGCCATCATGAGGCTTTTCCTTGCTCTAAGGCACAGCCTTCTTTCACCCTCTGTTCCAGCTAGATCCTTCTATTAATTCGTTTGTGGCTGGATCTCTGACCTGAAATGTCCTTCCCAGCCCTGTCCATTCCGTCCATTCTCTAACAAGCTCTGTTCACGTGCCAGTTCCTGAAAAGATTGTTTTTTGATAGCTCTAGCTCCTTTCCTCTCTGCGTTCTATCCCTGTGTGTCCTTGTGGTCAGGAGCTCTCTGTGTCTGACTCATTTCCATAGTCCTGGCACTCAGTATCAAAAACCTTTGCTGGATGAATGAGTCCCCCCACCAAGGCAGGCTCAGAGCAGGGGCTATGTTCAGAGAACCGGGGAGGTGTTTCAGGGAGCTGACCCCCAGGTGCAAATGACCTGGCTTCAGCCCCATCCCCACCCACAGCCTCTTTAGGCCCTGCCCCCTCCTTCTCCCCTTCATCCCCATTGGCCACTCCTCCTTACACCCTTTGTCCCATTTTCTGTTTGTTCTGGTATGGAGCAAGTCAGGTTCTGGGACCCTTGAGCAATACTTTCAGCCTGCCTTGGTATTGACATCTGCAGAATGAGACTTTGCTGCAGGTTTCTGCTGACTCCTGCATGCCTCTTAGACTATTTCTGCCCTCTGGACCTCACTATCCCAAAGAGGGATGGAGAATGTTAGTGAGGCTTTATAATCCCTGCCATTTGGATAAGATTTCTCCAGACCTCTTTACACTCAGTGATGTCCCTGGACCCTCCCATCAACCCCAGGAGGTGAACTGTCAGGAGACCGAGGTTCAGAAGGGAGAGCAGGAGTACGTGTGCATGGCAGGGATGTCTTTTCTGTGCCTGGCCCGGTCTCAATGTGGTGAGGAGCAGGTAGGGGTCTTGTCCTCAGCATAAAAGTCCAGCCTGGTTCCAATTTGGCCCCATTCAGGGATGCTGGCCACAGGCAATCCAGGCTGTCAGCCTCCCAAACAGCTCAGTGAGGCATCAGGCAAGAGAAACCTGGGGCCGCCCAGACAGGAGGACACTAGGCTTTTCGGTGGGAGGAAGAGGAGAAACAAGATCCAGATTGTAGGGGAGTTCTTCCACAGCAGCTAAGGACTAGGGGACAGGAACCGCTTACAGAGATTTGGAGGAATATGGCCCAAGCAGGGCCTGGGAGCCAGTCTGGTGGAAGATATGGACTGAGCACCAGACATATGAAGACAGATGTCCAGGGACCTAGAGGAAGCAAGACCAAGGCTAAAGCTTAGCCCTTCCCTCAAAAAGCTCATAGTCTAGGCTGGGAAACAGATATGTAAAGAGAGGCTTACAGTCTACCATGCAAAGTGCTGTGTGGAGGCAAACATGGGGTGACTGGCAAGAGTCATCCCATGGAGGCAAAGAGCTGTGCTGGCTGTCCTGGGCAGGGGGTGCTGGTCCTTGTAGACATCCTGGATGAAACCACTCTGAAAGCGTGGATAGGCATTAAGCAGGTGAAGAAAGGAGGGAAGGAGGGTAGGATAGACCCCTTCCAGTGTCATCTATTGGAGGGAGTGTCAGTCGGTTTGAAAGCCTCTTTAGTGAAATATGGGCTTCCCTGGTGGCTCAGATGGTAAAGAATCTGCCTGCAATGCAGGAGACCTGAGTTTGATCCCTGGGTTGGGAAATTCCCCTGGAAAAGGGAATGGCAACCCACTCCAGTGTTCTTGCCTGGAGAATCCCATAGACAGAGGAGCTGGGGTGGGGTGGGGGGCTACAGTCCATGGGGCCACAAAGAGTAGGACACGACTGAACACTTTCACTTTAGTGAAATATATTAACATTTAAAATCCTCATGCTTTCTGATCCAGTAGCTCCACTAGTAGAATTTCTCTTCCATGAGCAAAAGCACAAGGTTGTTTGTACAAGGATATTTATTGTTGCATTGCTTGTAGTAGCAAAAAACCAGAAAGCATGTCAATGTCCATCACTAGGGGCCTGGTTAAATAAATTATGGCACAGCTATCGGATGCTTTGCTAGACAGCATGAGGCAGACCTACAGTTATTGCAGAGTGAGTATCCCAAAACCAAGAAGTTAAAAGTGAGTCATAGAAGTGGACACAGTTACCAGGCATGTTTCACGGAGAATACATGCATGTCAGTGCTTTCCTGTACATAGACTGTCTCTGGAAAGATACACAAGAAACAGGCACTGAGGTTAGGGGCGAGGAACCCCATCCTTTACTGTATGCCCTTTGTCCCTTTGGAGTTTTTGTTAATTTGATGTTTTTAAACCCTTGTATACATGAACAATGGAGAGAAAAGAGGGAGGGAGGGAGGAGGGCAGAGACCTCTGGTGAAGGCAACTGAATGAACAAAGTCAGGGGCATGACATAGCAAGGTGTGTGTGCATGGCCCGCTCAGGAACCAGAAACTTCAACGTAAGCAAGCCTTATCGAGAGAAGATCTGCAAGTTCGGCTGAGGACACAGGGTGGGGCTGGAGGGTGGCCCAACTCTTAAACCATGTCCACTAACATCTCAGGTATGTAAAAGAGATGTCCAGATTGTACATGTGCGTAACAGAGGAACTATCAGGAAATCTACCTCAGCCATCATGTTAGCTAACAGTGGTAAGATTACAGGTAATTTAAATTTTCTTTCCCTTTTGAGGGCATTTCTCAAATTCTCTTCAGCAAGCAGGTGATCAGAACAAAAAAGGGAAAAATGAAACTGGAATGTTCCTAGAACACTGACTCAAGCCTCTCAAAGCTGGCTCTTCCTGATGGAGGCCAAGCAGGCTTCGGGCAGTTCAGGCTAGCGAGAGACCAGGGCATTTGGAGTCAGGCTTTCGTCAGAAACAATTTTCATGCTAATTCACTGTGAGTGATGAGCAGGGCACACACCCTTTCTCAGCCTTGGTTTGCTTATTTATAAAATGGGACAAAAGAATCCCTATCTCATAGGGTGGCTGGAATGAGCAAAGGAAATAACAGATGGACAGAATACACTATACTCTATAAGCATAAGGGGGTGGTGGTTATTGGTTGTTATCATTTCTCCTGGCTCTTTCTTTCTTTCTTTCTTTTTTTTTTTTTTTTTGCTGGAGCTGCAGGAGCCTGGGGCTCAGAAGAAAAGCCACTACTCCCTGGGTAGAAAGAATGCCCCCACATACATCATTCTCTCTTCAGCAACTGAGCAAGGCTGACTCCGGATGCCTGGCCCTGGTCTGGAGAAAAATACTTAGCAGGAGTCCAACATTCCCTTTGGAAGCAGAGTGCGGCGAGATGGGGGAGGAGGAGGAAGCAAAATGTTTGCTATTTTTTTTCTGTGCAATTGACTCTGCTGGCCGAGGCCCTTTGCTAACCACTGTCTGTATGCACAGATGGCGGCTGAGCCCCTCTAGTGAAGGGCTTGGCTTCCTGTTGAGCGTGCCCACCCCATCCAGGCCCGCTGAGGAATGTGGGCTGGTCCCAGCTGGATGGGCTCTGTGTCTGCCCTGGCCCCTCCCTGAGCCCTGGCCTGACCCCTCCTCAGGCCTGGATGAAGGAGCTTCTGTGTCCTGGGGCCCTGCCTGATTAGGCACGGTTGCTGCACTGACTCCTCCCTCACAGGCTGGGCACCGGGAAAGAAAAGCCTGAGGCTTGCACAGAGTCCTCCCGGCTAAGAGTGAAGCTCTTCTGGGTCTGTGGGAGTCGGAAGTTCCCACTGGTCTCTTTGTCCCTAAGTGAAGGAGTCCCAGAGTGACAGGTTCAGGCTGGCGAGGGTGGGAGCTTCTTTGCTTGGGCTGTTAGTGAAAGCCTAGACCATATACCTGCATATCTGATGGACCCCCAATCCTGATCCTGTGTGGGTTTTGCAGAAGTAAAGCTTCTTTCATTGGCTGCAGGGAGGCAGAGGGGTAAGGCCGGTGGTCACCAAAGTGTATCATTAGAGTGTTAAAAAGTACCTTCCTTCACAGCCATGGGTGGGGGGCTGGGACTTTGTCTTTTCTGTTTTTTTTTTTTCTCTTCTCTGCGTTTAAAACTACTTGTTAGGTCTGGTCCTTGAGTGAGTCACTTCACCACTCTGGGCCTCAGTTTTTTCACTAGTAAAATGGGACAATAACTTCATGGGACCACTGTGAAGAGGACATGAGGGACTAGTGTGGTGGCCATATATAGGAGACCCTCTAGAAGTGACATTTCCTTCCTATATTTACTAAGCAGTTAGAGACCAAGACCATCTCTGCCCTCGACAGTTTCAGTGGTTTGAGTCCCCTTGGCCTCTAGTCCGGGTTTAACCTTGAGCCCCGATTCTGCAGGGGATTCTAGCCCATCCACTAGACTCAGGTATTGCTTTGGTCCTATTAGATTTCAAAGCTCAGGCTTCCTCCTGCCTCAGTCCAGCAGCTGGAGCCCACAGCTTAGAGACAGTCCTCCCTGGGCAGCCTGCCAACCTGCTACCAAATACTTCCAGAAGTATTCAATATATTGCACACTTTTCACAACAGCTCTGCAAAGGAGGTGCACCGATCACCAAAGATACCTGCTTTCAGGTCCCAGGTGTGCATTTCACTTACTCTGTGATCTTGGGCAAGTGCCTTAACCTGTCCATGCCTCAGTTTTCTCATCAGTGAAATGAGAGTTCCGTAATAGTAGCTCCCTTTGAGGGGCAGTTGAAAGTGCTGAAAACAATTTCTGATGCATATTAAGCTTTCAAAACCTGTTAACTGCTATCCTTAGGAAACTAAGGCTTGATCAGGAAAATGACCTGCTCAAGGTCACACAGCTAGGAAATGGCAGAGCTGGGGCTGGTGCCCAAACCTTACTGATAGTAACGAATCTACCACCCTTTGCCTCCTACCTTTTGGATTTCTGGATTCTTCACCTGGATTTATTATGCCAGGCCTCTGCTAGCTAATCAGGACTGTGCTAGATTTCCTATGCGGACTTCTTGGCAGGACCTTTGCAAGCACCCACTGCCTCCCAGGCAGGCCTCCCTCTGGGCGCCGATAATTTGGTTTATCATCAGGCCCTGCTTCACTCCGTACTTTAAATAAATAGAACACTGTGCTTGCACTTTAAATATATATATAAATATTAAAATGCATAAAAAATGGGTATCAATCCTCATAGTAGCCTTACGAGGTAGGTGCTATCATTACTCCCATTTTCCATGTGAGAAAACCAAAGCACAGACAGATTAAGTGATTTGCCTGAGGTCTCACAGCTATGAGTGGTGGAGCCAGAAATCAAACCCATGCACTGCTCTTAACTGTTCTGCTCGGTGGGAAGAGTTTTGGAAATTGGTTCATCCAGGGAGTCCCATCCCACTGCAGTGAATTTAGACGTGTCAGACACAAAACTCCGTGGGAGCATGAGTCAGTCAGATTTGTTCACAGCTGAATAGTCAATGGCTATAGCACAGTGCATGGAACATGGTAGACGCTTACAAAATCCTTGTTCAATGAATGAATGAATGAGAGAGTGGTGGCTATGGGGAGTGAGAGTAGAGACAGATTCAAGAGATAAGAGGGAAAACTGACCAGATTAGGAAACTGATCCAATTGGGGGGTATGAGGAAGTCTTGGATGACTCCCAAGATTTAGGCTTTTGGGTGACTGGATGATGAGGTCATTGACTAAGATAAGAACCCTATAGGAGGGACAGAATGCAGGGGTGGGAAGGATGGCATTGATGAATTCAGTTTTAGGATGTCGAGTTTGAGGTGCCTTTGAGACATGCCAGGGGTGTCCAGGAGGCTGTTGGATGCAAGGCTCCAAACTTAGAAGAGGGATTTGGGCCTTTGCCCAGCCCCCTCCCATTGCCCCACCCCCTTCAATCACACTCTAAACCTCTGGCCCAGCGGCCTTTACTCTTCCTACTGGGAAGGAAAGGAAGGAATCTTTGATGGTGGGAATGGCGTGTGTGGGGGGGTGCTTTTCTAAGCCAAACAAATGCATACACAGTGCCTGCTTGTTGAGGATCAGCTTGCCTGGCTCTGGGCACATGTCGGCCGGCTTCCAGGGTGGACCCCCCTCCCACCACCCGCCAGCCCCTGCCGCCTGTTCCCTGCCAAGGTGAGCTCTGACAGGGCGACTTGTCATCTTTTCAACACCTCATTTTTCCCTCCTTACTCACTGCCCGGGGAGAAGTCCTTCCTGTTTGCACACCTCGGGGGGCTAGGCCAGGAGGAGGAACAAAAACAGCCTTCATGCTGCAGGGGGAGGGGAGGGCAAAGGGAGAGGACTCAGGGAGAGGAAGAGAGGGAAGACATGGAGGGCAGGAGGAGGGGAAAAACGAGAAGGTTACAGACTCAGCTCCTGCCTCCGCTCAGCCAGCCCATCACACACACAGACACCCACAGACACACACACACACACACACACACACAAACACACACACTTCCCTCATAGAGTCCTGGCACTAGGGAGGCTCATCCCCAAGTCACCCAAGGAGGTCAGGATCCAAGCTGGCTTTAGAAACTAGCTAACCCATCTTCCCTACCTCCAGCCCAGGTTTGGGCCTGAAGTTGCACAACTTAGTATCTCCTGGCTCCATCTCCACCCCCAGCCCCCTGCTCCCTCACCCTGTATCTCTGGGGGTCCAACTCAGTGGGTCTGCACACCCGGCCTCGGGCTCGGGGCTCCTGTACCCCCATCCCCTCCCCCCTCCTGAGAGCCCTACCCACATGGGCCGCCGACCTGCAGGTAATCCCCTTCCTTTTCCTCCCGTGGCAGCTCCAGCCCCTTCCAATTAGCCCAGTCTCCGATCTCCTCCGTTGGGAACAGCCGCCCCTCCACCCCTTCCCTCACTCTGCTCCCACGTGGGGAGCCCCGCTCCCAGGCTGGGCCGCCCCATTCAAGGCGCCCTCCTCTATTGTCTCCGCCTGCTAGTAACGTGGGCCATTAGCATTTCTAAAGCTCACTTCTCCTGGTCGCCGCTTTGGCTCGGCTTGGCCTTAGGAACTTAGCCCTATAGAACAACTAACAATTCCAACTAACCTTCAAGAGCACTTTGGAGTATATAATTCACGTTTCTATATAGCCATTTCATTTGCTTCTCACAACAGCTCTTAGCAGTGGGACACTGACATCCCAAGAAGTTCGGTGATTTGCCCAAGGTCACAAATTAAGTTCTAAAGCCAAGATTTCAACTCAGGTTTGTCTCATGCCAGAGGCCACATTCCTTCCACTACACCACCTTGCCTCTCTGTCAGAATGGGCTTGTTTCTGCTCAGCTGGGCTTTCTTAAAAGGTGGGTATGGAGGCTAGATGCTCCTCGGTGACGGTTGCTGGATTCAGTCTGCAGGGGAGGTCCTGGGTGGTTTTTCTGTTGCTGCTAACTCAAGGATTCCTAGGTGGTGACACAGCCTGGCTTAAAACGCAGCATAGAGAAGTGGTTAAATGCTCTGGAGCCAGATGCTAGGTTCAGATACTGGCTCTGCAGGGTGGTTTTAGATAAGTGACTTTGTGCCTCAGTGTTCTTTTCTATACAATGAGGAGAATAAAAAGGGTATGTACCTCATAAAGTCATAGTGAATATTAGTGAGTTAATATGAGTAAAAATTCCATTAGCCTTTGCCCTGCTTCATTCCTCATTCCAAGGCCAAATTTGCCTGTTACTCTAGGTGTTTCTTGATTTCCTACTTTTGCATTCCAGTCCCCTATAATGAAAAGGACATCTTTTTTGGGTGTTAGTTCTAAAAGGTCTTGTAGGTCCTCATAGAACCGTTCAATTTCAGCTTCTTCAGCGTTACTGGTTGGGGCATAGACCACCGTCCGTTTAGTCAAAGCTATGGTTTTTCCTGTGGTCATGTATGGATGTGAGAGTCCGACTGTGAAGAAAGCTGAGTGCCCAAGAATCGATGCTTTTGAACTGTGGTGTTTGAGAAGACTCTTGAGAGTCTCTTGGATTGTAAGGAGATCCAACCAGTCCATTCTGAAGGAGATCAGCCCTGGGATTTCTTTGGAAGGAATGATGCTAAAGCTGAAACTCCAGCACTTTGGCCACCTCATGTGAAGAGTTGGCTCATTGGAAAAGACTCTGATGCTGGGAGGGATTGGGGGTAGGAGGAGAAGGGGACGACAGAGGTTGAGATGGCTGGATGGCATCACCGACTGGATGGACATGAGTTTGAGTGAACTCTGAGAGTTGGTGATGGACAGGGAGGCCTGGCATGTTGTGATTCATGGGGTCGCAAAGAGTTGGACATGACTGAGCGACTGAACTGAACTGTACTGACTGAATATGAGTAAAGTACATAGAATAGTACCTGGACATCACTATAGGAGCCTGGTAGCATTATAATGTGCTCATCCACAATTCTTCTAAAATCTGGAGCAACATGGTGTGAACAGAGAATAGTGAGAATAGTTTTATTATCAGATAGCTTAGAATTCATTTACTAGCTGTGCGACTTTGGCTAAATGACTTACCCTCTCTGGGCCTCAGCAATAAAATGGAGATAACCATGGTTCTCACTTTCCAGAGTTGTTATCAAGACTGAGATTTGCCAAGTGTTTTCCCAAAAGGAAGAATGTCGTATACATTTTGTGTTTTTAAATTATTATTAATAATTCTGTTCAAGACCTTATTTCAGATCTTTAAATCCTTTGCCTCTTCTTGCCTCACCTCTGACTCAGAATGCCTGTTATCCCTCCTAGGCTCCAGTTGTTTCATAGTGTCTGGTCTACTCCAGGACCATGGTAGACAAAGCATTTTCTGAACCTCCACTCGGACACTGAATGTGCTGAAGATAGCCAGAGGCCGCCAGGAATTTGCACATTTGCACTTCCGTTTTCTAGGTAAGCCCAACACTTGGAAGTTTATAGACTCTGTTTGCAGCTGTTAGTTATGGCATCAGGGCCTCCTTTACAACCATTCTGGGTCACAGTAGCACAGGGCAGGCTCCACTAAGTCCCACCTTGCAGATGGGGGAAGAAACTTGCCTATACCTCCAGTGGCCAAGAGCTGAGACCAAGTCTTGAAACAATGCTCTCAGGGGAAATGCAGAAACTAAATACCTTTTTTTTTTTTTTTGTATTCTGGTACCCACTGCAAAATGTTACTCCTCTAAAAAACATATCCTGGCCTATTTCACCCCTATAAACAAAATCTTGAATCATCACTGAAAAATCATTTCTTGAACTGGAAGTAGAATACCTATTTTAATTCTACAGACATTTGACCTTGGTGATAAGAAGGTCTGATCACATGGACCATTGCCTTTTCTAACTCAATTAAACTATGAGCCATGCCATGTAGGGCCACCCAAAATGGACAGGTCATGGTGGAGAGTTCTGACAAAACGTGGTCCACTGGAGAAGGGAATGGCAAACCACTTCAGTATTCTTGCCTTGAGAACCCCATGAACAGTATGAAAAGACAAAAAGATATGACACTGAAAGATGAACTTCCCAGGTTGGTAGATGCCCAATATGCTACTGGAGAAGAGTGGAGAAATAACTCCAGAAAGAATGAATAGTCGGAGCCGAAGCAAAAACAACACCCAGTTGTGGATGTGACTGGTGATGAAAGTAAAGTCCAATGCTGTAAAGAACAATATTGCATAGGAACCTGGAATGTTAGGTCCGTCAATTAAGGTAAGAGAAAAGAAGAGACGCTAACAGCAAAGGAGAAAAGGAAAGGAAAAGATATAAGCATCTGAATTTAGAGTTCCAAAGAATAGCAAGGAGAGATAGGAAAGCTTTCCTCAGTGATCAATGCAAAGAAATAGAGGAAAACAATAGAATGGGAAAGACTAGAGATCCCTTCAAGAAAATTAGAGATACTAAGGGAACATTTCATGCAAAGATGGGCACAATAAAGGACAGAAATTGTAGGGACCTAACAGAAGTGGAAGATATTAAGAAGAGGTGGCAAGAATACACAGAAGAACTGTACAAAAAAGATCTTCATGACCCAGATAACCATGATGGTGTGATCACTCACTTAGAGCCAAACATCCTAGAATGCAAAGTCAAGTGGGTCTTAGGAAGCATTGCTACAAACAAAGCTAGTGGAGGTGATGGAATTCCAGTTGAGCTATTTCAAATCCTGAAAGCAGAAGTACTGCACTCAACATGTCAGAAAATTTGGAAAACTCAGCAGTGGCCACAG
>SJYV01025457.1:32150-43428 GCA_006410875.1 Neotragus pygmaeus
CACTTACTCGCGACTGCAGCTTTGTACCGTTAAAGGCTTGCGGAGCCCAGCCCCAGCCAGATCAGTGACGCAAGGGGGCCAGGACTGGGTCTCCCGCTTCCTTTTGGGTATCCAAAGGCCTAGCTGGGCCTGGCCTGGGCTCAGAGAAGCTATGAAAGCCTAGAGCAGTGGAGGGGAAAATGCAGTGGGTCTCCGGGAAGCCTGTTGTAAATGGAGTCAGAACTGGAGTTTCAGGGGCGACTGCCTGCTCTCGGCCAGCTAGGCCTGGACCCCAGGCACCAGCAGTCAGTCCTGCCCTGCCCCCTGCTGCCTCTGGGCCCATTAAACCCAAACCCCTGTAGCCGGTGTAGCCATAAGCTCCAGAGTCAGGTGTGAGAATGATGGCATCATTCCTGAATTCCCACCTCTGGTCCCCCAGGGAGGGAGTTGGGATGTCAGGTAACAGGTTTCTGAGCTCTCCAAGCCCAACAAAGGTTTTGCAATGGTTCTCAACAGCTCTGGCCTAATCTGGGAGAGAGCCTGGGGCATCTTGGCTAAACTTTGGTTTGCTCACAGCAACCCCTACAAGCAGGGCCCCAGCCCCTGAGGGATCATTCTGCGCCTTTAGGAAGCTGAATGAAAGGAACCCCATTAATCTGTTCTGACTGGCTTCAACTAACGTCTTTGTTCATGAAGAGGTGGGGGGGTGGTTATTTCATTCCTCTCAGGCCTTTGTCTGATAATGACAATAATCACCAACACATACTCTATGCCAGAAGCAGTTTGAAACATTTACATGTATTCCCTTATTTAATCTTTGCAACTATCTCTGTGAGGAAGAAACCAAGGCACAGAGAAGTTTAGTGACATGTCGAGGGTCACACAGCTGGTAGATAATGCAGCTGGGCTTGAAATCCAGGCAGTATGACTCCAAAGTCTTAATCACTGTGTCTACCATTAGGAATGCCTACCCCTGTGCCAGGATTCCACATGTGTACTCTTATATATAGCAATTTCATAAGGCAGATGTGAATGAGGCAAGAAAGACTCCTGGGGTTACATGCCTTCCTCAAGCCTGTACCATTGGTAAGGGTCAGAGGTGGTATTTCAAAACCCACCCTTGCCTGGCTCTTGACACACTAACTTTCCTGCAACACCTTTGTCACTGTTTCAAATATTATAAGAATTCAGATGCAATGTTGTATCTGTTAAGTGCCTACAGACACACTGCATGCATGGGCATTTGTCTGATTGTTTTATATACATCTCATTTTAGACTTACATCTACCAGATGAGGTTGGGATGTCATTTCCATTTACAGATGAGAATACTGAGTCTCAAAGACCTTCTCTTTTGTCTTTCAATCCCCTGGGCAGGGCCATTCCCAAACCACTGCAGCATTCACATATCCATTTCTTAAGGGAGGAACCCTCCCCAGCCAGGGTCTCTTTCTCCTCAGACTCCAACTGGAACAAAATGGAGCTTGTTGAAACTGTTATGTATTGATTAGATGTTGGAGTCCTGGCTCTGCCACTTTGGAGCTGGGTGACTTGGGGTAAGTCACTGCCCTGTGTGAGACATGGCTACCTCATTCCAGGTGTGTTAGGCTGATCAAAGGACAAAATGGGATGGGCAAGCATTTTGTAAACTCTTGAGGACTTTACAAAAGTAAGTGGGGTCTCTGAGATGAAGGTCTTCATCTCTGGGTTTCTTTCCCTAGCATTCTGGCATGACCTCATTGCACACGTGTCCAACACATGCGTTGGCACCACTATTGAAACACACATACAAGCACCGGTAAGCTTCAAACAGATGGGTGGGAGATGATTGCCCTTCCTTCCAGGACAAGATTTTAAGACTCCCTCCCGAAAGGCAGTTAGATAAAGTATAATGATCTGGGAGTTTGGCATAATACAGACCTAGGTTTAAATCCATGTTCTGTCAATTTCTGGCTGTGTGATCTTGGGAAATCTCCTTTTACCACCCTGAGCCTCAGTTGCTTCATCTGCAAAATGGAGATAATATTAGTACTATCAGGCTGGTCTGAGGCTCAAATGCAAACTCCTCAGCTAGGCGCTAGAGATACTAAGATAAATAGACCTCAGTGCTTGATATCATGTTGCAGGGAAGGAAGGTCAAGCAGTAGGCAGATGATCTCAAGTGCCACAGTGGAATTTAGCAAGGGCTCTAGGGACCCAGAAGAGGGCCACTTGTCTTAGTCTCAGAGGAGGAGGTAGCTTCGCAAGAATGGTAATGTGTGAGCTGGTCCTTGAAGGGGGAATAATAGCTAATAACAACTAACACTTATACAGCACTTAATATGTGCCAGTCAGTGTTCTAAGTGCTTTACAAGCATGATCTAATTTACTTCCTTATGAGATGAATACAACCTGATGAGAAAAACTTTTGTTATCCCCATTTTACAGATTAGGGAAACTAAGGCGCTGAGAAAGTAAGTGACTCACCTGGTCAGGTGGTCAGGCTCCTTAACCCACAGTCTAATCCAGTCCACCAAGCTGCCCATGTGAGCTGGAGTTTGTCACCTGAAGAGGAGGCCGACAGTACCAGCGTGACATGCAAAAGCACAGTACATGTCAAGGCTCAGAGGTGAGATAGGTGAGTAGGGCCAGATCCTATGGGGCATTGTGTGCCAGGCTGAGGAACTTAGAATCTACTCTGGACATGATGGGGGAATCACTGGTGGGTTTTAATTGGGGAACTACATGCTCAGATATGTCTGCAGAAAAGGCTCTCTGGCTGCAGTGTGGAGGCTGGTCAGAGGAGGTCGCACTCTGGTGGCAGAGAAATGATAAAGGCCTGAATTAGGGCAGTGTTTGTAGGGATGGAATGCTTGGGATGCTTCCAGAGCTATTAAGGAGGTAAAATTGGCAGGTCGTGGTAATTAATTAGATGTGAGGGGTTAGGGAGAGGGAGGAGAGAAGGTTTCTAGCTTGATAGCCTGAGCGGATTGATATGAGACTAGTAGAAGTGTGGCCTGGGAGCATGATGAGTCCAATTTGGGGCAAGGTGGCTCTGCAGTGTCTTCAGAGATGACCACTGGGTAAATATCTATACCAGCTGTAGCTTGGGGGAGTGGTCCAGGTTGAGGTGATTTTTGGAATTCATTTGCCCAGAGGAGGTACTGGAAACCACAGGAGGGCCTGAGCGTGCCTAGGGAGCATCTATGGGGGAGATGAGCTTGCAAGCAGCGCTTTGGGGAACACAACATTTAAAGAGGGGGCTGCTGAAGAAGAGGGGCCTGGGAAAGGGACTGAGGAAAACAACAACAACAACAACAGGTAAGAGAAGTAGGAGGATGAACCAGGGAAGATGTATCTAAATAGAGAGGATAGAATTAGGACATAGAGATTTTCAGAAAACAGGAGGGGGTCCCAGATATCAGATTTGGCTGAGAGGTACACTGGAGTTAAGGAGAGAAAAGCATCCACTGACTTTTGTAATTCAATCTCTTGGGACAGGGTGAGAGCTGAAGTGGGGATGGAGCCTGACAGCAGTGGTCTGAGGCAGGTAGGGAGATGGGAAAGGGTGAGTGAGGATCCTGGGAAAAGGAGACACAGAGTCAAGGGCAGCCAGGAGCACGTGATGGGAAAGTGAGGCCCCTCCCTTGGGTTTCATTGCTCCCTGTCCACCTCCTGCCCCAACCCCGGCAACTTGGGTTTCTGCCCTGGGCATGCTGGGGTTTGTCAGGGCCTTTCAACGTGCTGGGCCCTCCACCTCTCCTCAGGCTCCCTCAAGTCTCCCGGCAGAAACCTCCCTTTGCTTGGCTCTGGAATCAGCCCCTGGGAGAGCAGATGAGACAGCAATTAGACCAGTTGCAACGGCCATCCGCTCACATCTCTGTGCCAGGGCAGGCCCGCTGGCATCCTGCCAAACTCTTCTGGGCCAGCCTGACTGCCCGCTCTCCCTCTCATGTGCCCCCATGACCGCCCTCCATGGAGGGGCCTCTGAAGGGCTGGAGGCCCGGAGATGGCCTTGCCCATCTCTCCTCTGCCCGAGCTAGGGGTCTGTGCATTTGGGAGCCAGGGGCAACTCTGGCAATCCCAAGACTGTGTCAGGGCCCACCAGCTGAAGGGCGAGGAAGGTGGAGTGAAAGGCAGAATGTGGTAGCAGGACTCTTTTCCACACCCCTGCTCTTCACTTCTCTTGCAACTCAAGATTCCTATGTCTCCTCGCAACAAATCTTCTGAGGATTCCAGCTCCTAGAAGGGGATCTGCCTTTGTGTCTGGGGTTGGCCCTTGGGAGCCTGCAGCATCTGCCTATTGTGCTCCTGCTGCCAGGACCTGATTTTTCCAGAGGCTTTTCAGCATTGGTAGGAAGACTCCATCCACCTGGGAGTTATCCATTTCCTACCACCAGCCCCAGCCATAGCACACCCTTCTCTCTTCCTATTTCAAGCTTTCCCCTGATGGCAACCCCCTGCCTTTAACTTCACCCTTTCAAAGCTGATACATCGTAGAACTATCATAAAATTTTCATCTATTTCAACATTTTTTGGGGGGAAATGGAAGGCTATGAACACCTCAGTCTATTCTGCCTTGAAAAGACTCTCCCTCCTCCCCATTCTTTCCACAAGCATCTCAGTGTCTGGCTCTATGTTGGTCCTGGAGGAACAGCAATACATCAGAGATCACCCCTGCCTTTATGAACCTCACCACCTGGTGGGAGACCCAGACATGACATGTCCACCAGTCATCGAATGTCTTATTGAGGTGTCGTGCTGAGAGTCCAGGGAATGAGTGTAAGGCGGGTGGTGACGGAGTTCTCACTAGGCACCCAGGAGACTTACAGGGTCAGTAGGGATGTGGGAGGCCCACAAGGAAGCAATGTGGGAAGAGACCCAGAGACACACAATGGCCTGGTGGTTTTCAGGGATGGGGCTTGTGTTCTGAGTACCTCTCATGGTACAGATGGGGACACTGAACTACAGAAAGGATGTCCTCCCCCAAAGTTTGACCCTTGTGAGGTGGTGGTGAAGGAGCAGAAGAAAGCTGCATGAGGCACAGCTCAAGGACTGTGGGCATCATGTTGGCTATGGATGCCAAGGGCCACTGGGCCTGGCAGAGAAGTAATGTGTAGAGTGGGCTGGGGCCAGTCCATGGTTATCGAGTTGATTGGTACTTGTTGTTCGGTCACTCAGTCATGTCTCACTCTTTGTAACCCCATCGACTACAGAATGCCAGGCCTCTCTGTCCTTCACCATCTCCCGGAACTTGCTCAAACTCATGTCCATTGAGTCCGTGATGCCATCCAACCAACTTGTCTCTCTTCTGCCTTCTATTTTTCCCAGCATCAGTGTCTTGACTCATACTAGAGGCTCGAAATCCTCAGTGTTTTCATCTCTAAAGAAGGGATAAGAGCATATACTTTTTAGGAAGGATGTGCGGGAGAAATGACATAATACCTTTAAAAGGGCATTGGAAATACAAAGCTCTGTGTCCATGGGGAAGATTGTTATTGGGGCCCCACTTTCTAGTCCCCAGGCTAAAAGTTGCCATCCTCAAGCAGCCTTCCCCAGTTCTTGATAGCTGGGAGTTGTAGCCCCTCTTCTAAGTGGTCCTTGCCCAGCATCTAGGAGTGCCCAAAGGCGGAGCTCCTCTGATTTCTCTCTGCATGCACAGGGCTTAGCCCCGGGTGGGTTCCCCACAGATCAAGACTCCTATGCACCTGGGTTCCACTAGGCACACACACAGCTACATAGGGGCCCACACTTGGAGATGCCTTTTGGTGCAGGCATTCTTGGGCATGGACTCAGTACCACTCACTGCAGTTTACAGATGAGGAAAGTGAAGCTCGAGGATGTATCCTGAAGCTGGAAAATCCTCACACAGGAGCCCTGGCAGGCACATGTTTTCCCAGGCCATGCCCTCTGCTCTGTTTGTGCACAGGGACCCCCCTGGGCTGACCATTTCCTGCTTCACATCGGACGGACCACAGGAGCCATCAGTTTAACCTTGGGAAGGGCTTTACAGAACTGGTCACTTGTGGGGAAGGCAGTGCTGTTGGTGAGAATGGGGAGGGCTGAGTGGAAAGGGTGCTGGGTTGTGTTGGAGTTGAGGAGGGAGGGAAAACCTGATCAAAACCATGTCAGAAAGGAGGGGGAGGAAGGGAGAGAGAGAGAGAGAGAGAGAGAGAGAGAGAGAGAGAGAGAGGTTTTCATTCACAAAGAAATCATTATGGTTAATTTAATTCATTGTAGCGTTTAATACAGAAAAGCTTTTCTACAGAGACTGGGCATCAAGCCAACATTTATATATAAATGGGTTTTATTTTAAAAGCGAATGCAGTGAGGGGGATAGACTGGGGTTAGCCCTCTCACTCCCTCTTTGCTTCTTCCCCTCTTTCTTTAGCTACCTTTCTGAGCTTGTGTGGATGAGGAACCGGGTATTCTACAAAGCAGGAAGCCTCTGCTCCCTACTCCTGTGGCCCACAATTCGTCTTCATAAGGCTCTGCTTCCTCCCCTTCTTCAGGACCACAGAGAATCCTTAGGCAGGACCCAGCTCAGAGTTGCTGGGTCTGAGAAATTCAGAGAAATTCAGATCCTTGAATGCTCTTCTTAAGATACCACTTAGAAATCATTCCATCTGCCTTGTCCTCATCCAGGGCAGTCTCTACNGGACCACAGAGAATCCTTAGGCAGGACCCAGCTCAGAGTTGCTGGGTCTGAGAAATTCAGAGAAATTCAGATCCTTGAATGCTCTTCTTAAGATACCACTTAGAAATCATTCCATCTGCCTTGTCCTCATCCAGGGCAGTCTCTACCTGGTACACAGATGGGAACTCGAAGCTCAGGAAAAGGCGCATGACTGACCACGGTCACACAATTTGATCAGTGGTAATATCAAAACTCAAACCCAGGTCTTCTGTTTCCCAGTCCAGTGCCTCAGGAAGGGCAGTCTCCCTATCCTATCAGCTCTTCAATCTGTGCCCAGCATTTTGGGGGCTTGGCACTACTTTCCCCTATACCTGAGTCAGGCCCAGATGTACCCTTCCAGGCAGATCTGCAAGCCTCTGACACAATCTCTCCAACGCCCTCCCCCTCCACATCCATCCCAGCTCTCCAGTCAGCTAATCAACTAATTCACACTGTGGTGTCAATGGCAAATAATAACTTACTGTAAAGTGCTCATGGTGCAATTTTCAGGCTCTCTGGGATCATTGAAGGCTGGAAAAGAGTCGTGGGGATAGGGAGAGCTTTTAAGAGCCCATCACATCCTATTACAAACCGTTTATCCAGCACTCTGTGTTGCCACATATTCATGGAGTCTGGGATCAAAGCAGACTGATGAACGCACTGCCTTGGGTTGAGTGGCAGCAGCTCTTAAAGGAATAAGTCTGAGAAGGCCCCTAGACTTACCTGTACTCATTTTCTTCCCCACCCTCTAGCTCCAGCAGCAGGGTCCCAGGCACCCTTTCCATTTGCTTAGCGCAGTCTGGCCTTGAGGGTGAAAGAAGCATGTAAAAGGGAAGGGCCATGGCACCTACCAGAGTTCCCTGGGGAACTGTATTCCTTTCCCTCTGTGCCCCTAGTTGCCAGATTCAGCTTTCAGGGCCAGGGTCTGTGTTTCCTTACATGGTAGAACTGCCTGCACATGGTCCTATTGTAGGGATAGGATAACTGACCTCAGAAAATTGACATGCCTGAGACCATGATGCTAGGATACAGTGGAGTTGGCATTCAGGTCTTGTGCCCATTGAGACTGATGGCTGATCAACATCCCTTCTCCCCGCCACCCCCCCACAACAAAGAGGACCAGCTCAGGGGTGGCTATTCAGCTGGCTGGTATGAGAGAATGGGGCTTCTGATTGGAAGAGGAGCACAAGACCTTGCAAATGCTGTCTTGAGCTACCCACTGGGCTCTCCAACTCCCATGGGTGGGGGTGGGACTGAGGGTCAAGATGAAGCACAAAATCAAAGGAAGGAGCAGAGGTCCGAGTCCAGGTTCCGGGCCCAACCCCTACACCCCTAGAGAATGACTCGAGGGGATTGAGGCTGGGTTCTAGGCTCTCCGGGAGGCCAGGAGTTCCCAGCAGCCTTCCTGTGTGTCCCCAGGTCTCCCAGCTGCCAGGATGGTATTTGGGGTTCAAGCCCAATGCAGTCCCACATCTGGATCCTGTTAGCTCGCTGCATTCCTTCTTGGCCAGGAAGAATGTATGCAATGCCCGAGGAGCTGCCTGGCCAGGGACTTGCTACTTGGACCTGGCTATCAAAGCCGAGTGGCGGGCAATTGCCCATCGGGGAGGGGCTTCTCCAGTCCTCCATCAGCGTCCTGCTGCCACCAGTAGCTCTGGTTGGAGCAGCGCCTTTTCATCAGGTGCTGGCTGCTGCTGAGGCGTGAGCCAAGGGGTCAGGCTGCGCCCAGCAGGCCCCCTGCTTCTGATTAGCAGCTCACCCACTGCTCCGGCCCCGCCACTCTTCCCCCAGATGGGAGCTGCCCAGATGCTCCTCCAAGTCCAAGACTGTGGTCAAGGAAGGGATCTTTGCCAATAGTCAGGGCAAGGGGCAGAGCCAACCTCTGCAGCCTTCAGTAAGGCCTCCACCAGCTTTGAGAAAGCAGGTACATGGTTTCTCCTTTTTCAACTTTCCTTCTGGTCCCCTCTCTGAAGAGCTCCAGCTGCAACCTGCCCGAGTTAGAGGCAGCTATTAAAAAATAATAGTGAGGCCAGGGCAGTCTTTTATAGTCTCTGACACAGTGATATAGACTTCCCAGGTGGCATGGTGGTAAAGAACTCCCCCGCCAATGCAGGAGACGCCAGAGACATGGGTTTGCGCCAGAGACATGGGTTTGATCCCTGGGTCGGAAAGATTCCCTGAAATAGGAAATGGCAACCCACTCCAGTATTCTTTCTTGGAAAATCCCATAGGTGAAGGAGCCTGGCAGACTATGGTCCATGGGGTCGCAAAGAATCAGACATGACTGAGCACACACACACACAGTGATGTAGAGTGAAGCTTCTGGAGCTAGGCCACCTGGGTTTAACTCCTGGCTTAGCTGGCTCAGCTGGTAAAATATCTGCCTGCAATGCAGGAGACCTGGGTTCGATCCCTGGGTTGGGAAGATCCTCTGGAGAAGGGAAAGGCTACCCACTCCAGTATTCTGGCCTGGAGAATTCCATGGACTATACAGTCCATGGGGTCCCAAAGAGTCAGACACAACTAAGCAACTTTTCTCTTTCTTTCTTTAGCTCCTTCTTAGCCCTGTGACCTGGGACAAGTTACTTAGTCTCTCCGTCCCTTATATCTCCCTCAAAATCTCTATAAATTTGCAAGAACGATAGGTCCCTAGGTCATAGTGTGGCTGTGGAACTTCAATGAGTTAATATCCAAAATGGGCTTAGAATAGTGCCTGGCACGTAGTGAGCATCCAGTAAATTATTATTGTTACACAGTTTACTTACATCCATTGACTCACTGGAACCTCCATCAACTCTGTGACCTGTGGGGTTGCAATGGAAAGCTAGGGAGGGGAGGGCCTTACTCCAAGTCACAGCCAGTAGGGGCAGGGTTGGGATGCATCAGTCTCTCTGTCCTATTCCCTGCCACCAGCATGCCAGCCACCATGGAGCTCCTAGAAGTTCAGTCAATCAACTTTCACCCAGGCTGAAATCCTCACCTTTGCCACATGGCTGATGGGCCAAGGGGAACAGGTCAAGGATTTCTAAGCCTTGAGTCCAGAGAAAGGTTAATCCCTCAGGCCATGGCCACAGAGAGATAGTGTAGACCTGTCTGGTGCCCTACACCTGTCTAGGGCCCCCAAAAGACCCACTAAGTGTCCCCCAGGACTCAACTCCCTAAGGGGGCGATTGAGCTAACTGGTGTGAGAAGCCAGGAGTTGGTGATGAAACCGAGTGACTGGAAGGGACTCCTGTCCTGATCTTGGTTGCTATGGTCTGGAAGTTGTGGTGGGAGTGGGGATGAAGGGTGGGAATAGGCATGCTGCCTTCGATAGTCAGTTCAGAGGAAGGGTGAGGTAACAAGAGAACCTGGGAGTTCTCTTTCAGGCCAAATTAATACTCTTTTGCAGCCATCTTCTACTCTCCCTGCTTTCCAGGCAACCCTTGGCCTGCCTTGGTACTGCCTGATGGGGTAGGATGCAGGGAAGAAATGGAAATCAGAGGAGCCCCTGGCTTTCTCCCCCCAACCCTCACCCCACAACACCCCAGGGCTGAGGCTCCTTCCCAGTCCTTCCCACAGCCAAGGGATCCCAGCCAGCCCTTCAGGGACCACAGTTCACCAAAGGCCTCAAGCACCCTTTCTAAACTGAGCTCAGAGATTTGCTGGGGATTGAGTTCTGGAAGTGAGAGAGGGAAAGGAGGGAGAGGGGAGCTCGAGAGGATGCTGCTGATACATGGTTCTTGAGGCAGATCCTGAGGGACTGCTCAAATAGTGGGGTTCTGCTCCGCCCAACACCATGGGATGGCGAGGGAGGAGAGTAGGACCTGAATCTTGGGTTCAAGTCCATAGCCAGCCAGCTGGTGGTAGACGACCCTGCCTCTGAGCCTGCAGATCTTCATCTGTATACAGAGGTAATACTGCTGGAGTCTCGGGGCTTGGATGAGCACGGAGGGAGTCTGCTTCTGCAGCTCCTATGAGTTCTGAGAGCGTCCCTCCAGGAGTCTCTACAAATTTCCCTTCTGCTCAGCGTGACCCAGTTCAGTGTCTGGGTGCCATCTGAACCCTCCCTTCTTCAATTGCCACCAGATTGTGTGGGCCGACACCTTACCTCTGGCCTCCCAGATTCCCTCTCGGGGGCCTGATACACTCCCTTGTAGACTCCTGGCCCTTGACTGGAGAAGGGAGCTATGAACACTCAGGACTGATTTCCTTTAGGATGGACTGGTTAGATCTCCTTGCAGTCCAAGGGACACTTAAGAGTCTTCTCCCACACCACAGTTCAAAAGAGTCAATTCTTCAACGCTCAGCTTTCATTATAGTCCAATTCTCACATCCATACATGCTGCTGCTAAGTCGCTTCACTTGTGTTCGACTCTGTGTGACCCCATAGACAGCAGCCCACTAGGCTCCCCCATCCCTGGGATTCTCCAGGCAAGAACGCTGGAGTGGGTTGCCATTTCCTTCTCCAATGCATGAAAGTGAAAAGTGAAAGTGAAGCCACTCAGTAGTGTCTGACTCTTTGCGACCCCATGGACTACATCCTACCAGGCTCCTCCTTCCATGAGATTTTCCAGGCAAGAGTACTGGAGTGGGGTGCCATTGCCATCTCCATCCATACATGACTACTGGAAAAACCATAGCTTTGACTAGAAGGAACTTTGCT
>SJYV01025461.1:0-11648 GCA_006410875.1 Neotragus pygmaeus
TTTTTTTTTTTTTTTCCCAAATTTCCTTGAGGTTTTTTTCGTGTGTGTGTGTGTGCAGCTTTCGGCCTCTGCATTTCGATCAGGGCATGGTCCTGTGCCGCTTGCTGAAACGCGCGGAAAATCTAGACAAGGGCAGGGACACAGAGGGACACATCTTCTATCCTTCGGTATCCTTGTATCCTTCAGGCTTCCATTATGGAAGCATGAGAGTGCTTCCGTTTTTCTTTTCATTAAGTTAATTAATTTTATTTCTTTTAATTGGTTTATTTATGTATTCTTTAATGTTAATTAATTTATTTTTCTGGACTTCCCTGGTGGCTCAGATGGTAAAGCATCTGTCTACAATACGGGAGACCTGGGTTCGATCCCTGGGTCGGGAAGATTCCCTGGAGAAGGAAACAGCAACCTGCTCCAATACTCTTGCCTAGAAAATCCCACGGACGGAGGAGATTGGTGCAGGCTTCTGTCCATGGGGTCGCAAAGAGTTGGGCACGACTGAGCGACTTCACTTCATTTATTTTTCTACTTTATTTCTTTTCATTTATTTCTTCCAATTAATTAATTAATTTTAATTTATTTAATATATTATTATTTTTAGCTTATTTATTAGCTAATTTATTTAATATATTTATTTATTTATTAACATTATTATTAACTTATTTAATTAATGTATGTATGTCACTATGAAGCATGCTGATACTTTTCTTTTCCTTTTCATTTATTTGTTTTTGGCTGGCTGGTGTTTTCCTTGCTTTCCCTAGCAGCCCTTGTGGGGGCTACTGTGTCGTTGAGGTGTGCAAACTTCTCTTTGCAGTGACGTCTCTTGTTGCAGAGCTCAAGTTCTAGAGTGTGGCCTCAGTCATTGTGGCCCACGGGCTTGGTTGCTCCCGAGGCGTGTGCGATCTTGCAGGATCAGGGATCGAACCCAAACTCCTGCATTGGCAGGCAGATTCTTAACCCCCAAGCCCCCAGGAAAGACCCTGTGAGTCCTTGTAGACAGTAGATTCTTTAAAGGCTGAAATGGGCAAGGGAAGATGTTTTTTCAACGTTCCGTAGACTGTCATCAGTTGGGTTAATATTTTGCAATGAGTTCTCCCAACATTTTGCTTTACAAACTGGTGTTTGAGTCTGCATCAAGACTCTAGACACGAATACGAGGACAAGCCCAAAGGCATCGGGCTTACCCTTCACCCATGATATCTAATCTTTCTCCCTCGTGACAGACTGACCTCATTCTGTCGGCCAGAGTTCCCTGGAACTTTTGCTCCTACGACAGACTGGATTTATCCCCGGCCTGTTAGGCAGCTCTAGTACCTTCGCAGACAGCAGCCTGCCGTATTTAGGGTTGTGATGAAGAATGTACGGTGTCACCGTGTCTCATGGGAACAGGAAAAGTGGAAATGCTCCTACAGACTTCTCTTCCAGTTTCAGGAGTAGGTTTCATGACGCGGCGACATTTTCCCTCCCAAGTATTAAGTCTTCAGGATTCACAACAGTCTCTCATTCCCAGTTTGTGCCGTGGCTGACTCCTAACTTCCCAAATGAGCTTTATTCCCTTTCATGCAATTCTCTGGAAACTGGTTGGCATTTTACTAAATGGTGGATATTCGACATGAGCCACTGAACCTATCTTAAACAGTTCGTTTCAAATAGAGAGGTTGTATACAGTTGTCAGGCTATCTGCTTGGGTGTCCCTGGAAAGCATCCTTGCAGATTATATTTGAATGCAACATTAAAGCCTGTAGACCCAACATTAAAGCCCGTAGACCTGAATTCTCCAGGCTAGAATACTGGAGTGGATAGCCTTTCCTTTCTTGAGGGCATCTTCCCAGTCCAGGGATCGAACCCAGGTCTCCCACATTGGAGGCTGATTCTTTACCAGCTGTGCCACAAGGGGAACCCAAAAGCCTATAGACACTTGCCTCTATTTATTTGAGTTTCAGTAGTGAAGTGAAAATGTTAATTGCTTAGGCATGTCCGAATCTTTGTGACCCCATGGTCTGTAACCCGCCAGGCTCCTCTGTCGATGAAATTCTCTAAGCAACAGTACCGGAGTGGCTAGCCATTCCCTTTTGCAGGAGATCCTCTTGACTCAGGGATCAAACCCATGTCTGCTGCATTGCAATCATACTCTTTACCACTAGAGAAGCCCATAGGAGTCCCTTGGGCTGCAAGGAGATCAAAGCAGTCAATCGTGAAGAAAATCAACCCTGAATTTCATTGGAAGGACTGATGCTAAAGCTCCAATCCTTTGGACACCCGATGTGAAGAGCCAACTCACTGGAAAAGACTCTGATGCTGGAAAGTTTGAGGGCAGGAGGAGAAGGGGATGACAGAGGATGAGATGCTTGGATGGCATCACCGACTCATTGGACATGCGTTTGAGCACACTCCTGGAGATGGTGAAAGACGGAAACCTGGGTTGCTGCAGTCCCTGGGGTCGCAAAGAGTCAGACACGGCTGAGTGCCTGAACAGCAAAAATATGTTTTTCATTAATAGTAATGAAGCAGCATGATATATGGTGAATCACCCCTTTTCAGAGTCCTAGAGTTCTCGCTTGATGTTCCACTTTTGCTCTATACATAACAGTTACGAATTACCCTGCAAATCTCTCCATGAATCTTCAGGACCTGTGTGATATGGGAACAGATCAGCTTTGGTAAGGAAGCCACCAAGGATGCCACGAAAAGTAAAACCGCATCCATGGAAAGTAAAATGATTGATTCACTAAGTGTTTGTTAACATTTAAGTTAAGTTGATGTATGATTTTACGCACA
This sequence comes from Neotragus pygmaeus, assembly GCA_006410875.1. Lineage (NCBI taxonomy): Eukaryota > Metazoa > Chordata > Mammalia > Artiodactyla > Bovidae > Neotragus > Neotragus pygmaeus. The sequence goes on from SJYV01025461.1 coordinate 2,779, forward strand.
AATCTGCTCCTTTAGTTCCCAGTTATCTGTAGTATTTTGTGATAGAACATTAAATCAGCAACAAAACTATTACTATGTACCAGGCTTCCTACGTGGCGTTAGTGGTAAAGAATTTGCCTGACGATGCCAGAGATGCATTAGAAAAGGGTTTGATCTGTAGGTTGGGAAGATCCCCGGGAGGAGGGCATGGCAACCCACTCCAGTATTCTTGCCTGGAGAATCCCATGGTTAGAGGAGCCTGGTGGGCTACAGTCCATGGGGTCACAAAGAGTCGGACATGACTGAGTGACAAACGCTCGGAGCATAAAAATATATACCACAGTTTAACCTTTTGAGAGCTCCAATGANCCCACTCCAGTATTCTTGCCTGGAGAATCCCATGGTTAGAGGAGCCTGGTGGGCTACAGTCCATGGGGTCACAAAGAGTCGGACATGACTGAGTGACAAACGCTCGGAGCATAAAAATATATACCACAGTTTAACCTTTTGAGAGCTCCAATGAGCAGATTTTGCTAGATGCTGTTTTTTTATTTTTTAAACCACTATGACGAAAATTGCAAAGCCATACCTTGCAGTTTCTCTGCAGAGGTTGATCAATTGTCAGTAACGTTTGGGAGGATCTCAGGCTGAGCCTTGTTCTTCTTCAGCCTCTGACACGTTTCCCCCCAGGGCTCCTTGCAGCCAATAAGGCATTAAATTTTATTAACTGAAAAGGATGTTAAATCTGCTCTAGGGATACTGGGACTTAGAGCCTCTTCTTGGATTTTTTTATGGGGTTTGGGCAACGCACAGGAAAGCTTCCTGCCACTCTAGCTGAGCAACACTGAGATAGCAAAACCGTCAAATACACGTTTGTATAGTGAGCGTCATCGTTTCATGTAGTCGTAGGATGTTTGAAATGAGGTTTCCTCCCCAGGAGATTGTAATTGGTCAGTGGCTTACCCTGTCATGTGTCAAATTTTATCAGTTACGTACAATGAGGGAGACCCGGGTTCGATTGCCCTGGGTGGAAAGATCCCCTGGAGACAGGCATGGTGACCCAGTCCAGTATTTTTGTCTAGGAAAATTCCATGGACAGAGGAGCCTGGCACGCTAGAGTTCCTGGGGCCCCAAAGAGATGGACTCTGCTGAACGCCTGATGCGTTCACTTTTTTCAATGCAAGCGAAAAAAGAGAGAAGGGGTGTGGCTAGCAAGCTAGATGTCCTAATGCTTATCTCCTTCTGGGTGGATTTCAGCACCCAGCCCCGTGGACAGGTCCAAACAGTGCCCCTAGTTATCATCCTGGTGGTCTCTCACGGTGGTGCTCACTGCAAAGCTGTTGAAGACCACAGCACGAGCAGGCACCACCCAGCAGCGCAGCTGAAATAACATCAGCAGGGTTGAGGGCTGGGTTAGAATGAGCAATGCTTCACTCAGTCTCCTTTCAGACATTGTGAGCATTCTGAGGTTTCCCAGAGGAACTGAGCTCCAGGTGGCCACAACGGAAACACACTCACCCCCTACCCCTTTTAACAACACTTCCCCCATCCAGATAGCATGCATTTCCATGCTTATGTTTTTCTCATGTGGTGCTTTTCAGTTCAGTTCAGTCCAGTCACTCAGTCATGTCCATGGACCATGTGGACTGCAGCACACCAGGCTTCCCTGTCCATCACCAACTCCCAGAGCTTCAAACTCATGTCCATTGAGTTGCTGATGCCATCCAATCAACTCATCCTCTGTGATCCCCTTCTCCTCCTGCCCTCAGTATTACCCAGCATCAGGGTCTTTTCCAGTGAGTCTGTTCTTCACATCAGGTGACCAAAGCACTGGAGTTTCAGTTTCAGCATCAGTCTTTCCAAAGAACACCCAGGACTGATCCCCTTTAGGATGGACTGGTTGGACCTCCTTGCAGTCCAAGGGACTCTCAAGTGTCGTCTCCAGCACCACAGTTCAGAAGCATCAATGCTTCGGCACTCAGCTTTCTTTAGAGTCCAGCTCTCACATCAGTACCTGACCACTGGAAAACCCATAGCTTTGACTAGACGGACTTTTGTTGGCAAAGTAATGTCTCTGCTTTTGAATATGCTGTCTAGGTTGGTCATACCTTTTCTTCCAAGGAGTAAGTGTCTTTTAATTTCATGCCTACAGTCACCATCTGCAGTGATTTTGAAGCCCCCAAATGTGAAGTCTAACACTGTTTCCACTGTTTCCCCATCTATTTGCCATGAAGTGATGGGACCACATGCCATGATCTTCGTTTTTCTGAATGTTGAGTTTTAAGCCAACTTTTTCACTCTCCTGTTTGATTTTCATCAAGAGGCTCTTCAGTTCCTCTTTGTTTTCTGCCATAAGGGTGCTTTTAGGGTAATTTAAAATAAGGCAAAGCAGGGCTTCCTGGTGGTCCAGTCGTTAAGAATTCATCTTTCAACGAAGGGGACATGGGTTCGATCCCTGGTCTGGGAAGATCCCACATGCCATGGGGGCAGCTAAGCTGATGGACCACAACTGCTGAATCCCACTTGCCTAGAACCTGTCCTCCACAACCAGAGACGCCACTGCAGTGAGAAGTCCTCATACAGCAAGCAGAGGGTAATCCTTGCTGCTATACTAGAGAGAAGTCTGAGTGCAGCAACCGAGACCCAGTACAGCCAAAGATAAATACATAATATATCTTCTTTTAAAAAAATAAGGGAAGGGGGATATAGAGGTTAGAAGTTTGACATGTGAGGCTTGCGTTGTCCTGTTGAGTTGTAATCATCAGCTTTGCCCAACACAGCTCACATTTCTTCTTCTCCCTGACAAAGCCTTCAATTAGACTCTTCCATCAGTTCAGCCTTTTCTAAGAATGTGCCTAACGCTTGGTCGCTCAGTCACATCTGACTCAGTTGCAACCCCACTGACTGTATAGCCCGCCAGGCTCCTCTGTCCATCGAGATTCTCCAGGAAAGAATACTGGAGTGGGTAGCTGTTCCCTTCTCCAGGGGATCTTCCCAACCTAGGGATTGATTCCAGGTCCCCTGCATTGCAGGCAGATTCTTTACCAGCTGAGCCACTAGGGAAGCCCAAGAATACTGGAGTGAGTTGTAATTCCCTTCTCCAGGGGATCTTCCTGACCCGGGGATCAAACCGGGGTCTCCTGCATTGCAGGCAGATTCTTTACCAGCTGAGCTGCCAGGGACACTACAGACTGGATGGCTTGTTAACAACACAAACTTATTTCCCAGGGTCTGGGAGTCTGGAAATCCAAGTTTAAGGTGTCCAGAGAATTGCTCTCTGATGACGATCCGCTTGCTGGTTCTTGCTGTGTCTGGTGGAAGATATGAGGCTCCTTTGTGGGGCCTTTTTTATAAGGACTCTGCTCTGGCCACCTAATGCAAGGAGCTGGCTCTTTGGGTGAGACCCTGATGCTAGGAAAGACTAAAGGCAGCAGAAGCGGGTGGCAGAGGATGAGATGGTTGGATGGCATCACAGACTCGATTGACGTGAGTTTCGGCAAGCTCTGGGAGATGGTGAGGGACAGGGAAGCCCGATGTGCTGCTATCCACGTGGTCGCAAGGAATCAGACACCACTGAGTGATCGAACAACAACAATTCCATCTTTTGATCTCCACTTTCACGACCCGATTACCTCCCAGGGACTGCCACTCCTGCTTCCATCCGATTGGTGGGATAGGTGATGCCATACAACCATCTCATCCTCTGTCGTCCCCTTTTCCTCCTTCCCTGAATCCCTCCCAGCATCAGAGTCTTTTCCGATGAGTCAACTCTTCGCATGAGGTGGCCAAAGTACTGGAGTTTCAGCTTGAGCATCATTCCTCCCAAAGAACATCCAGGGCTGATGTCCTTCAGAATGGACTGGTTGGATCTCCCTGCAGTCCAAGGGACTCTCAAGAGTCTTCTCCAACACCACAGTTCAAAAGCATCAATTCTTCAGCACTCAACCTTCTTCACAGTCCAACTCTCACATCCACACATGACGACTGGAAAAACCATAGCCTTGACTAGACGGACCTTTGTTGGCAGAGTACTGTCTCTGCTTTTCAATATGCTATGTAAGTTGGTCATAACTTTCCTTCCAAGGAGTAAGCGTCTTTTAATTTCATGGCTGCAGTCACCATCTGCAGTGATTTTGGAGCCCCCCAAAATAAAGGTACCTCTTCTAATAATGCTCTCCTGGTACAGAGTCCCTATCTAAATTTGTTCAGACAGTACAAGGGGATGTTAACAGCTCTTTCTTTCTGAGCCTGTGGAGCTTTGATTACCTTCAGCCCAAGATAATCCACATGTCAAGGTGCTGTATGTTGGAGTCTCAAATTCTATTCTCTCTCAGGTGAATAGGTTTTGATATATGAGTTTTAGCGGGGACAGAATCTTTCCGCCTGTGACAGTTTCATAGGATGATGTTAGAAGGTGCTTCAGCTAATCCCTACCTGGCTCTTAACTTCAAATCAGCATGTAAGTATTTTCCCTCCGTGGTCCATGCAAGATGCAATCCCGTGTATGTGCTAAGTTGCTTCAGTCGTATCCGACTCTTTGTGACCCCATGGACTATAGCCCACCAGGCTCCTCTGTCCATGGGATTTCCCAGGCAAGAATACTGGGTTGCATTTGGACGCAGACTTTTAACCACTGGAGTACTAGGAATGTCCCGCCATCTTACATTTTGGTCGAAAAGATCCAGGTCTGAAATGAAAAGCAATCGGCAAGACTGCATTGTTCTTTGAAGAAATTAATTTGCCAATTCAACCTTGCCTCCCCTGCCCTTTTTTTTTTTTTTTTTCCTGTCACTCTTTGGGAGGCAGCCCATTCTTATTTTAGTTGTAATCCTTTTAGAGTACTTTGGACTAGAATAAATTATACCCTTCTCTGCATCCACTGTAATGATTCATTTTAGTAACTTGCCATCATATTTTAATGATTTGTGTTGGACAAGTCCATCACCCAGACGTGCTGGGAGCCCTCTAAATCAAGAATTCCTCCAGGGAAGGGATTTCCTCTCATATATTTTTGCACAGTAGGCAGGTAATTCAGAAGTGAGCACACTGCCCATTTCCGACAACCTACGTGGTATTTCCTGCACGCTCTGTTAAAGGCACTTACTTGTATTGCTCTTAAGATAAAATGCAATCTTATTTTTTTTTTAAGATACTGACTAGAGAGCCAAAGGTATATGGAGATCCACGAACTCTTCAAGTTTCTTATTAAAAGTATGTTTTTGGGTCTACACCTTGATCTGTGCTGTGCTGAGTCTGTTGGTCATGTCCGACTCGTTTGCAACCCCGTGGACTGTAGCTCGCTAGGTTCCTCTGTCTACTGAATCTCCAGGCAAGAGTCCAGGCGTGGGTTTCCAATTCCTTCTCCAGGGGATCTTCCTTACCCAGAAGTCAACCTTGCATCTCTTGTTTCTCCTGCATTCTGCACGTGGATTTTTGACTGCTTGCTCACCCGGAAAGTCTATAAGGCTAACTGTGTTCTCCTTTATTCAGACAGTCAATGTACGTAGTGATATCCCAGCTTCTTCCAATGTGTTCGCCAATGTGTGGCTTTGCTTCTCCGGAAGTCTCATCTCAGACTGTTTCATTTGTTACTTACCGGTAGTTTTGAGTGTGCTGGGTCTTTGATGCTGCACATTGGGTTTTTTCTAATTGTGTCGAGCAGGAGCCACTCTCTATTTGGGATGCCCAGGCTTCTTATTACAGTAGCTTCTTTTGATGCTGCCCGCAAGCTGTAGAGAGTGGACTGAATACTTGTGGTTGGTCGACTTAGCTGACCCAAGGCATGTGGAATCTTCCCAGACCAGAAATCAGACCTGTGCCTTCTGCAGTGGCAAGTGGATTCTTAACCCCTGGGCCACCAGGCAAGTCCGTCTCATCTCTGACTTTATGTGATCGTGAGACATTTATCTCATGTTCAGAACTTGGTTGCTTGAGTCTGAAAGGTGAGTGTGGAGTAAAAATGGTTTCTCCGATGTTCGAGGTTCCTGGCTGGGGCCAGTGAAACTGAAGACAGATTAATAAGAGAAAATCAACCGGAAGGGTTTGAACATGTATGGCACCCCACTCCAGTATGCTTGCCTGGAAAATCCCATGGACGGAGGAGCCTGGTGGGCTGCAGTCCATGGGGTCGCAAAGAGTCGGACACGACTGAGCGACGTCACGTTCACTGTTCATTTTCATGCATTGGAGAAGGACATGGCAACCCACTCCAGTGTTCTTGCCTGGAGAATCCCAGGGACAGAGGAGCCTGGTGGGCTGACGCCTATGGGGTCGCACAGACTCGGACACGACTGAAGCGACTTAGCCGCAGCAGCCTGTGTACATGAGAAATACACACGATGTGTGTCTCTGCGAGAAATGGCTCAGGATTGAGGCTTAAATACCATCTTCAATGTAATACATATAGACAGTGAAATAGTACTTAGCCGTAAAAAGAATGAAGCAATGCTATTTACAGCAACATGACTGGACCTAGAGGTGGTCACATTAACTGAAGTGACTCAGAGAAAGGTAGAGATAACATTTATTGGTGGAATCCAAAAATACGATACAAATGCACTTATTTGCAAAACGGAAACAGACCCACACAAATAAAAAACACAGTTATGGTTACCAAAGGGGAAAAGGGTGGAGAGATCAGTTAGGAGTTTGGAATTAACATATACACACCGCTATATATGCTGCTGCTGCTGCAAGGTCAAGTCAGTCGTGTCCACCTCTGTGTGACCCCACGGACTGTAGCCTACCAGGCTGCTCCATCCATGGGATTTCCCCGGCAAGAGTACTGGAGTGGGTTGCCATTGCCTTCTCCATCACTATATATAAAAGTTATAAGCCACAGGGTCCCACTGTATAGCACCAGGAACTATTTTCAGTATCTTGTAACAACCTATAATGGAAAATAATCTGAAAAAGAATACACACACAGACACATACCACATACATGTGCCTGAATGACTTTGCTGTATACTTGAAAGTAACATTGTAAATAAATTTACAAGTAAGTTTACAACGTAAATAACATTGTAAATCAACTGAATTTCGATAAAAATCTATCTATATATATTTATACATACAGACACACACATATATATACCTGAAGCACTTTGCTGTATACTTGAAACTAACACAACATTGTTAATCAACTACATTTCAAGAAAAATTAAAAAAATAAAAATAAAAAAAGACCTTCAGAAATAATGGAAGTCAGGGGAGGCCAGTTTCTCGGGGATGACCAGAAAAAAAAAGGCTAACAAAAAGTAAGATCATTAAACAGACTAACACGTATTTCTTACTGTTTCCTGTGGAAGAAACAAGAGTTTCTTCTGCTATAAATTCATCGGTCCATTCCTGCTAACACTGAAGGAGACACTCTTACAAATGGAGGTTTCCTTTGTAAATGTCGCTGCCACTTAGAAAAGACTAACTTCTACTCAGTGTTCAGAGCCTCGGGGTCTCCTGCCTCTCTGAAAAATCAGCTCAAAACAATCCACAGGCCCAGAGCACGTTATGGATGTCGTCCATTCCGACATCTCTCAGCTGCAGTGACCCAGGTCCTACCTAGCTTATCAGGCCAGACGTGGCGTGGTCCATCAGTTTGCATGTCTTTGAGTAAAGAATTCTTGTACTCTGCCTCTAGGGATTATTGTTATCCAGTTTAGTCTCCATTTCCTCTTTCTTTGAAAGCATGCATACTTTTTTTAAAAAATTAATTTTGATTGGCGTCTGGTTGCTTTACAGTATGGTGTCGGTTTCTGCCGTACGGCAAAGTGAATCGGATAAATGTCTACACATATCCCGTCCTTTTTTTGGATTTCCTTCCCATTTAGGTCACCACAGAGCATCAAGTAGAGTTCCCTTTGCTGAACAGCATGTCTTCATTAGTTATCTATTTTATACATCAAATCAATAGTGTATATGTATGTATCGATCTCGAGCTTCCTCATCCCACCACTACCCCGCTGCAGCTTGGTTACCATATGTTTATTCTCTATGCCTCTGTCTGTTTCTCCTATGCAATTAGGAACATCTGTCCCATTTTTCCAGATTCCACTTACATGTGTTAATCTATGATACTCGTTTTTCTCCTTTTGACTGACTTCACTCTGTATTACAGACTCTAGGTCCATCCACGTCTCTTCAGATGATCCAGTTTCCATTCTTTTTTATGGCTGAGTAATATTCCACTGTGTATATATATATATATATATATATATATATATATGTACTACAACTTCTTCATCCATTCATCTCTAGATGCATGTTTCGGTTGCTGCCATGTAAAGGCTATTGTAAATACTGCTGCTCTGAACATTACATTGCACGTGTCTTTCTGAATTATAATTGTCTCTGGGTATATATGCCCAGGAGTAGGATTGCTCGGTCATATGTTAGTTCCATTGGAATCCTACATACTCTTCTCCATAGTGGCTGTACCGATTTACATCCCCAGAAACAGCACAGGAGGCTTTCTCTTTTCCTCCACCCTCTGTAGCGCTCATTGTTTGCAGATCTATGTGATGATGGCCATCCCGACGGGTGTGACGTGATACCTCATTGTAGTTTTGATTTGCATTTCTCTAAGACGCTTACTCCTTGGAAGAAAAGTTATGACCAACCTAGATAGTATATTCAAAAGCAGAAATATTACTTTGCTGACTAAGGTCCGTCTAGTCAAGGCTATGGTTTTTCCTGTGGTCATGTATGGATGTGAGAGTTGGACTGTGAAGAAGGCTGAGCGCCAAAGAATGGATGCTTTTGAACTGTGGTGTTGGAGAAGACTCTTGAGAGTCCCTTGGACTGCAAGGAGATCCAACCAGTCCATCCTGAAGGAGATGAGCCCTTGTATTTCTTTGGAAGGAATGATGCTAAAGCTGAAACTCCAGTACTTT
>SJYV01025466.1:0-14917 GCA_006410875.1 Neotragus pygmaeus
CACTTTCCAGAATTAACACCCAAAAAAGATGTCCTTTTCATTATAGGGGACTGGAATGCAAAATTAGAAAGTCAAGAAACACCTGAAGTAACAGGCAAATTTGGCCTTGAAGTACAGAATGAAGGGCAAAGGCTAATAGAGTTTTTCCAAGAGAACACACTGGTAATAGCAAACACCCTCTTCCAACAACACAAGAGAAGACTCTACACATGGACATCACCAGATGGTCAACACCGAAATCAGATTGATTATATTCTTGGCAACCAAAGATGGAGAAGCTCTATACAGTGAGCAAAAACAAGACTGAGAGCTGACTGTGGCTCAGATCATAAACTCCTTATTGTCAAAGACATAAACTGAAGAAAGTAGGGAAAACCACTAGACCGTTCTGGTATGACCTAAATCAAATCCAGTGGAAGTAAGAAATAGATTTAAGGGATTAGATGTGATAGACAGAGTACCTGATGAACTATGGATGGAGGTTCGTGACATTGTACAAGAGACAGGGAGCAAGACCATCCCCAAGAAAAAGGAATGCAATAAAGCAAAAGGGCTTTCTGAGGAGGCCTTACAAATAGCTGTGAAAAGAAGAGAAGTAATAAAGTATGACCTTATCTTTATGAATTACACCTTCAGTGGCCCTATTTCCAAATAAAGTCACATTCTGAGGTACTGGGGTTTAGGATTTCTACAAATCTGGGGAGAACACGATTCAATCCATTATCATAGGTTTCCCCCATTCTCGGAAAGAAGCCTTCCATTAATGTTATATTGGAGCCTGTAGCCTCTAGAATGGAAGCATAAATTTCAATATTTATCAAAACATAGGTGGTAAGAAATCTACTATTTCTCACAAAATAATACCTTATCTTGTCATTAGCAACTCCTATAGTTCTTAGCACTATAAGACAGTCATTCAGGTGTCTGATGAGAGGCCATAACAAGTGAACACCCAGTTGTCTGTTGAGCTGGTTTGTTTCCCTTGTTGAATACAGATGGCTGGAAGCCAGTAAGGAATTGTCTGTTGTTTTCATCCTTTATTTGCAGACATTTACATGTGTTGCCCATTTTATGATAGATCATCCATGCACCAGTCATTCAAGTAGACTGGCCTTGAAGACTGACGGGAAGTATGAGTAAATGCATATTGAAATTGACAGGTGGACAGGCTGACGAATTCAGAACTGCTCCATGTAGTCTCCATTTATTCAACTGGAGTTGATCAGATCCCAGATTCACATCAGACTCCTTTGCAAAATGTCATTAAGTGTTTGTTTCTCCATTTTTAAAAAGATCTCGTGCAGGCAGTGGTGAAGTGTAATATGTCAGCTACAATAAAAAATGGTCATAGCCTAATTTTTCTGCTGAGTTTCCCACTATGGAAAGAACTCTATTATTGGCAAAAAGCACTCTACTGAGGAGCTGCCCTGCTGTTCCTCACCCCAGTGGAGAATTCTAATGAGAGAAGCTGTGGAAGGGAGCAGTGCAACCTTCCAAGCTAGCCCTCTCAGGCTAATCCCAGTGACCCTTTCTTCATTAGAAATGTGCAAATCTGACCAACCCACCACTGAAGACTTTTGTGAGGCTCTAACACTCTGTTAGGTGCTATGATATGTATGTGAATTGGAAAGTCTAGGCTGCATGGGGCTTAACTTCAGTAATAGTAATAGAGTATGCTATTTGCTAGACACTATGCTAGGTGCCAAACATGGCTTATTGAATCCTCTGAACTGTCTTACAACAAACAAACAGTATTCCTCTGACTTCTTTCAGTTTGTAATGATGTATCAAATGGGATTATAAGTATAAATGAAAAGATTCTCTTCCCTACAGTTTAGAAAAAATCATTTTCCTGTTTAATTCTGGGTGTTGGTGAGGGAAAAGCATTACACTAAAAGAGTGAGACTTGATATCACCACTGCTGCTGATGACCATCATCTCACTGGCACAGATGCTGATCTTTGTGACAAAACCAGTACACTGAGCCAACACCGCAGGTGTCACTGAAGTCCCACTGCCCTTGATGCTGGTGATGGTCATTCATGTAGACACGAGATGGTACAGCAGCCACTTGCCATGGGAGGGTACCAGGACCACTGATGTGCCAAAGCAGAGCTGTGTTCCCTGGGGTCCTATGCACAGTTGTGAAGAGTTGTTTGGGTAGTGAGCACAGAGCTAAAAGTGATTTAATTTAGTGAAGGTGGAGGTGGGATGCTCCAGAGTCAAGAGTTCAAGTGGAGGAAAACAGCGGTGAGAGTCTTCCTGCTGCTTCTGTGTTCAGACCAGCACAACCCACATTCACTTGAAATCAGACACTCCTGTGGATGAGTAGAAGAAAACAGTAAGATTTTTTTTTTCCTGCAGTGAGATACCCCTTAAGAAGCAGGCATCTGCTGATGTAGGGAAGCACAGGTACTCATATGCCAGTTATTCGCTCAAATATAAGCTCAGCACCTAATATATACCAGGTAAAAGACATCATTCCCATCTTCAAGTCAGCTCACAAATTATAAAGGGAGTCAGAAATGTGAATGATATGAATGTGTAACTACAGTACAGTGTGAGAAGTGCTACGCTAGAGGCCAAGCCACGGTGCTCCAAGAGCACAGAGGAAGAGCACTGTACTTCCTCCTTCCTGTCTTGGGAAATTCAGACGAGCTTTCTGGAGGAGACAAATTAGGGTTAGGCAGACTAGATGGGGAAAGTCAGAAGAGTATGTAAGAGGTACTGGGGGGAGACACCCGACACACTTGGGATGGTGAAGTGACAAGAAGATTTGGGTGGATTGTGAATAGCACATTTTCAGGCTGATAAATAGGAAGTCTGTCAAGATCATGAAGGACCTCGAACATCAGGCCAGGGAAAGCCACTGAAGAGTTAAACCAGTGAGTGACACAGTGAGACTACATTTTAGGTCACTGGGTGCAGAAGTAAAGCGTGAACCTGGGGTGAAGGACCAACAAGAGTGTTCCTCTTTCTCTGGAAAGTTGATGCTTGTGAACTGACAACTTTGGGAGCTGTGGGGAAGGAGGGAACACCCACCACACCAGTCAGATCAGCCGGGCAGCCAGAGGGGTGACAGCTGTTTTGGGCACTTTCCCTGACAACCCCTGTGGTGCCGGAGCCTCTGGGATAGGGGACTGCTCCATCCTGCCTAGGGCCACCTGTCCAACCACACAGAGCTGTGACTGGCACATGTACCCACCAGGCACACGGAATCTCCAACACCACCGTCATCTTCTGGAGCCCCAGAGAGCTGACAGCAAGGAGAACTCAGACTCGCCTTAGCTGAATATTGACAGCAGTGTTGGTTATAGAGTAGGGCTGGGCCTGAGGCCAAAGGAGTTGGCAGGGTTTGCCTTGCCTCTGCCTTACCCCCCTTAGCTCCATCTGTCTCACAGTGGATGTCAGCCTTGAAGTGTGCCAGCTTTGGAATCTGGTGATTCAGAAAAGGAGAAGAGGACACACAAGATATATGTTCAGGGGGTGGAAGGCTGCCTGAAATGATCAGAGCTTGAATTCAGTTACAGTGTGGCCAGGGATATCCTTAAAAATTATTCCCATCTTTTGCTTGCCTCCCCTCTTGTTGGTCATTATTACTTAAAGAGATGCCATAATTCATGTATCCAGAAAGACATTTTCAGTGGGGCTAGGGAATGAAAATCTAGTTTAGAATGCCTTAAGCAAAAATGCGTTATTGATTAAGTAACTGAAAAGTCCAGTGATACTTGAAGACATGGCTAGGTTTAAGAATTAAAAAACATGTGAAGTTCTCTCTCCCGGCATTCCTAGACTTAGAACTTTTTAAATGCTTAGAATCCCCAGTAAAAGGAGACATTTTTCTTTCTTGTCAGCAGAAGTCCTAGATCTTAATCTAATTTTCCCAATATGGAAATCATTTGCCATTTGCCATCTCTGAGACATCACAAGGCTAGAGCAGTGGGAGATTCTGATTAACTAGGCTGGGCTTCTATGCTCATGCTTGAAAGTTGGAAAGGTTTTGCACCCCCAACCCCCTACATGGATTAGTAATTGAAGAATGGTGATTTTTTGGAAGAAATATGGATAACATTTCTGTTGAAAGGGGGAATACTCTAAGACAAGATAACAGATAGCCAACATCACTGAATCTTTGGTTTACCAAGCAAAGTAAACTAAAAGTGACATTTGGATGGTGATTATCTGCAGATGCTATTGATGGTGATGTTAATTATAGTTGGCATTTTCAGAAGATATTTTACAGTTTGTGTATAGTTCAGTGATCTTCCTGAATTTTCAGTCAGAGGAATGATCTAGGCACTTTTCTGGGTTAATATATCATTTACCAGTTATAAGGGCTATAGGATAATCCTATAGGAGGACTTGGAGACATACTCTTAAAAAGTCTCATCAAGTGGCTTTATGTCATAACTCATGCCTATATCATAGTTAGATGGTTAAAATAAAATTTTTACTACAATTGTACTATAATATTGTACTATATTATTCCAGTAAGACCTTGGGATTGTTTTTAACTAAGTCCTTGAGGCATTTCCTTTATACCTTTCATGGAATTGTTATTTAATAAATACATTTTTAATTTGAAAGTAACCTAAATACACAGAATATTAGGTATAATTTCTTCAGAGCGCTATCTAGAATTCTTGACATCAAATTTTCTGATCATATTGGCATCACACATTGAATACATATTGGTTAAATAAAAGTAAGAAAAAGTGAATGACTATCTCACCTGGTACGTTATCCAAGTATACACCTAATGTGCCATACCCAGGTGTATACCCGAAATGAAATTGCTGGATCATATAATAATTTATATTTTTAATCTTATGAGGACTTGCCATACTGTTTTCCATAGTGGCTGCACCATGTTATATTCCCACCAGTAGTGCACAAGAGTTCCAGTTTCTCCACATCCTTATCACCAGTTGTTAATTTCTGTTTTCTTTTTCTTTTTGATAATAGCCATCTTAGTGGGTATGATGTGTTATCTTGTGTTTTTTCTCCATGAAAATCACACTGTATTATCTGTTACTTCTTATAAGCATTATCTTTATCATTGTGGTTTTGATTTGCATTACCCAAGTGATTAGTAATGTTGAGCACTTTTCATGGGCATATTGGCATATGAATATTGGTGCATGGGTTATTGAATATCTTTTTTGAAGAAACGTCTGTTCAAGTCCTCTGCCCACTCTTGAACTGGGTTGTTTTGTTGTTGTTGAACTGTAGGAGTTCTTTATATGTCCTTAATATTAACCTCTCATCAGGCAGTTTTAGATCTTATGTTAGGTCTCTGATTCGTTTTGAATTTAATCTATACATAGTATAAGGTAAGGGTGCAACTTTTGCATGTGGCTATTCAGTTTTCCCAACACTCTGTTGAAGAGACCACCCTTCCCCACTGAGTTAAGTAGTCTTGATATCCTTGTTGAAAATCATTTGACCATACATGTGAGGGTTTCTGGGCTCACCGTTCTATTCCATTGGGTATATGTCTGTTTTAATGCCAGTATCACACTATTTTGATTACTATAACTTTGTAGTTGGTTTTGAAATCAGTAAGTATGGGCTCTCCAACTTTGTTCTTTTTCAAGGTTATTTTGACTATTTGGTGTCCTTCGAGACTCCATATGAATTTTAGGACGCATTTTAAAAAACACCACCAGGATTTTGATAGTGTTCTGGCCTGTATTGTGTCACCTAGAAGTTCACATATTGAAATTCTGATTCCACAGCCCCAGATCTCTGAACATGACTGTAGTTAGAGATTGGAGCTTAAAGAAGTAATTCGTTTAAAATGAGGTCATTAGGGTGGGCCCAAATCCAATATGACTGTTATTCTTATAAGAAGAGAAAAGTGGAATACAGACATGTATAGAAGGCGGACAGTGTGAAGCCAAGGAGAAGATGGCCATCTAAAAACCAAGGATAAAGGCCTCAGAAGAAACCAACCCTGCCTATACCTTGATTTTTAAAACTGTGAGAAATTTCTGTTAACCAAACCCCCTCCCCCAGTGTGTAGCCCCATCAAACTAATACAGATGGGGATTGTACTGAATCTGTAGATTGCTTTGGGGGTGTGAAATTTTTAGATATGCCGAATTTCATAACTTTGGGCTGAATGTGTGAAAATACTCAGCCAGTAGCCAGATTTTTATAAGTTCAACTCAGTAGAGGCATCGCTCCTGTACTGGGACCTACCTAAGAAGGCATTCTGTTTTATTGGGGCTGAGTTTTTATCTTTGGAGAGGCAGTTTTCTTAAGGTGCTAGTCTAGTCATAATTAGAATGTATTTACCTGCCCTGTTTTCACAGGCAGGAATATTGTGCTCNTGGGACCTACCTAAGAAGGCATTCTGTTTTATTGGGGCTGAGTTTTTATCTTTGGAGAGGCAGTTTTCTTAAGGTGCTAGTCTAGTCATAATTAGAATGTATTTACCTGCCCTGTTTTCACAGGCAGGAATATTGTGCTCACGCTATTATTTTTTTTTCCATTTTCCTTTAAAATATTCCTCTCATTAAATTTCTAGGGCTGCACAAATCGGTTTTAGACTAAAAATAGTATAGTTGCTATTGCCGCTGCTGTTCCATGTGGAAAACATAGCCAACTGCTTTACAAAAAAAGGAAAAAATAATTTTCTAGTGTGTTCTTAAGATAGTGTGAAAGCCATGCTGACAAGGAGCCCCTCAGCTGCCAGTGAACTAAGATTTCCTGCACCAGTTTCGTGACTTTTATTATTTTCCTACTGGCAGAGCAAGAAGCAGGACTCTTCAGGTTACTTCTACCCAACACATTGCTTGCGAAGGGCAGAAAATGAAGCATTAGACTCAAGGCTGGCAAACTGTAGCTTGTGGGGCAAATCGGCACACCACCTGTTTTGTAAAAGAAAAAGAAAAAAACTGGAACATAGCCACTCTCATTCTCAGCACTGTCTGTGGCTGCAGAGTGGAATAGTGGTGGCAGAGATCACATGGCCTTCAGAGCCTAAATATATATACGATCTGGTTCTTTTCAGAATAAGTTTGTTGACCCCTGAACTAGGCTATTAATACATGATGACTGAGTAATTTACTGAAACCTCTCATTTTAAAGATGAGAAAAGTGGAGATGCTAGTATTACTGAGATTTAAGGGTTCCAGGTTGGCAGTTTAGGAGACTGAAGAAGAGACATTGCTAAGCTCTGGCAGATTAACCTTGCCTGAGTGGGACAGGGTCAGCAGTCCGGAATCACTAGAAGTGGAATCTAGACTTTTTGAAATATTCAAAGGGAGGCAGAGTCATGATTCTAACAGCTCTTGATGAGGAGCAGATAACAAGGGTGGCACCAGGGGTCAAATAAAAGAGTAGGAGGATCAGCAATAGGTACCTTGGTTCTGCTTGTGAGGACGTGGAAAACTAGGAGGAATTTCCAACAACAAAGGTACATGGATCCTGGAGGCTGGGCCACATGAGGCAGTAACTCAGAATACAAATCATAGGGTTTCAGGGAATAAATCAGAGCTGATGAAGTAGCAACAAGCATTAGGATTAACGTGGGTGAGCTGTGCTGCGTGCACGCTTCACACTTCAGTCACTTCAGTCGTGTCCATGTGTGACTCTATAGACTGTAGCCTGCCAGGCTCCTCTTACCTGGAGATTCCCAAGGAAATGTGGGTGAGATGAGTCCATCAATAGGAAAACAAATTCTTGAAATTCTTGTATCCCAGCAAGAATCAGAGGGAACTCTCACATGAAGATAATCCGAGGGGAGTAGCTGGGCTGGGCTGTGTGATGGATATGGCAGGAGTGATGGTGTGTGGCTTCTGAGACTCGGTGGTAAAGGACTGCAGCTTCTGTCTTGGGATCTTTCTTTCTGCCTGAGACCATCCTCAGGAAACTCTTACTGGGTATATGAATGCAAGAGAAAAAACCACTGTGACAGCAGTCACCTGGTTCCCTATATTCTTCTGCCCTTGGCTCAGGAGAGTTGTGATCAGAGCTGAGATCTTTTATTTATAGTTTAATCTCCCCATTCCTCACCTGCTCCCTGTACCTATTCATGAAAACAGAACCAACTACTTGCTGGTTCCTTTTGCTCAAGACAGTAATGATAGAAGTGCTGGGGATGAGTGCCTGGGGGTAGTCCTTTTCACATTAAAAAAAAAAAAACTTTTTATTTTGTATTGGGATATAGCTAATAGTCTTGCCTTTTGACATTTTGAATGATTTCTTTTGAAGAGGAGTTCTCAGCACTATTGCCTCAACTATTTCATCCTACTTAGGGGGGAAGTTACATAAGCAGGGTGACCATATACAGCCTTGACGTACTCCTTTTCCTATTTGGAACCAGTCTGTTGTTCCATGNGGGGGGACATGTGAGGGGTTTCCAATCCCTTTCTGCCTTGGCATCCTCTTGAATCTCAAGGAGATAGTTCCATGTTCTACCTAATCAACAGACCCAGAAGATCAGGCCAGCTCCCAACAGGAAAGAACCCTGGGCTTGCTTTGGTACCTTGAATATTTATTACTAACCTCCATTAGCAGCAGCAGCAGCAATCACAACCTACAAAAAAAATGCTGGCAGCAACTGAGGTTTCAGGTGTGACTATGGCAAGGCGTGCATCGCTGCTCTGGGACATCTGTCTTTAAGAGGCAGAAACAAGGTCAAGATCTGGTCTGTTACCAGTTTGGATCTCGAAGCAAGAAAGTTCTCAGAGAATCTGGGTCAGGGAAAACCAGAGTGGGGAGGGGACCCCTGGCTCCGACCCCTTCCAACCACACGTCCCGGGCCCTCGCTGCCTAGCGGACAGAATGAAGGAGGAGGATGAATGAGAAGGAGGAGCGTGAACAGTGTCCTGGAGACGGGCAGCTCGCCAGCACTTCTTCACCTCCAGATGGACCCCAGTATTTAAGTGACCTTCTCATCTTGGACAGACGATGTCTTCCTTCCTTTATCTGTAGCAGCTCATAGATTGTAGCCAACAAGCACGTCCCAGGACCTGTCCCCAAGGACCGTAGCTGAGTGCGGCTACGTGACAGGTTGTGAGACCCCTGTTTGATCACTGTGAATCCACTCTCCTTCCTACCCACCCACCACCAACTCCCTCTCTCTGCGTTTTCTCAGGCACTCGAAGAGCTGCCTCCCATTAGCTCAGATTATGAGATTCAGATGTGTGCTCTCCAAACTGGGCTAAAGAGGCAGCAGCCGTAGAAACTGACCGATCTTATGTTGACTGCTTTTTTGTGCTCAGCTATGGATATTTTTCCATCCAAGGCTCAGATGGAATGATGTGTATGTAGCATCCTTGGCCCCGCTGTACCAGTTAAGCCAATTGGTGTGTTCTCAACGTGGGTCAGCATTTCCAAAGGTGGCTGGTCCTTGCTTTCAGCATCCCAGCCATTCAGATGATTGTGCTTCAAATTACCAAGGGGGAGGAAATCTAGTGTCTTGAGCCAAATTAGGCTTCTCTAAACGACCCTCCCTCTAAAAAGAAGCCACAGTAATTTTTAAAACTTGCATGAGCTTTTCCAGAGTAATAAAACAATTATGGAATGACTTAAACACGAACACAGGCTAGTTCAGTCTCCCATGAAGAAATCTATGTCAGAATTGGTATAATTACTTTCATAATCACTTGACTTAGAAGCTAGCCCATTCTCCAGCTGAAATCAAAATGTACTTCGGCTGTTCTAAAAACGAGCGTGTTATTCTGGGTGTGAAACACCTTGATTAAACCGTTAATCACATCCTAGGGCTAAAGATGAACCTCACAGCCTTTTAGTCACTGAGTATCATTCGTGACTGGAGTCTCATGGGTCAGTGTAAGTGGGTCACAGCTAAGGCAGGACAACAACAAAGAAATGGCTTAGGGCTGACAAGAGGTCGAAACAGAGCTATATCCATTATCTTAGTTGTGTAACACAGTGTCTCATCTCTAGAGTTAGGATATGAGTGTACCTGATAGGGGGGAAAAAAAGACCTGCTTTTGTGGGGTTAAAACTGTGAGCACAGAGTTTAAGTGAGACTCGAATTTAGATTGTTCGTTAATTCTGCTGCGCACGGGAGGATCCCTGGGATCCCACCTGATTTTGAATCCCTAACCCAGTGGCCGGAAGAGCCACTGCCCAGAGCATCCTTTCTTGGAAGTGTCTGAGCTGCCAAGGCGGACAACAGGCTTTACACCAGGTACCATGGGGGTCACAAGCACGTGTCAGTCCAGTTAATTTGCTTCTGCCTCCTGCTAAGGAGCTGGTTCTGAGCTCACACCTGGCTGGTGCCTGCTTCTTGGCCAGATCCTTAGTCTAGAGGGGTCTCCTGGCTCCACTTACCTTGGTCTTTAACGAGTGGTGAAGTTCTTGCTACCTTCTACCACCTCTCCACGTCTCTGGAAATCCTTCCCACCAATGAAAGCCTTCGGTCCTGGCATTGGCCTTCCACCTAGACCGGCTTTGCCCTCTCTCTGCCATCCTCAGTCCTCCAGAGACCACACTGCCTGTCGCAAAGAAAACCGCCACCTCGGGCCTGCCAGCCATCAACTCAGCAAACCGGGCCAGCTGTCTGCTGCTCACGTCTCCCAGGTCCAGACCAAACGGGATCAACAGCCCACAGTGGTGACTCAGCCTCTTGCCCCAGGAGCCAAAGCAACACGAAGCAATTGGTCAAACATTGTTGGGTCCGATTCTGAGAGTAGGTTTCGTCTTTCAGGTGACCCTCGACTACCTCAGGTTTGAAGGCCCTAAATTAAGCTGATTACTACTCGTGGGGACAGACCGAGGAGGGTTCGGAGAAATCCTGGTGATAACGCACTTGTCTCAAACTTACAGCAAACTCTTTCACATTTCGGTTTGCAGGGGTGGGGTGGGGTTTGTTTTTCTTCTGTTTTTAACCTTTCCCCCCACTTTTCCATTAGAGTAGTACCTACAAATGAATTTCACTTTTCACTGAGTGCCTACCTTCCCAGGGCAGGTAGCCATTGGCTTTGTTTCCTTCCAGCAGTACTTTTATTATGGGTATTAAGACTTTTCTTTGTATAATGCATTGCATCTGTGTTTTCAATTTTTCAATAAATACTTCAACCTGGCAATGGAGAGTATTGATAACTGACCAACCAAACTGGTTTTGAGATCTGGGATTCCAATGAAAAGCTTCCATTCATATCCCAAGTTTCACTGAAGCATGCAACTATCGCATTTCCTTTGCTCCTTTATTTATTTATTGGCTGTGTTGGGTCTTTCTTGCTGCCCGTGTGCTTTCTCCAGTTACAGCGAGCAGGGGCTATTCTCTAATTGCGGTGCTCAGGCTTCTCAGTGCAGTGGCCTCTGGTTGCAGAGCACAGGCTCTAGAGTCCGTGGGCTTTAGTAGTTATGGCACACTGGCTTCGTTGGCCCACAGTATGTGGAATCTTCCCAGACCAGGGATCAAACCTGTGCCCCCTGCATTGACAGGCAGATTCTTAACCATTGGACCACCAGGGAAGTCTTCCTTTGCTACTTTAGAGAAAAGAAACATTAATTTGCACCCCTTAGAATTTTTCCATGCTCTGTGTGCTCTCTTGTCCTGGGAATGGTCAGAGAGCGTTGAGTGTGCAATACAGTACTGGAATTTATTTGGAAGACCAGCTCTCTGCCTGAAATCTTGGGTCAGAAGCTATGGATATTTTCTTCTTCATCCTAGAATAGGTATGTTCAGGCTCTTCTGCCCGTGGAATTTCCCAGGTAAGAGTACTGGAGTGGAGGGCATCTTCCCAATCCAGGGATCAAACTCGATTCACATCTCTTACACTGGCAGGTGGCTTCTTCACCACTGGTGCCACCTGGGAAACTCCTGTCCACCCTAAACCTGTGAAACTCATCGGCCGTCTTAAAATTGCATGGGATGAATTCTGCTCAGGGCCAGAGCTGCCAGTCATAAGAGGATTGAGAGCAAGCCCGTCACAGCTACCAGAGGATTTACAGAGGAAGCTGACAGAATGGGACCGCCTGCATGAGGGCTTTCCTGTCTGTAACTTAATGCTGCCAGTGTGTCAAGCCAAGGGGACCTATCAGGGAGGAAGGAAGATGGGGAGGACCTGGGGTCGGCAAGGAGGAGAATTGCTTGAAATGATTCATCAAGAACAGAGAGAAGGAAACAAGTGGTTTTTGTGTTTAGTCAATCTGTCCCAACTCTTGGTGACTCCGTGGACTGTAGCCTGCCAGGCGCCTCTGCCCATGGGACAGGGGGGCAAAGAATCAGGATAAGAGGAGGAAAGTGGTGCAGGTGCACAGGGTGGGAGATGATCTGGATAAATACAGAGGGACCCTTGCCTATGAATGCGTTTTGTTGTTTTTGCTGCATTTCTGCAGCATTTGCATGCTGGTGGCCATACGGTATGGCCACAGGTTTAAAAATAAAGCCAGTGAGGCTTAATCTTGTTCACCATGGTTGTCGTCGGCCTCTAACACATTACCCAATGTAAGTTTAAACATTATGGAGTGAATGAACTCTCTGTATACCACACTCATAATTCATGTGTCCATTCACTGCACGTCCTCTGAAATGCTCAATGAAGCCTTTACGCTCCCTGTCATCGAAGTTACTTTCACATATTGATTGTTCCCCTTTCAAGGATCTACTCTACCAGGTGCTGGGAACACCTTGGAAAGCAAAGATAGATGTGGTCCTGCACTACTGGAGCTTACAGGCTATTGTTCAGTCAGTCATGTCCAGTTCTTTGCAACCCCATGGACTGCAGCATGCCAGGCTTCCCTGTCCTTCACCGTCTCAAACTCATCTTCATTGAATTGGTGATGCAAGCCAACCATCTCATCCTCTGTCATCCCCTTCTCCTGCCTCCCATCTTTCCCAGCATCAGGGTCTTTTCTAATGAATCAGCTCTTTGCATCAGGTGGCCAAAGTATTGGCGCTTTAGCTTCAGCATCAGTCCTTTCAATGACTATTCAGGGTTGATTTCCTTCAGGATTAACTGGTTTGATCTCCTTGCAGTCCAAGGAACTCTCAAGACTCTTCTCCAACACCACAGTTCAAAAGCATGAATTCTTTAGCCCTCAGCCTTCTTTATGGTCCAACTCTGATAGCTCAGTTGGTAAAGAATCCGCCTGCAATGCAGGAGCCCCCGATTTGATCCCTGGGTCAGGAAGATCTGCTGGAGAAGGGATAGCCTACCCACTCCAGTATTAATAATTATATAATATATATAACTAGCTGCTAAGTCGCTTCAGTCGTGTCCAACTCTGTGTGACCCCATAGACGCCAGCCCACCAGGCTTCCCCGTCCCTGGGATTCTCCAGGCAAGAACACCGGAGTGGGTTGCCATTTCCTTCTCCAATGCATGAAAGTAAAAAGTGAAAGTGAAGTTTCTCAGTCATTTGACTTAGTGACCCCATGGACTGCAGCCCACCAGGCTCCTCCATCCATGGGATTTTCCAGGCAAGAGTCCTGGAGTGGGGTGTCATTGCCTTCTCCATAATATAATATGGAAATATATATAATATATATTATATATAATCATATACTATTTATATAATAATTATATACTATATACTATAAATATATAACATGGAAAAACCATAGCTTTGACTATATAGTAATATATAATATACATATTATATAATATATGTATAATATATAATATATTATTGTATATTATATAATAAGTATATTGTATATTATATATAATATATATTAGCCATGCCAGGCATCTTGCAGGATATATATATATATTAGCCATGCTGCTGCTGCTGCTGCTAAGTCACTTCAGTCGTGTCCGACTCTGTGCGACCCCATAGACGGCAGCCCACCAGGCTCTGCCATCCCTGGGATTCTCCAGACAAGAACACTGGAGTGGGTTGCCATTTCCTTCTCCAGTGCATGAAAGTGAAAAGTGAAGTTGTGTCACTTGTAGTGACCCCATGGACTGCAGCCCACCAGGCTCCTCCATCCATGGGATTTTCCAGGCAAGAGTACTGGAGTGGGGTGCCATTGCCTTCTCCAATTAGCCATGCAGGATATATATATATCTCTAATATATATATTAGCCATGCCAGGCATCTTTCAGGATTTAGTTTCCTGACCAGAGAGTGAACCTCAGTGCTCTTCAGTGAAACCATAGAGTCTTAACCATTGGACCACCAGGGAGGTCCCTCNCCATGCAGGATATATATATATCTCTAATATATATATTAGCCATGCCAGGCATCTTTCAGGATTTAGTTTCCTGACCAGAGAGTGAACCTCAGTGCTCTTCAGTGAAACCATAGAGTCTTAACCATTGGACCACCAGGGAGGTCCCTCCTACGTTGTTTAAAATGAAAATTATTACAACAGGTACATCCTCTAGAATCAGCAAACACTGCTGTGTTCTTATTGTACACAAGAGACTACAGGAGAGGGAAAAATAAGAGATGGTCCCTTCTTCAAGAATCTTCCAAACATGGGACGAAGACAGACACATACATTAGAAACTGAAGTGTGGAAGGGCTGAAACATTATTTCAAGAAACCTAGCAGTCTCCAAAGAGGAAAAATAGGCAATAACTTTAGGAAATAATGGCATCTAGAGAAAGCTTTTAAGAAATAAGATGTAAGCATGTTTCGAGGCTCAAAAGAGTCAGAGCAGGTAGACACTGAAATATAGCAGAAATCAGAGACCCTGATGCTGGGAAAGATTGAAGGCAGGAGGAGAAGGGGACGACAGAGGGTGAGACAGTTGGATAGCATCACCAACTCGATGGACATGAGTTTGAGCAGCTCCAGGAGTTGGTGATGGACAGGGAAGCCTGGCGTGCTGCAGTCGGTGGGGTCTCAAAGAGTCAGACAAAACTGAGTGACTGAACTGAACTGAGAAGCAACTTCCTTGAGGTGCAGATTCATTTACTCTTCCCACAAATTCTGACTCCATGTCTACTGCGTTTAAGGCACAAGGGATACAGTGCCGGGG
>SJYV01025467.1:0-15056 GCA_006410875.1 Neotragus pygmaeus
CCATTTCCTTCTCCAGGGGATCTTCCCGACCCAGGGATCGAACCCGGGTCTCCAGCATTGGAGGCAGACGCTTTAACCTCTGAGCCACCAGGGAAGTCCTTGATACCTGTAGATATTCCTTTTAAGTAAACCAACATTCGCAAGTGCTAAGTTTCCTAAGTTACATGGACTTAGTAAGTGAACGCAAGCTTTTCACTGTCAGAGTAGGTCTGTTGGTCCATCCTGAACTTGGAATGGCTCTTCTACCCATGTCTGATGCTATAACATCATGTATTACTCGTTTGGAAAACATCAGTTGAATGAGGTGCAGAGGTTTCCAAATATTGAACATTTCATTACATAATATCAAAAGCTCACACTGGTTAATATTACCACCAATCTCATCGGGGAAAGTCTTAGTATTGGAAAGTCCTCAAGCTCACAGTGAGTGATACAGGGTTGCCAAAATTCTAATTTGTGTTAAAAGGTCAAATTCTATTATTAGCAGTAAATATGGTCAGTTGTTTTGCTTAAAGTGACAGGCTCAATTTGTTCACTTTCTAGAAAATGTCTCCCAATAACCAAATCTGAATAACCATATTTTGTCTGTCAGTCATTACATTAAGTGGAAATGACATCCCACGAGCAGGAGCTATTACAGTTCCTCACCGAGGAAGCCCGTGGGTTCTCCTTCTGGTCCTCCGACACATGCCTGGACATGCACCCCAAGCCCTCTACACACAGCTCTGCTTCGTCACTCAGCTAGCCAGAAGTTGTGTATTTGAGTTACGAGATTTAGTAAAATTAATGATTTTCTACTTGCTTCACTGAGAACATTCTTAAGTAAGATTGGCAATTTTCTCCCTGGGAGCACATGGCAATGAGGAATACGCCGACTGGTGCCATCTGGTGCCACTGCCTTGAGGGGGGTCAGAACATAGCTTTACCCAACACTCTGTGTGCAGAGTCAATGCAAATGTTAAGTACAGTAAAAAAAAATGTTCTTAATTATTGGAAAAATAATTTTGACCTCATGACCTCATGGATCTCAGGGATCACAGGGTTCATGGCCCACACTCTGAGAACCACTGCCCTGAAGAAACTCTTGTGCATATGTGTCAGGAGACACACACAAGACTGCTCACAGGGCTACTGTTTGTAAAAGTCAAAAATTAGAATAGATTCATTGACACAACGGCACGAAAGTGCGGCAGGTTCATTTGACAGAAAGTACCGCAGACGAAGCCAGCTGCAGCTAAACTCCCTCCAGGAGTGCTGCCCACATGCTACTGAGCAGAAAAGGTTAGTTTCATTTAAAGGAAGTTTACAACCCACCAAACAAAAGTGTTTTCATTCTTAAGAAGGCAGGCATTGGTAGCAAAGTCAACTTAAAAAGCAAAGGAGGGAAACGATCAGCGGCGTGAGGATGGCGGTCATCGTCGGGGAGGTGGGTGAGAGCAAGACTGAGAGGGTGGGCGGCAGGCGGTCGGCGTCTTGGTCAGGATCTAGCCCCTGCCTGCCTGTGGTCCACGACGGTTTTCCTTTGAATAGGTATTACATCTTGTAAGCCTGCGAGCCTCTGAATGCTCTATTCATGAGAAATGCTTTAAAGTATAAATTCTCTCATTTATTGTATCAATGACTGTAGATTTTGTCATTTGGATTTATTTAAATTCTACATTTTACTAGGAGATTTGCAAAAGGAAAGAATGCCTAATTGGCATTACGTGTAAGAAAGAAGGAAGGCAGCCTTGTAGGCAATGGGTGGGAACATTCTCTGTGGGTGGAGGTAAAGTTCAAAGGAAATACTCTATTTTATTTCACGAAAAGGGCAATTTCTACCATCTGTTCTCTGAAAACTGATCTCCTCTCGTTCTGTTCTCTTCTTTCATTTTCAGTGACAACGGTTTTCCAAATGTCTTAATCTATATCAGAAACCTTTTTTAAGAATACTAAAAAAATTAAAAAAAGAAGCATAGTGCTTGATGGTGCTCAAGGTCACAGAGCCCTGTGATGTGGATATCACAGGAAATGTGTTAACAATTACAAAGGCAGACAAGCCCAAGCATGTTCGCGAATGACAGGCTAAGGTGAAAATAAAGGGTCACGGTCACCAAACATGTCTTCCCATAATGCCAAATACGTTGAACAAAATTTCTAATCTTAAAATAATGTATATGTGTGTTTTTACCAATTAAAAGAAAACTACTACAGTTTTTCAATTCTATTAAAATAATATTGTGAATATTACTCATTTAACATCTAAGGTATTTTCTACACAATTATAAACTTAAAATGAAAGTTGCGTTTTATAAAGTTTAATTTCCAAAGGCTAATTAAAGATTTCAGAACTCGCCAAGGCATCAACAGAATTAAATCATTTATTAAATGCAGACAAACTCTGTAATCTACAGAGAACTTCATGCCACTCAATTCTTCCCACACTTACTGAATTCTTTAAGCACTCAGCCTCCTAAGTTTTTATTTTATAACATTAAGAACTGATTAATCTAGATTATCATCACTACTCAGAGTAAAACCCTGTGAAATGGACCTGAGATTTAAATACAAAGATGAAATTTTAAAAGAGACAAACATATGAATTAATTTTTTCATAATCCTGAAATAAGAAATCTTTTCTACACAATACAAAAACCTAAAGCCATGGAAAAAGACTGATCGAGCCACCTACTGAAAAGAAAACTTGTATACGTTTAAAAAAAAGACAGAAATAAATCGAAAGACATACAGAGAAAAATACCTGTAAGATATGTGACAGAGACCTGAGTTCCTTAATATATAAACTGCTGACAAATCACAATGAAGACAAACAGTTTAACAAAAATAAGGAAAGGCATAATAAAGGACAGTTCACAAAAGCGAAATTAAAAAGACAGAAGACAGGCAAAAATATGCTCATTCTCACATAATAAAAGCAGTGCAAATATTAAAACAAGATACTATTTTTGTCTCACAGATAATCAAAACTGCTTATGATTCAGGGTT
Organism: Neotragus pygmaeus; assembly: GCA_006410875.1. Lineage (NCBI taxonomy): Eukaryota > Metazoa > Chordata > Mammalia > Artiodactyla > Bovidae > Neotragus > Neotragus pygmaeus. The sequence goes on from SJYV01025467.1 coordinate 2,986, forward strand.
GCTGAGGAAATGGGGAGGCAGACCTGCTCGCGCACTGTTGGCTCGAGTATACACAGACCTGACCTATAACACTCACCCACTTAGAGTATGCAACTGGGTGAATGTCAATACTCCAGAGAATCACGCAACATCACCCCAGTCTAACTTAGGATGTTCTCATTACTCCAAAAAGGAACACTCTCGCCCACGGGCCATCACTCTCCACTCTCACCAATGCCTATAGCCCGAGGCAGACATAGCATCATTTTAAGGGCAATCTGTCAGTATCAATAAAAAACTGAAATGTGCAATTCTGAGCAATTAGATTTCACAGAATTTATGGTCTAAGAATAAACATGCAATGCATACAACTGTACACAGGGATATTCTTGAAACACGGCTTGTTGTAGCAAAACATTCTTCATAACCTACATCCCTCAGTAGCAATCTCCAGTAATAAAACATGGGCCATCAATAAAACAAAGTACAGTGCAACTATTTAAAAGGATTAAGCCATGTTACTGATATAAAAATCATCAGAATTATGTTTGAATTAAAAAAGCAAAATGAAACAATATGTAGAGTACGATCTAGTATATTATTTGTATTTTTAAAATTTAAAGAGAATACATATTAAATTTTTATCAATGATTACCTTGAAGAGTGATCAGATGTTGCGAAAATAAATATTACTATTTAATTTTAAAATAAACATAACTCGAACAAAACTATTTCTTATTTTTACAACATGACCCAGCAACAGCGAAAGCATTTTTGGATGAGAACACACACAAGACGCCTCAGGGTTGTCCAACCTGGGTGTGCAAGAGTCTGCTGAATTTCAAAACAGAAAAGCCGCCACCCTCGGGCCCACAAGTAAGCATCTAAGAAAAGTGACTTCAGCCAGGGGACCTAAGACAATCCTTCTACAGGATGACTAAACGCATCACGGCGTAGCTCAGCATTTAAGCGTAGGGAAAAGTCCAAGTTAGAAAACTATCTGTGGAAAAGCAGCAAAAATAGTAAAGCAGGAGGATTGATATTTTCTTGTTTTTAACCCTTTTTTAAAAATGGACTTTTAAAATTTATCCACCTATCCAGGCACCATTCTATAAAGAGTGGGAGGTAGTTACCCAAATATAATGAGGTTAAAGTAGATGGACAGAAAGTTGACATGAATGTGTAACAGTCAGAGACTAGGAGGTAAGTGTCATGAAAGAGCGCAGCGCCTGGAGACAGGCCCCGGACGCTCGGCCCCCGCAGGGGCCGGAACCCCCGGGCGCTCGCCCCCGCAGGGGCCGGAACCGGGCGCCGGGCGCCTGCAGGGAGGGCAGCGAGGCAGCTCACGAGGCAGAGCCACGTGGGGCTCAGCAGAGGACGCACAGGTGCCTCAGGAGCATCGACAAAGCCTGAACAGCTTTCTGTTAATGATTGATAGTTTCGATTTCAAAAATGAAAATATTTAAAAAACTGTGTCCTAAAACTGAAAGCAGCTTTTAAACACCCATGCTCTGTGTCTAGAATGTAATCAGCACCTTTGCATTCACAGAGGCAATCCACACTGCCAGTCTCCCCAGCATACCGGTGGCTCCGAATCACCTCTGCCTGTTTACATTCATTCTCATTTTTGCATATACACATTCTTTACTTGTATCTTAAAATCACATACAATTGTCATAAGACTTCCAAGTATCAATTTTTATTTAGAGGTTAAATTTTTTATGTTACTATACTTACAAAAATCCATCATTTCAATTTTACCATGTAAGACATAGTTCATTACCCCATACAAGTATTTGAATGCATATAAAGATGGAGAAGGAAATGGCAACCCTCTCCAGTGTTCTTGCCTGGAGAATCCCAGGGATGGGGGAGCCTGGTGGGCTGCCATCTATGGGGTCGCACAGAGTCGGACACAATTGAAGCGACTTAGCAGCAGTAAAGATAGAGATATGAGGATATTTTTTTCCAGAATTATTTATAGTAGTGAAAACTCAATCTCAATACCTAACAATAGGGATATGTCAAATTAACTGGGGATAATTCTATAATATAGACTACAATACAGCCATTAAAAATAAATGCTTGGACAGCAAGAAGGTCAAATCAGCGAATCCTAAAGGGCATCCGCCCTGAGTATTCACTGGAAGGACTGATGCTGAAGCTGAAGTGCCAGTGCTTTAGCCACCTGATGCCAACAGCCAAGTCCCTGAAAAGGTCCTGATGCTGGGAAAGGCCGGAGGCAGACAGAGAAGAGGCTGAGGTGGCGATGGCATCACCAGCTCAACCGACATGAACTGGAGCACACTCCTGGAGAAAACGAGAGACAGAGAGGGCGGGTGTGCTGCAGTCCACGGGGGCAGGAAGAGTCAGACACATCTTAGCAACTGAACAACACCTTTCTGGAGAAAGCCAGAGAGATAATTCACAATATTTGCTTGTAGCCAAGAATAGGCAGGAATGTGTTCTGATGTTACTAAATTTTACATGTAAAGATGTATGTATCTCATGTTAAACACATATGAGAAATAAAAGAATGGACATCAAAAATAAATAAATGCTTAGGAACAATATTTAGTAGCATAAAATACTCAAGTTATACAAAAAATACTCAAGTTATATCATCTCAATTTTCTAAAGAAAAATAACATGTATTCTGTAGAATATGTTAAAAAAAGAGTCAAAGTCAACACAATGCTACTTTTTCATTTCTATATATTAAATGCATAGGTGATTTTATTTCCTTCTTTACATATGCCTGTATTCTACAAAATTTCTTCCCCCTCTGGGCAATAAAAAACCTTTATTTTTCTTTATTTTATTTAATTTTACAGAATTTATTTAATAAACACCCAAAATTATTTTATAATCACAAATACTACTTTAAAAGAAACTTAAGGTCTCACACTGGAGCAACTCAGCCAGCATATATTCTCAAATATTTTACGAGAAAAAAAAGAAGACTAAAAATTTCACCCAAAATAGTCAGAAACAACTATGTAACTACACAAAGGGTTATTTTAGTGAAAATATACACTGGATGCACTTTAAGATATGTTGTAAGTTGATGTTTACATGCAAACTTCTCAATGATCCCACAAATATTTTTACCAGTATACCAAAGAGAAAAACAAAAACATAAGGGTACAGAAAAAAAAAAAGGCCACACGCATTTAGAAACGAATCTCTGGTGCAACACAGGACACTTTTAAGTATCCTCTCTTTCAACACGTATGTGGGGAACATTGGTATGCTCAGCCCTAACCCAAGGTGTAACCATAAAGAATAAGAATACTGTGTCACAAAAGACCAGAAAATTTTTCAAAAAGACAGGAGGTAACTATTCTATGGTAAGTAGTCTGAACAGTAAAAGGGAAAATGGTTGGTAATGACTTGGAATGATGTGTAAAAACAAGTGACAATTTCTTAAAAGGAAAGAAAAAATTTCAGAACAAGAATTTCAAAGAAGGTCCATCTGAATGTAAGCATTGCCCTCAAAGTTTTTACGGAATGTAACGTCTTTTTATTTCAACAGGCTTTTTTAAAAGCACTAGCAGTGCAGCAAGACACAAAAGCCCGCAGGCCTCCAGTGGGAGCCCTAAAGGGACCTCAAACCACGGGGGTCAGCAGCCGCCACTCCAGCAGGCTGGAACTGGACGTCGGGGGAGACCTGGAAGGCCAGCATTGCCACACACGCTATTGACACTGGGTGTAAAACTGGTGACCAATAACCTGCTGCAGGGCCCAGGGACCCCGGCTCCGTGCCCCGTGGTGACCGACGTGGGAAGGGAACCCAAGAAAGAGGGGCGACGTGGATGTGCCTGTCTGGGACTCACCCTGCTGTGCAGCAGAGACTAACACGCCCTCCTAAGCAACTACGCTCCAGTGTCAGGGAAACCCGAAGGGAAGAGCTGCCTGTACCTGCACCAGGATTCCACGTTTGCGCCAACAGCCTCTTCCTACCAGGCATCCATCACTCTAAATAGGACCTGAAAACTCGTGTGACACAAAACATGAACACTGCGTGCACAGATTAGATAGGCCAGAAACATCGCGATCCTACCTCTTTCTCATGCATGTGGGAGAGTAGCTGGTCATCGTGGAGACTGCTGGATTTTCTCAGGCTGAATTTCGGAGTCATCTGTTGAATGAGGAAGAGCCATTCAATACTTTTTCAGGCCTGGTGTAGCCAAAAGTAAACTCTAAGCTGCCTGAAGTTCATGCCAAAATAACAGAAACACTGGAGGAAAAAAAGTGATGTATTCACTTCCAAGTGATAGGATTAACAAGATGCTATGCTTCATGATGTGGACTGGCATTACTTTCTGTAAACACTAAACAATTATTTTAAGACATCTGCCCACAGGGAAAGCGCAGGGCAATTCTCACCTACCAGAGTAACTGGGATGGGCTTCTGTCTCAGGTATCGAGGGTTTTCTATCTGAAATTTTAAAATAAAGACATTAATATTTGAGCATTAATTAAACTATAATGAAAATGTTTTCCATATGTCTTAATATTTAGCATGTTTCTTAGAATACGTACTGCATGATATATTTCTAGCGGCCCACCAACAAATAAAACGTAAACGTGACTGCCTTTGCATACACAAACACCCTTGAGTGATCCTCACACAGCCTCTGCCACTCCTGCTCACCTCACAGTCCACCCCCAGGTCCTGGAGGACTCTCACCACCCGGACACGGCAGGCCTCCCGCGCCTCTACCACGGCCCACCCCACTCCAGTCCCTGTAAGCACGCACCTAGCATCCTTCAAGTCTCAGTTTTATCACTAAACCCCCAGGCAGACTTGGAAATCTGAATGACATAAGCATATGAAAACATGCTTAAACTATTTAGGACTATGGAAAATGTAAAGCAATACCACAGGAGATGGTATTTTTCAGCCACCAGATAGGCATACATTAAAAATTTGACATACACTTATAATAAACAAATTCACGGGTTACCAAGGGGTCCCTGGTGGCTCAGAGGTTAAAGCATCTGCCCGCAATGCGGGAGATCTGAGTTCAATCCCTGGGTGGGGAAGATCCCCTGGAGAAGGAAATGGTAACCACCCACTCCAATATTCTTGCCTGAAGAAGCCCATGGATGGAGGAGCCTGCTGGGCTACAGTCCACGGGGTCGCAAAGAGTCGGACACGACTGAGCGACTTCACTTCACTTAGGGGGTATGGGGTGAAAGGAAAAATTGGGAGACCAGAATTGACATATACACATCACTATATATAAAATAAGTAGCTCACTTGGTAAAGAATCTGCCTGCAATGCAGGAGACCCAGGTTTGATTCCTGGATCAGAAAGATCCGCTGGAGAAGGAAATGGCAACCCACTCCAGTTCTCTCGCCCGGAGAATCCCACGGACACAAGAGCCTGGCAGGCTACGCAGACCATGGCGTCGCAAGAGTCAGACACGACTTAGCGACTAAATCACATCACATGTGTAAAACAGACAAGTAATAACAACCTACGATATAGCGCAGGGGATTTTCCTCCAGACTCTGTAATGACCCAGATGGGAAAAGAATCTTAAAAAGAGTGGATACATGTGTAGGTGTAATTGATTCACTTGGCTATACAGCAGAAAGTAATACAACATTGCAAATCAACTAGACTCCAAGAAAAAAAATTTAAATAAATCAGTTCAGTTCAGTTGCTCAGTCATGTCAACTCTTTGTGATCCCATGGACTACAGCACACCAGGCTTCCCTGTCCATCACCAACTCCTGGAGCTTGCTCAAATTCATGCCCATCAAGTCGATGATGCCATCCAACCATCTCATCCTCTGTCGTCCCCTTCTCCTCCCGCCTTCAATATTCCCCAGCATCAGGGTCTTTTCCAATGAGTCAGTTCTTTGCGTTAGATAGCCAAAGTATTGGAGCTTCAGCTTCAGCATCAGCCCTTCCAATATTAGGACTGATTTCCTTGAGGTTTGACTGACTTGATCTCCTTGCACGGAAATCTCAAGAGTCTTCTCCAACACCACAGTTCAAAAGCATCAATTCTTCGGCACTCAGCTTTCTTTATGGTCCAGCTTTCAAATCCATACATGACCACTGGAAAAACCATAGCTTTGACTAGACAGACCTTTGTTGGCAAACTAATGTCTCTGCTTTTTAACATGCTGTCTAGGTTGGTCAAAGCAAGTGTCTTTTAATTTCATGGCTGCAGTCACCATCCATAGTGGTTTTGGAGCCCCCCAAAATAAAGCCTGTCACTGCTCCCCTTGTTTCCCATCTATTGCCATGAAGTGATGGGACCAAGTGACAGGATCTTAGTTTTCCGAATGTTGAGTTTTAAGTCAGTCTTTTCACTCTTCTCTTTCACTTTCATCAAGAGGCTCTTTAGTTCCTCTTCACTTTCTGCCATAAGGGTGGTATCATCTGCGTATCTGACGTTGTTGATATTTCTCCCGGCAATCTTGATTCCAGCTTGTGCTTCTTCTAGCCCAGCATTTCACATAATGTACTCTGCATAGAAGTTAAATAAGCAGAGTGACAATATACAGCCTTGAGGTACTCCTTTCCCAATCTGGAACCAGCCCATTGTTCCATCTCCAGTTCTAACTGTTGCTTCTTGACCTGCATACAGATTTCTCAGGAGGCAGGTCAGGTGGTCTGGCATTCACATATCTTTAAGAATTTTCCACAGTTTGTTGTGATCTACATAGTCAAAGGCTCTGGCATAGTCAATAAATGAGTTTTTAAATAAATATGTTTTAATAAATAAAGTTAAAAAACAAAAATTAAAAATTTGATAATAAAAGTGTTGCAAATGTGGGGCCTACTGTTGGGTGTATGACTTAGCACACTTACTTTGGGAAACATTATTAAATAAAGATAATAACAAAGTCTGCTTAAATATCATACCCGAGAAAGAGGCATAGTCTTTAGTAAACAACATGGTACTATATATACACAGCTTTTTGAAAAATAGAGGCAGCCAATTTCCAGCAGGCAGCAAAGTACACTCAATAAATATTTATTGTCTGAAGGTATATATATGAAAAGTAAGTAACCATTCTCTATTTTTGGAATGGAGAAAACCAGCATAGAAAGTAAGTCCTTCAAAGACACATGCACATAAAGCCCTAATTCATGAGGCAGAATTAAATACAAGTGGAGAAATAAAGGAGGAGAAAAACAGAGAATTCTCAAAGATGCTCAAGCTCTAATTAAGCTTAAAATTTAAACCCCAAAGCCAAGAAAACCATTTGTGACTTATTTTTACCCAGCTCTACATTTATAAGCAGGGTACAAAATATTGGTTTAGCTAATTACAAAGTAGCTTTCAACTGTGCAGAAATAATTCCTATTTCATCGTCTTCATCTTTCAGTTCAGTTCAGTCACTCAGTCGTGTCCGACTCTTCGCGACCCCATGAATCACGGCACGCCAGGCCTCCCTGTTCATTACCATCTCTCGGAGTTCACTCAGACTCACATCCATCGAGTCCGTGATGCCATCCAGCCATCTCATTCTCAGTCGTCCCCTTCTCCTCCTGCCCCTAATCCCTCCCAGCATCACAGTCTTTTCCAATGAGTCAACTCTTCGCCTGAGGTGGCCAAAGTACTGGAGTTTCAGCTTTAGCATCAGTCCTTCCAAAGAACACCCAGGACTGATCTCCTTCAGAATGGGCTGGTTGGNTCTTTCAGTTCAGTTCAGTCACTCAGTCGTGTCCGACTCTTCGCGACCCCATGAATCACGGCACGCCAGGCCTCCCTGTTCATTACCATCTCTCGGAGTTCACTCAGACTCACATCCATCGAGTCCGTGATGCCATCCAGCCATCTCATTCTCAGTCGTCCCCTTCTCCTCCTGCCCCTAATCCCTCCCAGCATCACAGTCTTTTCCAATGAGTCAACTCTTCGCCTGAGGTGGCCAAAGTACTGGAGTTTCAGCTTTAGCATCAGTCCTTCCAAAGAACACCCAGGACTGATCTCCTTCAGAATGGGCTGGTTGGATCTCCTTGCAGTCCAAGGGACTCTCAAGAGTCTTCTCCAACACCACAGGTCTAAAGCATCAATTCTTCGGCGCTCAGCCTTCTTCACAGTCCAATTCTCACATCCATACATGACCACAGTAAATACAGAAGTTAAGACTCATCCTGTTATCATAAATTTCCTTTCTCGAGTTGACAAAAAGTCTATTCTAATATATAAAAGCAGCACTGTAAACAAGCATAAATCTTCTGTTGTTCTGGCTCATTTACAGTTCCTTGTCTCATACCCACTTTTAACACGTAACGAGAATTATTCACAGGAGAGCATGTTCTTGATTCTGTCTGAGGGAAATAAGCAATCTATTTTCTGATTTTATAACAGCAGCCAGATGTGCTTTGAAGCTGAATGTTCCCACTTTGTAATCCACAAGTAACAGGCACTTGCAGAACGCTGTAAATGGTCTTAGCATTGATGTTCTGCATACTCTTTCAGAAGCCTTCTTGTTCTCTCATAATACGTCAGGAAAGAGCACCACAATAAGGCAGGTCCAAAATGGAAGCAAAAAGAGCTTATGTGAAACATTAAAGTCTAATGAAATATTATACAGACAGTAATGCCAAAAATAACTAAGTTCCAATAGCATGAATAAATCACACGACAGAATGTTTCTTGTTTGAGAAACAAGTAGAATCACAATAATATATAAATAGTAATTTAAACTAGACATGAAACAGATATCTGAATGCTCTCTCATGAAAACTGCCTTTTGACGCTTTGTTTAGTTTTTTAGCAGAATTGTTCAAAGAGTTCTGTCAGTTTGTTTTTTTCAGACTATTCAGGATTTGGTCAAACTGACCTCCTTACAGACTAACATTGATCAAAGAGAGATGTCCCAAGGCTTCAGAGGAATAGAAAGACACTTTCTGTGGCATTTCAGCCATCCTAGAGGAAGGGACGTTCTGCGGCGATATATTACCAGCAGCACAACCAGAATAACTGTCCTTACAGAGGGCCCATCAGAAGAAGCCACACCTCTTTCCACAGCACAAAATAAATTAAGTCAGCAGTCTCACCCATGCTCCAAGCCAGTGCTCTTACCGGGAGCCGATATTTTAGAAACTGAAAAATGTTTTCCACAGAAAAAAATACAATACTACAAATCGGTTTACTCGCATTTCAACATTTAATGAGCACAAATAAAGTACCGATAAGAGGCACCATCCACCGCCACGCGGACGCACACAAGCCAAAGGGCAGAATGACCCGGGCGCTTGGGAGGCGAAAAACCCGCGGGCGGCGGGCAGAGGAGGCCCCGCAGGAAAGGGGGCGGCGGACGCGGGGCGCAGACCTCCACTCCCCGTCTTCCGGCAGAGCCTGCGGTCGCCCCCGGGTGCACGCGGTCTAAGCAGAAACCGAAAGGGCAGAGCTGCTGGGAGAGGACGTGGAGCGCAGCGTCAGGAGCTCAGGGCAGCGGACCAGCTTGCAGGCGCGGACAGCGGCTCGCGAGGCCGAGCCGGGGAATGAGCCCCGCGGCCTGGCGCACACCGCGCCCCCGGGGCAGCGCAGGGGCTCAGCCGGGCCAGGGAACCGGATGCCACGGGCTGCCACGGAGAGGCCACGTGCCCGGGCCGGAACTCAGAGCCCTGGGCACCGGGGTGAGCAAACAAAACAAAACAAAATAAGCTCCTGTTCATCAAAGACACCAGCAAGGGAACGGAGGGAGGCAACAAAGTGGGAGGAACTCTTCACGAGACTGAATTCCGAAAGGACTCATCCAGAGTAGATACAAAGCTCTTAGATACTGACACGAGAAAGGCAGACAAGCCCACAGGAGAACGCGCCTCGTCCCCAGGCAGCTCTGCCCCTTGCGAGGCCCGCCGCGCTGTGCTGGGGCGGTCAGCGCAGTGGGAGGGATCCGGCTCTTTCCGTCCCCAGGAAAGCGCATATGCGCTGCACGCAGCGTCACCAGGCGCTGCAGAGAAGGGCTCGGCTGCATTCTCTAAGGAGAAACTGCTAATAACCGGCAGCTGCAGGCGCCGGAGAGACAGCGAGGGGCGGGCGCGGGCACGCGTCAGAGGAGGACGCGCACGGGGCCTGCAGACCCCACGGGCGTTCGCAGCACCGCGCGCACCGGCACCTTGCGCCCAACCTCGCGGAGCCCACGCGCTCCCTTCCCCATCCCGCGGCCCCGCTCCTCCACCTGGACTCCCGGCGGGTCAGCTGGGCACACTTCCCCCGGCCCCCACGCTCCTTCCCCGGGTTCCGGGACTTGCAGGTGCCCCTGGCCCTGGACCGGAGGTCCCGCCAGGGCCCTGCCCCCAGGGGGCCGCCGGGCTAGGGATGCTGTCCCCCCTCCCGCTGAGCATGCTGTCCTGCGAGGTCTCCAGGACGTGAGTTCTCCAGAACAGAACAGAACCTTCTCTCGCCCATTCTGCAGAGACCTGATCAGGGGGTCACCTCCAGTGTACCCACGGTTTGCTCCTGGTGGAAGCAAGCCTCCACAGTCAGCACAGAGGCCCGGGTGGGGACCGGCTGGGGGCGGTGACCCGTGCAAGGCCCAAGAGAACTGCCTCCTCAGATCCCCCAGTCCTCCTCAGGAAAAAAAGAAAAAAGTTTATATAAAGACTGTCGTGAACGAAATGTATATAAGATGGGTTAAAAAGCAAAAAAGCGCCTCCAAAGCTAAAGGTTAAAAAGGCTAAAGAGTAATAATAATAATAAATAATAATACAGGAGAAAAATTTAACAGCTAGGGTTAGGAAGTAAATCTCTACTTGAATCATATACTCACAGGGAAAATATTAAAACACTCCTGGGAAAAGAAAGAATATAACTGGGAGAAATGTATTTTTCAACAAAAACTAGAAAATTCAAAATCTGGAACTTCTAATGCATCAGAAAATAGGTGTTGACAGGCATGCCAGCAACATTAAAAAATGTGCCTCAGTATAGAGCACAAAAATTAACTGGGTATTAACTGATCATTCAGAGGAAGAAAGAAGTAAAAGTCTATCACACATTCTCATACAAAACTAAAATCAAAGCAAAATCTTAGCTTTTTAATACACTGGATATTTAAATTATTCTACTGTGATCAAGAGATATAGTTGAACCTGATTAATGCATCTATATTATAAATATATAAAAATGCAGGACTTTATTTCACAGTACATCCTTTGAACAATAAAAATGTGAAACAAAATCCCAGACGGCCCTAGTTTTAAGGCAGTACCTCAAAATATTTTAGATTTTTTATCTTAATTTTATTATACAAATGAAAAGTTTAATCCTCTGAACAGTTAAATATTCATGAAAAGTACTGTGTGTGCCACGAAACGCACCCCAGAAGTTCCGAACGGCCCAGGGCAGAGGCCGNTTAAGGCAGTACCTCAAAATATTTTAGATTTTTTATCTTAATTTTATTATACAAATGAAAAGTTTAATCCTCTGAACAGTTAAATATTCATGAAAAGTACTGTGTGTGCCACGAAACGCACCCCAGAAGTTCCGAACGGCCCAGGGCAGAGGCCGCTTCAGAAGGATGTCGCAGAACGTCCTTCTCGGATTCCGCTCTCCAAGGCCTCCTCGCTCCTCTCCTCCAGGGGCAGCTTCCCCGACCCCATTAAGTTTGGAAATGGTTTTCTTTTGACCCATTCCCCTCTCGTTATCACTGCTATTTCTCTGTTCTGCTTCATTAACATGCCTTCCAATGACCCACTCAAATCCCTTCGTGTCCCCCACCTCTGACCCTCTGACGGTGGCCACTGAGTCCCGGTGTGAAGTCTCTAAAGACAGAGCTGCTCCAGGCTGTGGGTGCGGCCACCACGTCCAGCCTGTGGCTGCAAAACAAGGCTGCAGCCCTGGAGACCACAGACTTAAAACTCGAAACTCCCCGATCCCTCTCCACACGCCAGCAGTCTACGATACAGCGGCGAGACCCTTGACGCGACTCCCCCGCCAGACACCCAGGGGGCTGGCAGCGAGCCCACCCTCCCATCCTCCTGGATCCAAGCCCTGGATGCCCTCCTGTTCCGCCCGCCAGTCAGTCACTCAGTCCAGTCCAGTCGCTCAGTCGTGTCCGATTCTTTGCGACCCCATGAATCGCAGCACGCCAGGCCTCCCTGTCCATC
>SJYV01025468.1:0-18383 GCA_006410875.1 Neotragus pygmaeus
CTCTCTCCCCATCCCACCCCTCTAGGTTGATACAGAGCCCCTATTTGAGTTTTTTAGCCATACAACAAATTCCCGTTGGCTATTTTCCATATGGTATTGTAAGTTTCCATGTTACTCTTTTCATACATTTCACCCTCTCCTTGCCTAAGCCCCGTGTCCATAAATCTATTCTATATTTCTGTTTCTCAATTGCTGCCCTGTAAATTCTTCAGGATCATTTTTCTAGATTATGTATATATGTGTTAGAATATGATATTTATCTCTTTCTGACTTACTTCACTCTGCATAATAAGTTCTAGATTCATCCACCTCATTATAACTGACTCAAGTGCATTCTTTTTTATGGCTGAGTAATGTTCCATTGTGTATATATACCACAACTCCTTTATCCATTCATTGGTTGATGGGTATCTAGGTTACTTCCATGTTCTAGCTATTGTAAATAGTGCTGCAATGAACAATCGGATACATGTGTCCTTTTCAATTTTGGTTCCCTCAGGGTATATGACTAGGACCGGGATTGCTGGGTCATATGATGGTTTTATTACTACTTGTTTTTAAGGAATCTCCATACCGTCTTCCATAGTGGCTGTACCAATTTACATTCCCACCAACAGTGCAGGAGCATTCACCCTTTTCTCCACAATCTCTTCACAATTTATTGCTTGTAGTCTTTTTGATGATGGCCATTCTGACCAGTGTGAGGTGATATCTCATTGTAGTTTTGATTTGCTTTTCTCTAATAATGAGTGATGTTGAGCATTTTTTCATGTGTTTGTTAGCCATCTGTGTATCTTCTTTTGAGAAATGTCTGTTTAGGTCTTTTTCCCACTTTTTGATTGGGTTGTTTGCTTTTCCTGGTAATGACTTGTATGTGCTACTTGTATACTTTGGAAATGAATCCTTTGTCAGTTGTTTCATTTGCTATTATTTTCTCCCATTATAAGGGTTATTTTTCCACCTTGCTTACAGTTTCCTTTCCTGTGCAAAAGATTTTAAGTTTAATCAGGTCCCACTTGTTTACTTTTGTTTTTATTTCCATTACTCTAGGGGGTGGATCATAGAGGATCTTGCATTGATTTAATGTCATCGAGTATTCTGCCTATGTTTTTCTCTAAGAGTTTTATAGTTTCTGGTCTTACATTTAGGTATTTAATTTATTTTGGATTTATCTTTGTGTAAAGAGGAGAGTGAAAAAGTTGGCTTAAAGCTCAACATTCAGAAAACCAGGCTTGTGGCATCCATTCCCATCACTTCATGGCAAATATATGGGGAAACAGTGGCTGACTTTAATTTTGGGGTCTCCGAAATCACTGCAGATGGTGACTGCAGTCATGAAATTAAAAGACGCTTATTCCTTGGAAGGAAAGTTATGACCTAGACAGCATTTTGAAAAGCAGACATTACTTTGTCAACAAAGGTCCATCTAGTCAAGGCTATGGTTTTTCCAGTAGTTATGTGTGGATTTGAGAGTTGGACTGTAAAGAAAGCTGAGCACTGAAGAACTGATGTTTTTGAAGTGTGTTGTTGTAGAAGACTGTTGAGAGTCCCTTGGACTGTAAGGAGATCCAACCAGTCCATTCTGAAGGAAATCAGTCCTGAATATTCATTGGAAGGACTGATGCTGAAGCTGAAACTCCAATACTTTGACCACCTGATGCGAAGAACTAACTCATTTGAAAAGACCCTGATACTGGGAAAGATTAAGGGCAGGAGGAGAAGGGGACGACAAAGGATGAGGTTGTTGGATGGCATCACGGACTCAATGGACATGAGTTTTGGTAGACTCTGGGAGTTGGTGATGGACAGGGAGGCCTGATGTGCTGTGGTCCATGAGGTTGCAAAGACTAGAACACGACTGAGTGAATGAACTGAACTGAACTGAACTGACTGGTGTTAGGAAGTGTTCCAATTTCATTCTTTTACATGTAGCTGTCCAGTTTTTCCAGAATCATTTATTGAAGAGGCTCTTTTTGCCCCCATTGTATATTTTTGCCTCCCTTGTCATATATAAGGTACCCATAGGTTCATGGGTTTATTTCTGAGCTTTATCTCTTGTTCCACTGGTCTATATTTCTGATTTTGTGCCAGTACCATACTTTCTTGATGACTGTAGTTTTGTAGTATAATCTGAAGTCAGGAAGGTTGATTCCTCCAGAGCTATTCTTCTTTCTCAAGACTACTTTGGCTATTCAGGGTATTTTTCACTTTCATATGAATTGTGAAATTTTTGTTCTGGTTCTGTGAAAAATGCCATTGGTAATTTGATAGGATTGCATTGAATCTGTAGATTGCATTTGGGAGTATAGTCATTTTCACAACATTGGTTCTTCCTATCCAGGAACATGGAATATCTCTCCACCTGTTTGTGTCATCTTTGATTTCTTTCATTAGTGTCTTATAATTTTCTGTGCATAGTTCTTTTGTCTCCTTAGGTAATTTTATTCCTAGATATTTAATTCTCTTTATTGCAATGGTAAATGGGATTGATTCCTTAATTTATCTTTCTGATTTTTCATTGTCAGTATATAGAATTCTGTGTGTTGATTTTGTATCCTACAACTTAGCTAAATTCATTGATTAGCTCTAGTAATTTTCTGATACTATCTTTAGGGTTTTCTTTGTACAATATCATGTCATCTGCAAACAGTGAAAGCTTTATTTCTTCTTTTCTGATTCCTTTTCTTTTTCTTCTCTTATTGCTGTACCTAGGACTTCCAGAACTATATTGAATAATAGTGNATTTTCTGATACTATCTTTAGGGTTTTCTTTGTACAATATCATGTCATCTGCAAACAGTGAAAGCTTTATTTCTTCTTTTCTGATTCCTTTTCTTTTTCTTCTCTTATTGCTGTACCTAGGACTTCCAGAACTATATTGAATAATAGTGGGAAAGTGGGCACCCTTGTCTTGTTCTTTATCTTATGGGGGACCCTTTCAATTTTTCACCACTGAGAATAAGGTTTGCTGTAGGCTTATCATATAAACTATCATATGGGCTACCCTGGTGGCTCAGAGGGTAAAGTGTCTGCCTGCAGTGCAAGAGACCTAGGTTCTATCCCTGGGTTGGGAAGATCCCCTGGAGAAGGAAATAGCAACCCACTCCAGTACTCTTGCCTGGAAAATCNCCAACTTTTTCACTCTCGTCTTTCACTTTCATCAAGAGGCTTTTTAGTTCCTCTTCACTTTCTGCCATATCAACTGCTACATAAACAAGCCTCCTCAAAACTTAGTGACTTGAAGCAACTACCTGCCTCTATTTTGCTCACAAATTTGAAACGTGGACTGTGTATGACATTCATGACTTATCCCCTGCTTTGTGCCACACTGACTGGATGGCTTGGCTGGGTCCAGTAGATCTGCTTTCAAAATGGCTCACTCCCATAGCCATCACATTGATAACTGATGTTAGCTGGGAGCCCAGCTAGACCCTAGGCTAGAAATCAGACCGCCTCTGCATAAGTCTCTGAAGAGAGGCATCCTTGCTCATGGTGGCTGGGTTCCAGGGGCACATAGCTCAGGAGAAGTGGGTAGAAGCTGCACTGCCTTTCATGGCCTTGCCTCCAGAGTCCAAGAGCGTCTCTCCCACCATCACTGTCACAGAGATGGCTTCCCAGGGAGGTAACAAAACCCCGGACTCTCAACAGGAGACATGAGAAGCCGGTTGTTGGAAGAACAAGTGAAATCAACATCTTTCTAAGCCATTTTTGGAAAATTCAGTCTGTCACACGTCACATTGGGAAAAAAATTATCTCTTGGGGCTCTTCCTAAGACCGCAAGAATAGTGAATATTATGAAAGCTTTTATGTCCATTGAGGATTAAAGCAGAGAAACATCTCAGATAGGTTCTTAAATAGACACGATGAAGTTCAACTTGATTTGTTGCTGTTGTTCAGTTGCTCGGTCGTGTCCTGTTTTTTGTGACTCTGTACACTCCAGCACCCCAGGCTTCCCTGTCCTTCACCATCTCCCAGAGTTTGCTCAAACTCATATCTGTTGAATCGGTGATACCATCCAACCGTCTCATCCTCTGTCGTCTCCTTCTCCTCCTGCCTTCAATCTTTTCCAGCATCAGGGTCTTGATTGATGGGTTAGTTTTTTATTTAACAAAGAAACCTCTGAGAAAACTAATAGAGACTTCCTAGTCCTAATAGAGGGTAGATACTATAACCTTCGGAGAAGGCAATGGCACCCCACTCCAGTACTCTTGCCTGGAAAATCCCATGGATGGAGGAGCTGCAATCAATGGGATTGTGAAGAGTCGGACACGACTGAGCGATGTCACTTTCACTTTTCACTTTCATGCATTGGAGAAGGAAATGGCAACCCACTCCAGTGTTCTTGCCTGGAGAATCCCAAGGACGGGGGAGCCTGGTGGGCTGCTGTCTATGGGGTCGCACAGTCTGACACGACTGAAGCGACTTAGCAGCAACTATAGCCTTAGAGAAGGCATTTGACTTAATGATAGAACCTTGGAAATACTCACTGAAATCATGTCTTCTCTATCACTCCCAGTTTCAGTGCTGTGCTGGAGCAGCCAGTGCAGAGACAGTCACGGGAGCCGCACTGGGCTGTCACTCTTGTCCTCCCTGTTGTCTGCCTCTGTTGACCCTGAACCTCTGTGTACTTCCCATCCATCTTTAAAATCCCAAGGTTTTTTATACCTTAGCTTCCCAATTGTGTTTTAGGAATTCTGAGGACAGGAAGCTAAACTTAGACATCCTAGAGTCCCAGATGTATGCAAACTAGCTCACTAAACAGTTTTTGATTATTTGAGGGCCATGGGGTAAAAAAAACAAAGGAAGCAACAGACAGAACCCAAATGCCTGGTTTTTCACCAGGGATGTAACTCCCCAGGAAGCCATCTTTTCTGTCAAGTAGACCCTGGGGGCAATTTGCTCTCCATATAATTAAGAGAAATGGGTACTTCTGAGGATTAGACTTACAGCCCCATCTGCGCTCCCCCTCCCTCTGTTTTCTTCAGCACTTAGCAAGTTGTTTGGCCACCTGATGCCAAGAGCTGACTCACTGGAAAAGACCCTGATGCTGGGAAAGACTGAAGGTGGGAGGAAAAGGGGACGACAGAGGGTGAGATGGTTGGATGGCATCACCGACTCAATGGACATGAGTTTGAGTAATCTCTGGGAGTTGGTGATGGACAGGGAGGCCCAGCGTGCTGCAGCCCATGGGGTTGCAAAGAGTCGGACACAACTGAGCAACTGAACTGAGCAAGTTGTTGCTGCCGCCTGCTATACTTGCATCCATAGCCCATCATGGACCAGTTTCTAAGAGCAGCCGTCGCCGTGGACAAGGTTGCATGGAGATGCTCTGTGCTGCTGCTTCTGCCTGCAGTCAGCTGGTCTGGGACCCTGTTGCCAGTTGTATCAGTTCCCTAGGGTTGCTGCAACAAAATACCACAGACAAGAGGCCTATAGGATAGAAACGTGTGGTCTCACAGGCCTGGAGCCCCAAAGTCTGAGACCCAGGGGTCCCCTGGGCCGATTCCTTCTGAGGCTCTGAGAGAATCTGCTCCAGCCTCTCTCCTAGCTTCCGGGGGTTTGCTGGCAGCCCTTCCTGTGCCTTAACTTGTAAATGCATCAACCTGCTCTCTGCCTTCACGTTGACAGCGTTCTCCCTGTGTGCGTATCTCTGTCTAAATTTCCCCTTTTAATAAGGACATCAGCTGTATGGGATTATCGCCCACATTAGTGACCTCATTTTAACTCAATTACATCTGCAAAGACTCTATTTCCAAATACAATCACATTCTTAGGGACAGGGAGTTAGAATTCCAGCGTGTGTTTTTGGAGGGGACGCAGCTGAACCTGTAACACCCGCCTCTTCTGTTCGGGAATGTCGCCCTCATTCTGTGTATCGTGACCGCAGGACGTTTAACTCGGGCCAGGTCACAGTGAGTGCAGTCGTGGTCTCATTCTTTACATTCTTGTGATCTGTGACTAGCCATCAGCTCCCATTTTCATTCCCATAAATATTCTCTGTCCTCTCTTCTCCCATTTCCATTGGTGAGCGTGAGAATAGAAATGGGAGCTTTTCAAGTCTGACTTTTGAAACCATCCCAAGGAGAGCCATTGAGATCCACTGAGAGGCCCGGAGTTTGAAGGAATCTCGAAATCACTTGTCTCCTCATTGTCCTAACTCACTGTTCCATTGACTATTGTTCTCTGATGAAACCAAAAGCCGTTCAAGTCCACTGAGACCAACAGGAAAATTCTTGCCTTTCCTCTCGAAGCAGCTAGGTTGTGGCTGCTTTCCTTTTACTGAGCATGGTAAATATTGTTGATTTGTTTGTAAGGAATGGTTTAAGATGTAAACACCCCAGGCTCCAAGAGCAAATAGAATTAGGCTAGGAAATCCCAGCGATTCAGAGGCTCACCTGGTGGGATGCCGCACACACAAACCTGCAGAGCGCTGCTGACCTGAGCGGGTTGCTTCCGTTGCCCTCTGAGGTCAGCATGGTCTGCCCCACAGAAATTTCCAGGGTTCTAGCACGTTGTGACCTTGGAATCTGGAGGTATTTTTTTTCTTTCTTTCTTTTTCTATTTGCATTCTTCTGGCTCAATCAGCACTTGTGGCCTTTAGGGATGCCATTTGGAACATTTGTTGCCATACATTCTCATTTATTCTGAGAACCAGATTCAGCTTAAGTTTAAAAATTCTGCAGCTATTCTACCAAGAGGGCAAAACAGCTGGTTTCTGCCTTTCTCTCTGTGACTTTTCCCCACATTAGCAGTTCTAGCAGAAGGGACTATTTGCTGCTCTGTTGCTTTGATGGCGATCATGGTGATGGTGGTGATGATGACGATCATGATCATACTGAGGCCAACATCTAGCATTTTGCTGAGCGCTTTATATGGATTATTTCATTTATTCTTCATAACCCTAAGAGGAAGCCACTATCATGTGCACCATACACGGTCAAATGGAAGCCAGAAAAGCTTCCCTAAATACAGAATTGAGAAGCAGAATAATTCCAACTGGTGAAGGATGCTGAAAGCATTTTTCCGTAAGTACCTCATTGACACATGAATGTTCAAGTAAATCAGATTTACCATTTATTCTATTAGGGTCACATGCGAGTGAAAGTGCGTGATTTGTGCCATAAAAATAATAAATCGTGTCTTGGTTTTACACTAGTAATTATTGAGAGGCAGTAAGATTTCTCTTCCACTTCCTTTGACTTGAAACATCTGTTGTTCCACCTGAAATTCTATGTGATGAACCTGTGACAAGATCACACTGCTGTCGCCTACAGATTGTCATGTAAGCCAATCAGAAGATGGAAGTATGTGGTTGACACTCACCATTAAGTTTTGATGAAAAGTTTTGCCACAAGTTCAAGAGGAGACAGGGGTAGCATTATGGAAAGAGGGAAAAGCTGAGACATCTAACTCTTTAGCCAGTTATACACACAAACACGGAAATATAAACCTTTTAGACTTCATGCCACTTTTCACCCTGTTAGCTCCTTCAGTACGTTGCTGAAGTCCTGAGATCTCAAACCCCGGTGTAAAAACTGATGACATTCAGCAGAACTCTAAGTCTGTCTTAAACACTAGGAAGAGAAATGCATTGGGCTCAAGTAAGCTCTTCCAAATGTGATGATCCAGAAAGCAAATCCTCACCTCGCGGAAAATCATCGTGCCCATGGGTGGAGAACACCTGCTTCTGGTTCTGATCAAGAAAGAGAACCGGGACGCTGCCAGCAAACAGCACCCGAAATAAGCAAACAAGAAGCAGCTCGCGTCAGAAGACGAAGAACAACATATCAAAACCCTTCTGTCTGGAAGACGAAGGCTGAGAGGGGCCCTGGTCAGGTCTGCACAGCTTTGGCTGCGAGGGGTGCCAGAACTGGTGTCAGCCTCCTAACCTTCTGGAAGACGGCTTCAGTTGTGCCAGTACGGCTCCTGTGAGAAGCAGATTCCAAGATGGGACTGAGCATCCGAGACATTTTTAAAAGAAACATTGGTGAAAGAAAATTGGGAAGGAATCAGAAAAGACTGGGAGAACCATCGGACCAAAGTGCAGTTCTGACCCCAAGAAAAGGAAAGNAGGGGGGAGGAGGGAGGAAGGAGCGGGGAGAGCTGGCAGGCCAGAAGCATCTTAGACGGCAGGGCAGTTCTAGGGAGAGTTAGGGAAGACCACTACGGGGTCTTCAAACCCAAATCCCTCGCCAGCAAAGTCCCGCATCTCTCAGGACGGACATGACTGAGTATTCCTGCCTCACTGAGTCACTGGCTGGAAGCAGTCCCTGGGAGCAACAGGTTTTCGAGCAGACCACTGGGGCCTCTGGTCCATTCTGGCCGCTGCACTTAGGGATCTGAGAGCTGCCTTTTCTCAGGCACCACATCAGGTCAAGTAACAATCAAAACCACAATCATGACTATGGCCATTCACCGACAGCCTGCTCAGAGACAAGCATTGCGCTGGATATTGTACGTATATTAAGTATAATTTTCAAGCAACCCTCCAAGCGAGGTACATTTGCTCTTCAATTTCAGTGAGGAAGCTGAAGCTTGGAAGGGTAAGACTCTTGCCAAGACTACACAAGTGGTTGATGCAGAGGTGACAGTGAATCCTGAGCCATGTTCTTCCCACAACAGATAAATGACTCTCACTTCCGTAAAAAGACATACTGACGCCACTGAACTTAAGCTAAGAAAGAAAAAAAAGTGTTTTTTAAAACATAAACAATGTTGAGCACGGGGCTTCCTTGGTGGCTCAGCAATAAAGAATCCACCTGCAATGCAGGAGACAAGCGAGTCATCGGTTCAATCCCTGGGTGGGGAAGATCTCCTAGAGGAGGAAATGGAAACCCACTCCAGGATTCTTGCCTGGAGAATCCCATGGACAGAAAAGCCTGGCGGGCTACAGTCCATGGGGTCACAAAGAGTCAGCCACAACTGAGCGAGTGAACACACAAGGTTGCACGTGCCTGCACAGTTCACAAGTGACAAGATGTGAGCGCGACACCCTCACACTTTCCAGCAAATGACTCCTCATGCCCTGGGCCCTAGATGATTCCAAACGGCATTCCTTGAGTCCACCTGACTGTCTACAGATGGAGCTTGGGTGTGGCCAGCAGGGACAAACGCCTAATACCTCCTTGCTGTATAAGAATTACCCTGGCCATCAGTGGTGTCCTCCTAGAATCAAGGTCATGTCTGTAAACACGTAAAACATCCAGCATGGCACCCGGCATGTGACAGGCCTTGGACAAAAGTGATCCCCTTCCGTGAGCTTCTACCAAACACGCACAAAGTCAAGCTGTTCTTGTACCACGAACTAACTCTCCAATTAACATTAACTATTAACATTAACTAATAGTAACTAATGATAATATTATTAATTATATACTTAATATAATTAATAATAATACTAATAATCTGTGGTAGATTTTTACACTCTCTGCGTAACGCCATCCACACCCCCCCGCCGCATCCTTGCACTGCTATGTTACCCCAGTTGTGTGGGTGGGCTGGAGGGGGCAAGCAGGTGCACCTCCCTGAACAATGACGTGAGACCCTCAGAGGAGTAGGCTGTGTAGTCTGAAAATTCTCATCCTCCGGCCACTTGGGCTTCAGCCTTCATCTCCACTTTGAGAGTTTCCAGGCCTCAAGGTGAATCCCAAGGGACTTCCCTGGTGGTCCAATGGTTAAAACTCCATGCATCCAAGGCAGGGGGCGTGGGTTCAATCCCTGGTCAGGGAACGAAGATCCCATATGCCATAGGGCATGGCCAAAAAAATAAATTTTCTGATTAAAAAAAAAAGAATGAGCTGCAAGTACCTGCCACCCCGGGGCCTGGCTGGACCCTGAGGCCCTGCCTCCTGCCTCTGCTGGCTTCCTCCCTCTATGTGGAAGTGCCCTTGCACATTTCTGTCCCACACTCGGGGAACTCACTTGTCCGTTTCAGGAATGTATTCACTCCCTGCCTCACGCAGAACTGTAATTCTCTGGTCAGGGCTCTGGACGTTGGAACCTGTTCTCTCCTGTGAGTTCAGTTCAGTCCAGTTGCTCAGTCATGTCCAACTCTTTGCAATCCCATGAAACGCAGCACGCCAGGCCTCCCTGTTCAACACCATCTCCCGGAGTTCACTCAGACTCATGTCCATCAAGTCCGTGATGCCATCCAGCCATCTCATCCTCTGTTGTCCCCTTCTCCTCCTGCCCCCAATCCNATGGCTGGATGGCATCACTGACTCGATGGACGTGAGTCTGAATGAACTCCGGGAGATGGTCATAGACAGGGAGGCCTGGCGTGCTGCGATTCACCGGTTTGCAAAGATTTGGACACAACTGAGCAACTGAACTGAACTAATATATATATTTTAAAGTTATTATGCTTGAGATCTCTTTTTCCCAGGCTCCAAGGTTGAATTCTTTCTTCCTTTTGGTTTCTGCCCTCCTTAGCTTGGTCTGGTGGTTTGTTTAATCTTCTTATAGGGTGATATTTGTGTTGAGGTTTTCGTTTGTTTTTCTCTGATGGCAAGGCTAAGTGAGGTGGAAACCCTGTCTGCTGGTAATTGGGTTTGTATTTTTGCTTTGTTGTTTAGGTGAGGCATTCTGCACAGGATGCTACTGGTGGTTGGGTGTTACTAGGTCTTGAATTCAAGTGGTTTCTTTAGTGTGAGTTCTCACTATTTGATACTCCCTAGGGTTGTGAGTCAGTGAAGTTGCTCAATCGTGTCTGACTCTTTGTGAACTCATGGACTGTAGCCCACCAGGCTCCTCCATCCATGGAATTTTCTAGGCAAGAGTACTGGAGTGGGTTGCCATTTCCTTCTCCAGGGGATCTTCTCCACCCAGGGATTGAACCCATGTCTCCCACATTGCAGGCAGATACTTTACCATCTGAGCCACCAGGGAATCCCGCTCCCTAGGTTTAGTTCTCTGGTAGTCTAGGGTCTTGAAGTCAGTGCTTTCATTTCAAAGGTTCAGGACTTGATCTCTGGTCAAGAACAAATATTCCACAAGTGGTTTGTTATGGCATTAAGGGAGAGAAAAAAAAGAGAAACCAAGGATGAACCCCAGACAAATGGCAGTTACAAAATCAGGCATATAATAATTAATATAATGGAATATACACTATGCATATACACCCATAAGCAAAGTCAAAACAGTCCAGCTAAAATGAATTACAGTAGGTTGACCCAGTGAACAGAGGAAATAAAAAATTGTATTTATCAGTTAAGAACAAAACTAACTCAAGCACAAACTGGAAAACAAAATTAAAGCCAAGTGCCAAGTGGGGAATAAAGCAATGAAAACAAAACTAACAAATATGTTGACAGGGAAGTAAAGAAAGGAAAGAAAGAAAAGATATGCAAAGTTAAATAGAGATAGATGAAGAAGATTTACATATATTAAAGATTAACTGCAAGGGGAAAGAACAGTAGGAAAGGCAAACAAAGGAATAAATTTGGAAAAAATTTAATAGATTAAAAAAATAAAAATTATAAAAAAAGAGAAAAGAAAAAAAATGAAGAAGAAAGGGGAAAAAAAAGTCACAACTGCAAAAGCCCAATGTAGAAGTGGAGGTTTATAACAACAATAAAAATTGTAGCTGGATATACACATATACACATACACCCATGAACAAAATCAGAACAGTCCAACAAAAATAAAGTTCAATAGACTTACCCAGCAAACAAAGGAAACCAAAATTTATATCTACTAGTCAAGAACAAAACTAACTAAAGCACAAACTGGAAAGCAAAACTAAAGCAAGGTGCCAACCGGGGAATAAAGCAATGAAAATAAAATTAACAAATATGTTGAGAGGAAAGAATAGATATAAAAAGTTAAATAGAAGTAGATAAAGAAGATATATATACATTAAAAGTTCATTGCAAGGGAAAAGNAGCAAAACCAAAGCAAGGTGCCAACCGGGGAATAAAGCAATGAAAATAAAATTAACAAATATGTTGAGAGGAAAGAATAGATATAAAAAGTTAAATAGAAGTAGATAAAGAAGATATATATACATTAAAAGTTCATTGCAAGGGAAAAGGAACAGTAGGAACAAAAAGAATGGAATACATGTAGAAAAAATAATAGTAGGTTTTAAAAATTTAAAAAAGAGAGAGAGAAAAAAGGAAAACTCCACAGAACTGCAAAAGCCCAATGTAGAGACAGATGTTTATAACAACAATAAAAAATATGACTGAGAATAAAAAGCTCAAAACTTTAATCAGATTTCATAGTGCCAATAAAATCAACAGCTACAACTGGGAGATAGGGAGAGAAAAGAAAATAATCCAAAAGAATCTACAGAAGAAGTCAAAACATAAAAATAATAAATGTTTTTCTTGAGTAACTGCTGTCAGTCCTTTCCCTCAGTGGGAGTCACAGTCTACCTCATCTCCCTAGAATGCCCTCCAATATTGTGCTGATTTCTGGACCTGTTGTTGGGGCCGCTCAGAGTCTAATCTGGTCCTACTCGGGGTGTTCTTGCCTCCAATGTCCACAGCTATCAGAACTAGTGCATTTTCTTTTGTGGGAGCTCTCAGTGTCCTTTTATATATTCCACAGAGACAGAGTCTGCCAAGTTGATCATGTGGATTTAATCTGTAGCTTGTACAGCTGGTGGAAAGGTTTTGAGTGTTCTGCCTTAGTCACTCTACCCCTGGGTTTCAATCGTGCTTTTATTTCTACCTCTGCCTGTGGGTCATCCCCTGAGGATTGCTCCTGAGGCTGCCCAGGAGGATTTGGGTTTGCCCATGTGAGGGCCAGGTGTGGAGGTGGTGACTAGCTGCTTGGGTCACAGGGGTTCTGGCAGCACCAGGTACTCAGAGGAGTTGGTGGCTAGGGCCACAGGAACTGTAGTGCTCTAAAAGGGTAGACAGTATTGGCCAATATACACTCCAATATTCTTGCCTGGAGAACCCCCCTGACAGAGAAGCTTGGCAGGCCACGGTCTACAGGGTCTCAAAGAGCTGGACACGACCTAAGGGATCCTGCGTGCATAGACACAAGATTTTTTGTTTGTTTGTTTTTTTTGCCTGTAGCAGCTCTGCACCCAGGAGAGTTGAACGTGAAGGTGGCACAGCTGCTTTGCTTGTGGGGACTCTGGTGGCACAAAGTGTGCAGAGACATGGACTGCCTCCACCACAGGAGTTATGACCCTATCAGTCTTTTTTCAAATCTCTTGTAGCTGGTGATGAGAAGGCCTCTTCAGCCAGTCTTTCTCTGTAGCTCTGCCCATTTAGGCACTTGGAGGGCTCCCTTGCCTGGGGTCCTTCTCTGTTGTTCAGCACATCAGGCTCATATAGGCCCCCCCTTGGCTGTAGTCCTACTCTGTAGATTGGTGCATCAGTCCCTTAAAGGAGCACCCTGGGTGGGATCCTACTCTGTAGTGCAGTGCTTCAGGCATTTGATGAGCCAGCCTCTATTGTTTAGCTGCTGATGCTGGCCTGTGGGGAAAGAGAGGCTATGGTGATGGCTCCACCCACTATGCATGACTCAGCAGTATTGCTTCCTTGGCTGCCCTGCTTTCCTCCCAGACATTTCCCACCACCATCTCCTCCCTCTCATACTCTCCATCTGTCTCTCCACAGTCAACAGCAGCCCTTGCCCTGGGATTGCTCCACAATCCCTAAACTCCAGCTCCCAGCTGCTTGCACATTCCAGGGGTCCTGAATCCCTGTCTGGGGTATGGATGGCTGTGGCAAGGACTGTCTGATTCTCATTCGTTTTAGGCTGCCACAGATCTGCTGTTTCACTTTCAGCTTTAAATGTTTCTCCTCTGACTTAGACAATTGCCCCTTTGTGGGGATAGGGATCTGAGCCCTGCTTCAGTTCTCCCACCTGCTGAGGGCAGGTCCAGTCCTACTAACACTCCTGTTGTTTCCCCCTAGTTCCTTCATCCTACCGAGTTTTGCATGGTTCTGTATATTCTTTTCTGCTGGTCAGGTACTCCTGTTCATGCTCAGCTAGTGTTCTGCATGCACTTCTGTGTCTGAAGGTATATTCCTGACATATCCGTAGAGAGAGATATACTCCACTTCCACCTACTCCTCTGCCATTTTATTCTCCCATCAGTGTTCTTTTTAAGAGTTATTAGGAAGCCACTAGCCAGGAAATAAAGGGCAGATATGCGACTAAAGAACAACAGGCAGATAACAGACAGAAAGAAGAATATAAGGTGAAGTGGAGAGAAGTAAGGAGAGAAGGAAAGAAGGCANCATCAGTGTTCTTTTTAAGAGTTATTAGGAAGCCACTAGCCAGGAAATAAAGGGCAGATATGCGACTAAAGAACAACAGGCAGATAACAGACAGAAAGAAGAATATAAGGTGAAGTGGAGAGAAGTAAGGAGAGAAGGAAAGAAGGCAAGAAAGAAGAAATGTAAGAAATAAGCAAGAGAAAGGGGAAGAAAAATAAAGCTGTAAGACATACATATCAAGAGTATCAAGTGATTATCTTTGGATCCTCATGAAAGGATTTTTTAAAATATATTTTCATATTTTTGTTTTATAAAGAAAAAAATAAATATATTGAATTTTAAACATACCACTAAACTTTGTGTGAGATGACATAGTTTACAGTTCTGGCTTTGTTGTATATATGTATGTGTGTGTGTTGTTGTTGTTGTTGCTAAGTCACTAAGTCGTGTCAGACTCTTTGTGACCCCATGGACTGCAGCATGCCAGACTTCCCTGTCCTCCACTATCTCCCAGAGTTTACCGAAACTCATGTCCATTGAGTTGGTGTATATATATATGTATATATATATATAGACACACACACACGTATAATCTTTATCCATTCATTTATCAGATTTCATTGAATCATCTTTCTGTGTTTTCTGACAGCTTACTGAGCTTCCTCAAAACAACTGTGTTGAATTATTTAAGGAGCAAATTGCACACCTGCATTACTTTGTGGTCAGTTGTTGGAAAATTATTCTATCCCTCTGGGTGTGTCGTGTTTCCTTGATTTTTCATGTTCCTTGAAGCATTTCATTGCTCTCTCACATTTCGATATGCTGTCATCTCCTCCGGTCTTTACTGACTGGTTTGGGAAAGCAATACCTTCAGTCAGCCCTGCTAGGGATCCTGAAGCGTTTTCAGAGCCTTTCTATGGATTTCCTGGCTCCACACGTCTCGTTCCCACTTGGGGACATTCTTGGAGGGGGGGGGGTGTGCAGCTGCTGTCCCAGCCCCTCCCTGACCCATCCCCAGTCATGTGGCAGCACTCTTCAGTATTCTGGGTGAGATGAGAAAGCCATGGGCCTCTCTAGCAGCATCTAGAGAGAATGGAGAATGGGAGAATCCAGGGGCTCATTCACAAGCTCTCACTTTTTCCCAGTGGGAGAAGCCGTTGGCCCAGAAGGTCTTCTTGGCACTCAGCTTCTCACCTTGAGGGGCTGACATGAATAAAGTGAAATTATCCCTCGATCTCAGATTTTTTTTTCCCCAGTCTTGAGCCAGAACTTCTCTGCTGAATTCTCAGATTGCCACAAAGTCACTCCCATCCCAAGTGATGTCTGAATTAGTGATTTTTGAGGGGAAGATAGTAGAAAATTCCTATTCCCTATTCTGCTGATGTCATGTCTCAGTGCTATTTTGTTTTATATTATGTGTCTCAATATCTCTCTGAATTGTACAGTTTGTAATTACAATTAAAACTTACACAATTTTAAGTATCAGCTGAACAGATGCCAAGAATTATTTTTTTATTTTTCAAATAGCACAATTCAGGGGTCAGGAATAAATGGAAAATTTGCCCATGGAAGAAGAGCACATTATTTTAGGAAACAGAAACAAATCTATAATTCTTTGACATATCATAATTGGAAAGAAGTCCATGGGGAGAAGTGGAGAAAGTTGAAATCAACTGAAAAAAGAATGCATTTACTTTTTCCATTTAATTTAAAAAGTAAATTGATAACCAAAGCCAGTTTTTTAAANACAAATCTGTAATTCTTTGACATATCATAATTGGAAAGAAGTCCATGGGGAGAAGTGGAGAAAGTTGAAATCAACTGAAAAAAAGAATGCATTTACTTTTTCCATTTAATTTAAAAAGTAAATTGATAACCAAAGCCAGTTTTTTAAATTCAACTCTTTTTTTGGGGGGGGTTATTTTAAAATAGGATGTTTTATTGAAAATCATTTTATTTAGCAAAATCTACTTGTGTTAGGGCTTCCTAGGTGGCTCAGTGGGTAAAGAATCTACCTGCAATGGAGGAGATGCAGGAGAAACCAGTTTGATTCCTGGATTAAGATGATCTCCTGGAGGAGAGGGTGGCATCTCACTCTAGGATTCTTCCTTAGAGAATCCCGTGGACAGCTGAGACTGGCATGCTATAGTTCGTAGGATTGCAAAGAATCAGAGACTATTGAAATGACTGAGCATGGATGCTTGCACTTGTATTAATCTCTATCAGTTTCATTAGTCCTGTGTTCATCACAAACGTGATGAAGAAAACAAGATTTCTTTCCACAATGCTTCAATATCAACACCATTTTTATATAAAATCATGTTATGTATTTCAAATTCTATTTATTTCTTAAGTGCTGTTCAAATAGCATTTCCTCAGCCTTTTCTATGAAGTAAATAATAATTATAGTTAATAAATAATGCCATATATCTGAAAAATGTTATTTTAATTTTACAGTAACGAGACTGAGGTTTGCAGATGTTAAACCACTTTCTTAGTTTAATTTAGTTGAGAAGTGTGTGGGCAAAGACATGCACCCAATTACTTCCCTTTAAGAGTTCAAACTTCCACATATTTCTGGTAGCCATAGTGATGCATACACTTTATGTTAGCTATTTAAGGTAGTCTTTTACTTTTTTGGAATTCATCAGTTATAAAACTTGCAGACCATTGTGGTTTTCAAACCATATTAATGATACATAGAACTTGGGCACAATATAGATGCTTATTGTTTTTATTGCATTGCAGTAAAAACAGGTATTAAGTTTCTTTCAGTTGCTATTACTCTATTCATATAAAATATATGTGTTTATATATGGAGGTCAATATGTAATGAAATTTGGATTAGGAGAGTGGATATGAATGTACTTATTGTTGATTCTAATTTTATTTTGATTAATGTTATAAATAAAACAAAAGTAACAAGCATGCTGACTAATGTTACATATTTTAAAAAATATAGTATTACGTATTCAGCTTAGAAAAAGAAAAAAGAGAATGAAAGAGACAGAGAAGAGGTAAGTTTACATTGTTCCTAACCAAAAAAAGAAAAAAATTCAGTATTCTAATTTTTTTTTTTTTTCTGTTACACTCATATGTTAGTCTAGTAAATAGCTTTACATTTTATAGTATCATATGGCAGGTTGAGAGAGAATTTATTCTGTTTCTACCTGGTCTGGTCATATTCATCTAAACTCTAAGTGAACCTCACCTTAGCTATTCTGTTGCTTTGTTACAGCTTTCTACTAGAAGTTTCCACAACCCGCTGCTTTTTTGATAGTCAAAGAAATAACCCTGATCCAGAGCCAGAAGACTTTCTTATTGTTCACATGTCCCTCTGAAGATTCATCTTTCTCTATGTGAGTTCTTAGAAATCTCATCTCAACAATTGTAACCTTCTGACTACATAGTGAATTTATACTGAATGCTGACATACTGGGGAATATAACTAGATCTCAGAGGCAATATCTACAGACCTATAAAAGAAACACATGAGGTTGAAATTCAAAGTGTTTGAGCTCACCCGCAGCTCTAGGCACTTATAAGACCATAGATCATAATGCTTAACTATACAATCTTGAGAGCTTAGTGTCAGTACTGACAGACAAAAAAAAAATCCATGTTGATAACAGCAGTGTGGAAATAAAGAATAAAATATCTTGTTTATTCCCCTGTCAAATTTTGGATGATCACAATGGTTCTTTGGAAGAGGCACATAATATCATGTTTGCCCATTCCCCAGTGATTTATAACTAAACTTTGAATTTTCTCTATATTTAGTGAGTCCATGGAAGAATAATTGAAAACAATGGTCTTTATTTTAATAGAGAATTATGTATTTTATTATGAATATGAATTGTCTAATAAATTCTAGCTATACAAAGAGTGGAACACAACAGTTCTTTGTGAGTCATTCTCTCTCTCAAGGGAAAATTAGATTGGATTATTTAATTTCATGTTAGCTTAGCCCAGTAGTAATAAGCTGAGGACATGTGCCTTATTAAGAACCAGTATAATTATATGTGTAACCACAGAGATATTCCTTTAAGAAATCTGCAGCCCAGCATAGACACATTCAGAAACTGGTTATCAGGGACTTGAAAAAATCAGGGTTCACTCCTTTCTGTTGGCTGGTACTCATTTTCAAGGTTAGCAGTGAAGCAAAAGTTTTAGAGCATTATGCTATAGGCCAGAGTTTTG
>SJYV01025474.1:0-19835 GCA_006410875.1 Neotragus pygmaeus
GTGGTGTCATCTGCATATCTGAGGTTATTGATATTTCTCCCGGCAATCTTGATTCCAGCTTGTGTTTTGGAAATCGAAACCACAAGTGCTGGGACCTCACGCCTGTTAGAACAGAGATGATCAGAAAGATGAGACCTAAGTGCTGGCGAGGATGTGGAGAAAAGGGGGCCTTGTACACTGTCGTGTGTGCACTCGTGCGGCTCGGTCGCTCAGTTGGTCCCGACTCTCTGCGACCTCGCGGACTGTAGCCCCCCAGGCTCCTCTGTCCATGGGATTCTTCCAGCAAGAACACTGGTATGGGTTGCCGTTTCCTTCTCCAGGGGATCTTCCCGATCCAGGTATTGAACCCAAATCTCCTGTGTCTCCTGCACTGCAGGCAGATTCTTTGCCCCCTGAGCCTTTTGCATTGTTGGTGAAAATGAAAATTGGTGCATTCGGTAAAACAGTATGGTGGTTGCTCAAAAGATTAAAGATGGAATTACCACATAGCCCAGCAGTCCCGCTCCTAGGGACCGGCAGGCCTTGCTGATGCCATGGGCTTGGTTCCAGACCATAGCAATAAAACGAGTCACACACACACACACTCATATATATGTATAATATATATATAGTTTTCCCAATGCATCTAAAAGCTGTTTACACTATACTGTAGTCTATGTATGACCAACTGTACGATAGCATTATCTCTAAAAAACAAAGTATAGACATTAATTTAAAAATATTTTATTGCTAAAAAAATGCCCAAATGATTGAAATAGTCACATCAAAGATCACCAATCGCTGTCTCCATAATCAGTTTGATAATAATGAAAAGCTTGAAAATTGCAAGCATTTCCAGAATGTAATACAGACACGCAGTAAGCAAATGCTGATGGAAAATGGTGTCCAGAAAATGGTAACCCAACGCAGGGTTACCACAGACCCACAATTTGTGAAAAACACAATAAGTGTGAACCACAATAAAGCGAGGTCAGCCTGTATTTATCTGAAAGAAATGAAATCACTCTCTCAAGAAAAGATCCTCACCACCCGCCACGTTTTCATTGCCTCCTGGGTACAATAGTCAAGACATGGAGCCAACTGGAGTCCATCAGTGGATAATGGATAAAGAAGATGTGGTGTGCGTACACACACGCGCAGTGGAGCGTCATGCAGCCATAAAATGGGAAGAGACTCCAGCATTTGCAATGGCGCGGATGGACCTCGAGGGCATTATGGTGAGTGAAACAAGTTAAAGAAAGACAAATCCTGTATAATCACACTTATATGTGGGATTAAAAAAACCAAACCTATAAGAACAGAGAACAGATTGGCATTTGCCAGAGGCAGGGGTTGGGAAGGAGAAGCTTGTTCAAAAGGTATAAGCTTCTAGTTGTAGGATAAACAAAAAAGTTCTGGGATGTAATCTACACCATGGCAACTAATTAATATTGTACATATTGATGTCAAGAGAGTAGACCTTAAAAGTTCTCATCACAATTAAAAGAAAGTTGAAAGGATGTGAGGTGATGGAATATAATCAATCTGATTTCGATGTTGACCATCTGGTGATGTTCCTGTATAGAGTCTTCTCTTATGTTGTTGGAAGAGGGTGTTTGCTATGACCAGTACGTTCTCTTGGTAAAATTCTATTAGCCTTTGCCTGCTTCATTCCGTATTCCAAGGCCAAATTTGCCTGTTGCTCCTGGTGTTTCTTGACTTCCTACTTTTTCATTCCAGTCCCCTATAATGAAAAGGACATCTTTTTTGGGTGTTANTGTATCAAAGGCTCAGAAATATAGCCCTAGATTTTTCATCAGTGGTCATCAAGAAGGAAGGATAAACATGAAAGGCTTGTGGGCATGAAAATTGTTGGGATGTTCAAGCTTCAGTAATTCATGACAGCTTGGGAAGTTTCAAAAGTCCACATGTAGGATTGCTTCAAGTTGTATTATATTCTTTTGCTGTAATGAAAAATGCCCAGATTATTTGAAATGCAGACTGAAGTAACAAGTCATGGCCAGCAGGTGGCAGGCTTGCCTCATGGTTTCTTCAAAAGCTTGACGTCAGATTACAGTAAATTTTTGATTGAGTCAAAAACCCAAATATATCTCATATTTAGCAGGAATTATGAATGCAACATTATTTAATCATACTATGGCCTCGTGTTTCATGAATAATGTTTTTAAATTTGTTCATTCAATTAACTGTAAGAATACAAGATAATCCATGTAGGTATTAAGAGAATTAATCAAGACAATCTGCACATATCATATAAAGCACTAACACTAGGCCATTCTAAGTCATAGTGGGGAAAGTAATATATTTAAACATTGATTTNCCCACTTCACAAGTAGCTCACAAAAGTAAATAAAAGGAAATTTCAACACTGCCTGCTATGAAACTAATTGTCTTTTGTTAAGATGATATTCAGTTTATTTGCTCAGTCACGTCCAACTCTTTGTGACCCCATGGACTGCAGCATGCCAGGCTTCCCTGTCCATCTCCTGGAGCCTACTCAAACTCATGTCCATCACTTCGGTGATGCCATCCAACCATTTCATCCAATGTTGTCCCCTTCTCCTCCCACCTTCAATCTTTCCCAGAATCGGGGTCTTTGTCATTGAGTCGGTTCTTTGCATCAGGTGGCCAAAGTATTGGAGCTTCAGCATCAGTCCTTCCAATGAATATTCAGGACTGATTTCTTTTAGGATGGACTGGTTGAATCTCCTTGCAGTCCAAGGGATTCTCAGGAGTCTTCTCTAACACCATAGTTCAAAAGTATCAGTAATGGAAACAAAAGCTAGGAAACTTGGAAACCAGGCTGTAGTTTTCTTATTGTTTAGTCACTAAGTCACATCTACCTCCTTGTGACCCCATGGATGATAGCCCACCAGGCTTCTCTGTGCAGGAGATTTTCCAGGCAAGAATAGTGGAGTGGGTTGCTGTTCTCCTCTCCAGGGGATCTCCCTGACCCAGGGATTGAACCTGTGTCTCCTGCATAGACAGATGGATTCGTTACCACCAAACCACCAGAGATGTCCCTCCTACTTGATTCTGTGCTGTGTGCAAAGCTTAGTCACTCAGTCATGTCTGAGTCTTTGTGACCCCATGGACTGTAGCCCACCAGGCTCCTCTGTCCATGGGTTTCTCCAGGCAAGAATGCTGGAGTAGGTATGCATTCCCTTCTCTAAAGGATCTTCCCAACCCAAGGATTGAACCCAGATCTCCTGTGTTGCAGGCAGATTCTTTACTGTATGAGCCACCAAGAAAGCCCATGGTTGGTTCTACCACTTACAAAGTTCTGAAGTTTCTCAAACTTCTGAGGTTCCATTTTCTTTCCTGCTCCTCTGTAAAAAGTATTGAGAGGGTCTTTTGTGGTAGTCAATATGAAATCACTGGTAAAGTAAAAAGTGTATAAAACATTGCCTTTGTGTTGATGGTTGTACTCTGTTGTTTACTCATACATATGATATCTTGCAGAATTTCCTATATATGATGATTTATTCCCTTTGAATATTAAGTATAAAGATCGCTCATAAACTTTCACAGGCATTTTACCTTTATACTTTCACACTTTTAAGCTACTCTCATCTCCTTACTCTATAGATGTATCAAATTCATTACTAATAGTGCTGTGAAATTTTAAAATTATATCCCTCATATTCTTTCTTATTCCTTTATAAGGGCAGAGACTTTGTTTCATCCCTGTTGTATATTCAGTATCTAAAACAATATCTGGAATAGATTTGAGTCTCATAAATAATTTGAGTGAATCAAAAATAATCCCATATGTTAATTTGCCTTTCATTATCAAAAGGAATATAGAAAGCTCATTAATTACATTATAATCAAAATGTATTTAAATACAGAAAATATGTAGGTTTCCAAAGGAAATCTACTTTTGCAGTTTTAATAAAATGTAGATCTATCCACAAATCCTTTAGGGTCCGTGAGCCCTAGTTTTTAAAATACAGAAGACTATTTAACTTGTATCAGCAGGCACACAATCCATAACTATGACTGCAAAATTACTTCAACAGGATAAAAAAAAATGCAAGCTATATTCGGTCTTTTTAATAAGCCCTTCCTCTGCACTTTTAAGTTATAACAAAAAGATCAATGGATTTTTAAACTTTATTTTGGTTAAATTTCTTTTGGTTGCAACAAGAAAAACAGTTTGGCAAACTTATTTAAAAAGGGCATTTGCCTGGGAAGATACTAAAGTATCATGCATTTGACAGGAAGAAAAGGAACAAGGGTAGCTCTGGGGATTTCATCTTTCCCTAGAGTAGAGCACTTGATCAGGGCTCCCACTCACACATCCAAATTTCAGGCTACTAAAATAGAAATTCAGCTTGGATCACTGATGCATGCCTGAAAAGGTCAGCCAAAGTCAGAGAGTAGAATCATGCAGTAGAGCTATCAGTACTGAGAGCCACTGTTTAGTGCCAGGGTGATTTGAGAAGCTACATCATGAGATGTGTAGTCTTATTAATCTGACTTCAGAAAGTACATTTATTTTATATCTATTAATGTCTCAAAGTGAAATATTATACTGAAAGCTGCAGGACATCTTTGTGCACTGACAATTAGATAAATTTACAATTATGAATTTTAATGTGCCAAATCACCCACTGCCATATTAATTAATGGCTTAATATCTCATGATACAGCAAATTTAATGCAGTGGCAAAATAGCATAGAGACTTAAGAGTACAGACCTTTGAACTAGACTTGCATGGCTTCATATCCAGCTCTACCACTTTATTGGCTATGAAAGTTAGGACAAATTGATCTCTGACTCTCATTTTTGCTGTCTATAAAGAGGAAGTTTATCAGTGAGCTTTTGCTGCGGTACAGACCACCACAAAAATCTCACTGGCATGCCACAATAAGCATTTAGTTCTTGCTCAGAAATCTGTGGATAAGAGGAGTAGGTCTGATCCAGACTGGACTCAACCAGATGTGGGTTCAAGTGGAAGGTGCATCTGGGTCTGTGCCTCATGTCTCATCTTCCTTGCACCTGTAGCTACCTGAAACATTTTTTCCTCAGAGACTAAGGCAAGATAGCAAGAAAGAAACCAAGTTGCTAAAGCATACATATTTCAAGGCTCTGCTTGTGTATTGTCTGCTGTTACCCCATTTGGTCAAAGCAAGGCATGTGGCCAGTTCCAAACTCAAAGAGCAGAGAGGTATATATGCATCTCCTATGGTCACGGGGTAGGGAAAGGAAGGAGTAATCCAGGCTACCACAGGGGGTTGATATTGGTATCTAGCTAGTACAGATGTTTTAAGTTTAATAATATACTGTAAGAACTTAGAATAATACCTGGCACACAGTAAATGCTAAATAAATATCTGTTATTATTAGGCATACTCTTCAGCAGAAACTTACACAAAAGTTAAGTATTCTGTATCTGTGAAATAAAGTGGTTATTTGACAAGTGTGTCGCTTCATTTGAGTTAAACATACATGCTTAAATTTAAGTAAAAACTAGTTTCTGTTTTTTAATTGTAGGTTAGATAAACAAGATTATATGTCTTTGAGACGATCCAGTCAACTTCTGGTATAGAGTGATTACTGCTTCAGTTATTTAACTGTTAGTAAAATCGTGAAACTACTAAAGGTTGAGTTCTGCCCTCTCATTTTAGAGATACTGTGTTGGGTCAAGAATGGTGAAATATCTAAATCAAAGAGATAAAGGTAGATAGATGGAAGACGGATGGTTAAGTGATAAATAGATAAGTAGTTAAACAGAAAATGGGAACACAAGGAAGCACCTAGATTTCTAGAATTCAGTTGAGCTCAGGTGTTGTTTCCTGCAGTTTTATCTAAATACTGTTTATCATATTTTTTTTCTTTCAATGAACTATACAAGAAGAAATCATTTTAAGAATCTTTCAAAATAATTTTTTCAACTTTTTCCTTCAGTCGAGAAGAATATTATTATAGATTAGGATTTGTTTATAATGTTAAGAATAAAAACTAATCTTTACAGAAGATTGCTTATCCTTTCATCTAATATTTTTGAGTACTTATTTGTTAGCCACTGGGCATACAACAGGAAAAAAAAAAAATTGGTCTTGTAAGCTTACGTTACTTAAAGGAGACAGGCAATAAAGAAATAAATATGTATTATATTCTGCAATTCTTTACCTCCAATTCTAAAATCTAAAAGCTCTCTTTATATGAGTTTTTCCAACTCATATAAAGATAAAATCTGACCTAATATTAACTTGTTTAGTAATAAAACTGATAAGAACTATTTGTTGTCTTTTTATAAATATCACTTAGAAACAATATATGTTTTGCTTTTAAAGATATTGACATTTTATTTCAGAGTGCTCAGAGTTGGGAGAGAGAGTGCATAATTATGGTACATTTACCATATTACCTATAAAACCTCAATACTTAATTCCAAGACCCATCTGGTCCCTTAGGGATTATGTTGGGTTGTATAATATCTATAAAGTACTCTGCCTGGAACTGAAGCATGTATGGGTATAGAAAATGAGGGTCAGTAGGGAGAGGGGTGAGTGATGGAGAATGGGAAAGTTGTTTAGCTAGTAATAAAAGAAGACCTCTCTCTGGGTGGTGATGTTTGAGTAAATTCTTGAAACATGTGGTGTTGCTGTCAGAGAAAAGAATATTTCCGTCATTGGGAACAGGCATGTGGCTATGTGGAGAAGTGTTCCAGTCTGAGGAAGGACTAGGGTCAAAGACCTAAACTGAAAGTGTGCTTAGCATATTTAAGGAAGAACGAGATCAACTAGGATGTAGGATGACCTGCAAGGAGAAGTGTGTTAGGATAGGTATCAGAGGGCGCCCAATCATTTAAGGCAATGTAATCCTTTGGATTTCATCATGGATGCTCTAGGATATCTTTGAAGGATTTTGACTAAGAGTGTCTAAAATCCAATTTTCTTTTTAAAAATATTGGTCTGTTGCGTTGTAGATAATAAAAAGGACTTTCTTTTGCTCTGTGGATAATAGATTGTTATAGTACCAAAGATGAGAAAAAATAAATGAACATAACTAGATGAAACAAACTAAATGGTAACTGGTCATTTTAAACCAAATAATCTTGATCGTACTTTAATTTTAAAATAGCTTAGATACCCATTGAGTACATGCTGTACTTGAATTAATAACCTAAATATTATTTAACTATGATGTTTTTTCTTTCTAGATTTTTCTCTCATTATTAGGGCTGAGAAATTTAGCTTGGTCACAATGATAATATATTCCCAATCTTCCTCCCTCTTCCAGAGAATTTTCTGTTCTGCTTACTGGGAGACAGCTAGAGGAAAGAGCCCTAAACTTGAAATGATGAGAATTAGTTTCTTGTGTTGGCCCTGCCACCAGTTGATTGTAAAAATGGTTGAGCTGTTTAACCTATCTGGATTTCAGTTTCCTATCCTGAAAAATACGGGGATTGAGTCATCTGATATAGCTCTGTCTTACCTGGAGTTACATATTTAGCAAATCCTGTGTGTAAGACTGAAACTCTGTGATTCTTAATGAGACTAAGAATCTCCAAATGTTCTTAAATATAAATCTAAAGAAATGTAGAATAACTGGCTATCTGTCCAAAATTTATGCTTATTTCCTTTTTAACAGGACCAGGAAGATAAATACAAGAAGACAAGAACACAGAATATTAGAAGTGTAATCCTCCTCTAATTTCATCAAACACAAAGGAATGACTACCTTGACAGATGGCCACAGAGGATGTCAACAATTTTTTGGAGGCAAGTAATGAAATATATGTACTATGAATTTTATATTATTAAGTATATAAAAACAAATATAATTATGTTTTAGAAAAAAATTAAAAGTATTTTTAATACTTTTTCTATCATAACTATTTCTCCCTTCCTTTTTTTTCCCCTGAACACTATTTAATGTATAAAATTATTGTAAGCTGCTTTTACCCTAACCTGGAGTACTATATAGTATATAGGACTCATATCCCTAAATACAAAAACAATTAAATAATAGCAATTAAGTACCCATGTTTGAATACAGGGCTCTGTACATTTCTCTTGGACACATATATAACTACAAATACTAAAGTTATTCATGAAGTTAGAATTATTTTCTATTTATTTTAAAAGTATCTTTGCCAGCAAAGGTCCGTCTAGTCAAGGCTATGGTTTTTCCAGTGGTCATGTATGGATGTGAGAGTTGGACTGTAAAGAAAGCTGAGCGCCAAAGAATTGATGCTTTTGAACTGTGGTGTTGGAGAAGACTCTTGAGAGTCCCTTGGATTGCAAGGAGATCCAACCAGTCCATTCTAAAGATCAGTCCTGGGATTTCTTTGGAAGGAATGATGCTGAAGCTGAAACTCCACTACTTTGGCCACCTCATGCAAAGAGTTGACTCATTGGAAAAGACTCTGATGCTGAGAGGGATTGGGGGCAGGAGGAGAAGGGGATGACCAAGGATGAGATGGCTGGATGGCATCACCGACTCGATGGACGTGAGTTTGGGTGANAACCAGTCCATTCTGAAGGAGATCTGCCCTGGGATTTCTTTGGAAAGAATGATGCTAAAGCTGAAACTCCAGTACTTTGGCCACCTCATGAGAAGAGTTGACTCATTGGAAAAAAGTCTGATCCTGGGAGGGATTGGGGGCAGGAGGAGAAGGGGATGACCGAGGATGAGATGGCTGGATGGCGTCCCGGACTCGATGGACGCGAGTCTAAGTGAACTCCGGGAGATGGTGATGGACAGGGAGGCCTGGCGTGCTGCGATTCATGGGGTCGCAAAGAGTCGCAGACGACTGAGCGACTGAACTGAACTGAGGTGATGGATATTAACTAGACTGACTGTGGTCATCACTTCACAATACATATGCGTATCAAATCATCACCTAGGACTAATATATGCTGTATGTCAATTGTTTCTCAATAAAACTGAGGTGGGGAAAGACTACAGACTGTATCAATTAAACTATGTGACATTCTGGAAAAGGTAAAACTATGGAGACAGTGAAAGGATCAGGGGTTGCTGGGGGTTGGAGGGAGGGAGGGATGAACAGGCGGTACAGAGGATGCTTAAGGAGTGAAACTGCTCTGGGCGAAGCTATAATGGGAATTACATGCGATTATATTTTTGTCCAAACCCACAGACCGCAGGGCAGCAAGCCCTAATGCAAACCACAGGCTCTGGGTGCTGGTGACATGTCAATGCAGGTTCATCAATTGTAACAAAAGGACCCTCTCCAGTGGGGCGTGTTGATGGCGGGGAGGCTGTGCATAGCAGGGCAAGGCGTACCTGGGAAATCTCTGGACCTTCTGCTCAATTTTGCTGTGAACTTAGAACCACTCTTAGTCTTCCCTTGTGGCTCAGACGGTAAAGAATCTGCCTGCAATGCAGGAGACGCAGGTTCGATTCCTGGGTCAGGAAGATCCCCTGGAGAAGGAAACGGCTTCCCACTCCAGTATTCTTGTCTGGAGAATTTCATGGACAGAGGAGCCTGGTGGGCTACGGTCCATGGGGCCGCAAAGAGCTGGACGAGGCCGAGTGAGTAACACTCTTTCCACCAAAACTGCTCTCAAACCTTAGGTCTATGTTTAGGAAGGAGAAGGACTCTTTACTCCTGTCACCCCTCAGCACCCACGTCCACCCTGTCAACGTGCGATCTGCGTTCCGTCCCTGTGGACGCCGCTCCTGAGCAATCCACACAGACAGGCCATCAGATGGGTGTGCTGTTGTGTCTGGTTTCTCTCCCTGAGCTTGATGCTCCCGAGGTTCTCGCGTGTCGTAGCACGTGTCGGCGCTTCATCTCGTTCTCGAGTGAATACTGTGCCTCCTGCGGCCGGTCCACACTTTGTTTATCCGAAATCTGTCGACGTTCCACCTCTTGAGCACCGTGAACAGCGCTGCCTGGACAGTCCTCATGAGCGTTTGCGTGGAGGGAAGCAGTCATTTCTCTCAGGCACGTTCACACTGGGGGACACTCCAGGGTCCCTCGTTAATTCTGCGTTTAATCCTTTGCGGAACTGCCAGATTGTTGGTGGTTTATTCTTCCATTTTCCCCTCATGATCGAAGTCAGATGTGTTCATCATCCTACACTGAGAAGATACAGCTGCTGCTGCTGCTGCTGCTGCTAAGTCGCTTCAGTCGTGTCCGACTCTATGCGACCCATACACGGCAGCCCGCCAGGCTCCCCCGTCCCTGGGATTCTCCAGGCAAGAACACTGGAGTGGGCTGCCATTTCCTTCTCCAATGCAGAAGATGCAGAGAAGTGTCAAAACACAAAAACAACAAAAGCCCCCGCGTGGGACGCCCCTCGGTTTTCTGGCAGGGGAGCCCGTATTCATGCGCCAAGACCGCTCGGAGCGCTGCCCTGCCTTTCCTCCTGGAGGTTAGATATTTTGCATATGGTGTTCCTGTGGTGGTGAAAACCCTGCTACATGCTGTTTTAAACTGTTTTCTGGGACTTCCCTGGCAGTCCAGTGGTTGAGACTCTGTACTTCGTTCTCAGGGGCACAGGTTCGATCCCCAGTCAGGGAACTAAGATCCTGCAAACCATACAGTCAGGCCGTTAATAAATAAATAAATACACGGTTTTCTGGTACTCCAGGCAGTCGGGGGGTTGGGGGGGTCCCAGTGTTTATTTACTCTGGAGCTTCTGAGCATAAAGAAGACCACGTGCCGGGGACATCTGAGCAGAGGCTGCCCAGCAGGCGCTGCCCACCCCATCATAGCCACCCGCTCAGCCCCTTCTGGGGGCCACAGCCCTGGCCTTGGCATTGGCTGGCTCAAGGGTCCAGGGATGGAGATCAGGAGAGACCCTCGGGGCCTGAAATGTGGCCCAGTCTGGCCGCTGCCCAGCCCTCTCTCCAGGAGCAACCTGGATCCGCAGAAGTCCCTATTCTTCCCTCTTGGTCCCCAGCTGACCCTGGGCGGGGCGTCTGGGGGGCACGGTCAGCTCTCCCAGCAGGCCCCCAGGAGGTGAGAGGCAGCGGGGAGGGGCTGGCCTGCTCCCTCCTTGTCCCCAGCCCAGTCCTGAGGAGACGGCAGCCCCAGCTTCTGAGAGTGGCCCCAGAGCAGATTCCACTGTGTCCCAGAAGAGGGGGCTCCGTCTCTGGGACGTGTGGGAATGAGACCGCGCTAGGATCAGAGCCAGAAGCGCCAACCCAGTCTTCCCTCACTCTGCTCCCTGACCTTGACCGTAAGAATCCCACGGACAGAGGAGCCTGGAGGGCTACAGACTGTGGGTTCGTAAAGAGTCAGACAGGACTGAGTGACTCAGCCCCGCACANCCGCGCTAGGATCAGAGCCAGAAGCGCCAACCCAGTCTTCCCTCACTCTGCTCCCTGACCTTGACCGTAAGAATCCCACGGACAGAGGAGCCTGGAGGGCTACAGACTGTGGGTTCGTAAAGAGTCAGACAGGACTGAGTGACTCAGCCCCGCACAGCACGGAGCACATGTGGTGCGGCAGCCACGAGGGGGCTGCCGATGTTGCCCCAGTTCATGCATGGGACAACCTGCTCGGAGCCTCAGGGCTGGTCAGAGACAGAGCCCTGGAGGCCCTTCCCTGCGGGGTCTCGGGGCCACGGTCTGCCACCTCCCGAGTGGCCCTTCAAAGAGGGGGCAGTGGGCCTCACAACAGCCCAGACCTGCAGCTCCATCGGAGCCTGCGGCCCAGCCCCGGGGCAGACAGGGCCTTGAGCCCAGCCCCCGGCCCCAGGTGGAGCCCCGGTCCTCGGGGGAGGAAGGCGCTGCCTCCCGTCTTAAGCAGAGCTAGGCGGGGTCTCCTCACCGTTGCAGGACAGTGGCGCTGAGCTCATAGGGCTCCAAGAGTGACCAGGGTGTCCAGAGAGTAGGTCCGGATGCCCCCGGGCAGTCCGCACCCCCCGGTCCTCTCTCAG
This sequence comes from Neotragus pygmaeus, assembly GCA_006410875.1. NCBI lineage: Eukaryota > Metazoa > Chordata > Mammalia > Artiodactyla > Bovidae > Neotragus > Neotragus pygmaeus. The sequence goes on from SJYV01025474.1 coordinate 11,869, forward strand.
GGCCTCACGCGGTCAGGGCCCCCCTGCTGAATCAGCTCCCGGGACAGCCCACTGCCCCACCCGAGATGGGGGCCTGGCGGAGGACAGCTTCCCCGACCCCCGGGGAGCCTGGTGGTGGTGGTTTCAGCTGTCTCAGTCGTGTCCGACTCTTTGTGCCCCCACGGACTGTAACCCGCCAGGCTCCTCTGTCCACAGGATTCTCCAGGCAAGAGCACTAAAGTGGGTAGCTGTTCCCTTCTTCAGGAAGTCTTTCTGACCCCAGGATCAAACCCGCGTCTCTTACGTCCCCCGCGTCCCCCGCGTCCCCCGCGTCCCTCGCGTCTCCCGCGTCTCCTGCGCTGGCAGCCGGGTTCTTTCCCGCGAGTGCCACCTGGGAAGCGCCAGGGGTGCCCCTGCCCCTCTCATCCGGACGTGCCGGGCCCTGAGGACACAGGGTCTAGGATGGCTTTGGCCCCATAGAGGGTGGACCAGGGGGCTGAGAGCAGCCCAGAAGGCAGGGTCCCTTCTGGCCCGACCTCCCAGAAGGGAGGCTCCTCCACGGCCCCCAGGGTGAGGGATGCGCTGTATGTTGGACGAGGGGGACTTTTGCACTCCAGATTCTTGGGGAAACGGGGAAGTCAGGGGATGATCCATCTGTCACCTTCACGGGGACTAAATTCCCCTTTCTCTGGACGGCTGGGAAACCTCTAGCGTTTAAAAGAAAAATCAATAATAACTCCTGCTAAAACCCAGAGCAGGACAGAGACGCTGAAGGGAAGCGACACAGGACCCACGCTCATCGCCTCCCTTAGACACTGGCTCCGCAGCTCCTCCTGGCGCGGGCATCCTGCGTGCCGCAATCTATTCCGAGCGCGCACTTGGAAATTAAATTCCCTTTAGCTGAGGCGAGCCTGGCTTCAATCAGCCCAGGCACGTTTTCTGTCCCCAGCCGGCCCCTCCCCACCCGCAGCATCTTTTAAGTATGCAAATGGAGACACCTTGCTAAATGGCCAGCAGATTGATCCTGCTGTTTCATCAGGGAAATGAAATTAAAGTGGAACCGGGAGGCTGCCGGGCCGCCCCACGTGCCCTGCCCTTCAGCGGTGCGGATATTCGTCCGGACACGGCTTTCGGAGGCCTGCCTGGCCCCTGACCCCAGCCGTCCGCCGAGGGCAAGAGGGGAGCGTGGTTGTCAGCAGATGGTCCTGACCTTGAGAACTTCCGGAGGGTGCAGGGTCGGGGGGCGCCTGCTGCAGGGCCCCCCGCTGGGTCAATCCCACCAGCACCCCTGCCCTAGCATGGGGATGCAGGCCCCTGAAGGGTCCCCTCCTGTGGCCTGTGGCCCAGATAGACTGGCCGGTGAATGTGATAGGAATTCAGGCCCTAGACCCCAGGATGATGCCGGAATGGGGTAGGGGGGTTCTGGGGGCCCAGTGCCCGCCCCTGAGTGTCCTTTCTCACCCACGCACCCATGTCATTCCATGGACGCCCAGGGCTCCTGTCCGAGCCTATAACCTACCCTGAGCCAGATTGTGGCTTCCCAAGAAAGGCCTCCAGGGAGGGGTTGGGGGGGGGCTTCAGGACCCACCAGGACACCTCTGAGGTGGGATTTCAGGCTGGGGAACCAGGGTGGGGGCACTTGAGACCGAAGCTTCTGCCCGGGGGCCCCGTCAGCCACCCAGGGCTCAGAGCAGAAATAGCTCAGGACCCGGTGCCACTGGCCCCACACCAGAGCAGGCCGCAGGGGCTCGTCTGGGGCCATGACCTCACGCCTCCCTGCATGGCCCGCCAGCCAGGATGCAGCTGCTTCTGCAGAGATGTGTATAAGAGACAGGTCCCAAGGTGGGCCTTCCGGCTCTCAGGTCTGTTGAAATGACAGCCCCTGAGAGGAGTCGCCAGGTGTCTGTCAGCCTCACTCCATNTCATGTATGGATGTGAGAGTTGGACTGTAAAGAAAGCTGAGCGCCAAAGAATTGATGCTTTTGAACTGTGGTGTTGGAGAAGACTCTTGAGAGTCCCTTGGATTGCAAGGAGATCCAACCAGTCCATTCTAAAGATCAGTCCTGGGATTTCTTTGGAAGGAATGATGCTGAAGCTGAAACTCCACTACTTTGGCCACCTCATGCAAAGAGTTGACTCATTGGAAAAGACTCTGATGCTGAGAGGGATTGGGGGCAGGAGGAGAAGGGGATGACCAAGGATGAGATGGCTGGATGGCATCACCGACTCGATGGACGTGAGTTTGGGTGAACTCCGGGAGTCAGTGATGGACAGGGAGGCCTGGCATGCTGCGATTCATGGGGTCGCAAAGAGTCGGACGCGACTGAACTGAACTGATACCATATAGAGGGCTTCCCTGGTGGCTCAGAGGATAAAATGTCTGCCTGCAATGCGGGAGACCTGGGTTTGATCCCAACCTGAGTCGAGAAGATCCCTTGGAGAAGGAAATGGCAACCCACTCCAGTACTCTTGCCTGGAAAATCCCATGGACTGAGAAGCCTGGTTGATAGGCTACAGTCCGTGAGGTCGCAAAGAGTCAGACACAACTGGGCCACTTCACTTTCATTTTATACCATACATAATTTTTTTTAATTTCTGCATTTCCTGCTTATTTTAAACAATTATTCTAAAGTGCTCTAAAATCTTGAGATGTCATCCCTTTACATCCCTGTTGTTGTTTAGTCACTCAGTCGTGTCTGACTCTTTGTGACCCAGTGGACTGCAGCACACCAGGCTTCTCTCTCCTTCACCATCTCCCAGAGCTTGCTCAAACTCATGTCCATTGAGTCTGTGATGCCTTCCAGCCATCTTGTCCTCTGTATTCCCCTTCTGCCTTCAATCTTTCTGAGCATCAGGGTCTTTTCTAATGTTTTGGCTCTTCAAATCAGGTAACCAAAGTATTGGAGCTTCAGCTTCAGCATCAGTCCTTCCAATGAATATTCAGAGCTGATTTCCTTTAGGATGGACCGATTTGATCTCCTTGCAGTCAAAAGGACTCTCAAGAGTCCTCTCCAACACCACAGTTCAAAAGCATCAATTCTTTGGCATTCAGCCTTTTTTACCATCTAACTCTAACATCCATACATGATTACTGGAAAAAACATAGCTTTGACTGTATGGACCTTTGTTGGCGAGGTAATGTCTTTGCTTTTTAAAATACTGGCTAGGTTTGTCATAGCTTTTCTTCCAAGGAATAAGCATCTTTTAATTTTATACCTATAGTCACCATTTGCAGTGATTTTACATCCCTAGCAGCTTTATATTTTGTGAGAATCATCCATCCCAAGATCCCACTGAACTTTTCATTACTTTCACAACAGCTCTTATTGCTCCTACAAAAATAGCAGACCAAGAATTGTAGACCACAGTTCCATCTTCAAAACTGAAATTAATTGCATTACCCTCTAAAGGGGATTCGCTTAGAAGGTAATTGACTGCATTATAAAGAAAAAAATAATAAATATAAGGAATCTGTCTTCTCCACTTTCATGAAAAATAAAGGATTAAGTAAATAATATGAAATGAAATAAAGGTAAACTCATAAAAACTTGAGTAGAATGCAGTAAAATTGAATTTCTCCAAGCATTTTATATGAACAAAGAAACTGTAGAGATGTTCAGAATTTTTAATTTAGTGTTAATTCAACTCATAGGCCTAAGGTCATCCAGCAAATGAGTTGGCTTTTTAAGTTGAACATAAAGGACTGCTTTCTAAGTGAAGGAGACCATAAAATGTTTAAAAAGCCCAGTGTAGAGCTTCTGAGTTTTCTTTCAGTAACTAGAGTCAAAATTAATTTTTGCATTTCTGCTGCGGAAAATTTCATCTAATTACATTCAAATTATTCTGCAACTTTTTGGATAGCAAATCCTGATCACCAAAGAAAAGAAAAAGCAGCTGTGTTGCCCTTTCCTCATAGTTATAAGAATAGCATTATTATGCAGTCACTAGGCTTTATAGAACCATAAGTGATTATCCGCTGGTTGCCTTCTGGCAGAGAGACACCTAAACCTTTCTGAACTGCTGATAATGTATGCCTTCTCTTTTTAAGGATCTTCAAAGAAATAGATTTCATTGCTTCCTTCAGTAAACCAATATAATATAACAGCTGTCAGGAGTTGGAGAGATATTTCTTTGCCCTTTTATTCAGTGGCTGTTTCTAAAAATTCTTTTCTCAGAATTACATTTTAATCATGATGTAAATCTTCTCTTAATTTGGTAGATATAATTCACCTATTTAAGAAAATATTTCAAATTGACCCATTGCTCAATTAATGAAAATAGTTCCCATAAACAATGCTTCCGTATAAGTAACCTGTTGTTGAATTTCTTTCTCTGATATTTCCTTTTTTAATTTATCCACCTGTCATATCTTATTTTGGTCTTCAGTTATTCTGTAATCACAGCATCATATCTTATGCCTTATAGCTGTAATTTATCTTTCTTCCACATTATATTAAAAACCAGCTCTTTTTTCTCTTTGAATTGAATTCTATTTATGACCATGTCATTAATAAGCCACAGATATTTATAATTCTAATCAAAAGTGCTGACTCATTTCACATATTTTAAGGTTTATTTGCAAAGTATGTTTTATAAAAAATTTAGTAGTTAGAAAGGCAGTTAGAACATAGTGGGTATGACTTATACGCTTGCTATTCAAAAACACAAATTCATAGAATAGATTGACTAACCACAACTGTGCCACCCCCACCAGTTGTGTTAACTTGGGCAGATTATTGATTGTCTTTGTCCCTCAATTTGTACATCTTTAAATTTGGTAATAATAATAATAATTATAAGGGTTAAATGGGATGGATAATGTAAGTAAATAGCTTAGCTGCCTAATACTTGTATAATTCAATAACTAGGTGATGCCGTTTTTCTACTTTTTGCAAAATGAATGTAAACAGGTTTCCTTGTCGTAGTAGTAACTGAACTCTTGCAAAAGCAGTAATGAATTTATTGATTATACTCATGCCAAATTTCTTTTGCATCATGTTTGTTGTACTGCTAGTAAATTTTATTCACATTGAAGTTTCCCAGTGAGCAATTTTAAAGTTTATTTTTAAACATGTAAAATATAGTTATCCAAAATAATCATTAAAAATGTATATTTTTTAAATTGTTGTTAACATTTTGGCCTCATGAAAACTATGTATATTCCAAATTTTTTAAGAAAGTTTACTTGGATATTCATGGAATCAGTGCCTGCCCTAAAATTTTGACTTCATATCAACCACTGTTATTTGGAGAAATATCTCATGTGCAAGGCAGAATGATTTGATGAATTTTCTCATTTGTATTAAATATCTTTTATATATACACTGATCAGGTATTTATTTAATCTGAGAAACTGATTTGATATTTCACTGGAAAGATAAAAGTGAATAGGCAGTTTGGTTCTCTGTTAACGTTTCTGTAAGAGATACCACAAACTGGGTGGTTTAAATTAACGAAAATGTATTATATTGCAATCCTTGACACTAGAAGTCTGAAGTCTAATTGTCCACAGGGACATGCTGTTTTGATGACGTTGGGGAGAATCTGCTCTACGCCTTTTTCTTAGCTCCTGTGATGGTGAAGTTCTTTGGCATTTACTGGTTTATAGACTTATCACTCCAATCTCTGCCTCGCTCATCACATGGTTTTCTCCCTGTGTGTCTGTGTCTCTTCTCTTATTGTAAGGACACAATCATGTTGGATTCAGCATGACTTGATCTTAATTGGATTACAATTACTAAAACGCTATTTCCAAAATAAGGTCACATTCGTAGGTGTTGAGTATTAAGATTTGGGTGTATCTTTCCGGGGAACACAATTCAACAATAACACTGTCTTTTTATGTACATATGTATTCTGGGCGTCCTATGTGATTCAGTGGTAAAGAATCTGCCTGCCAATGAAGGAGACACAGGTTCAGTTCCTGGGTTGGGAAGATCCTCTGGAGGAGGAAATGGCAACCTATTCCAGTATTCTTGCCTGGAAAATCCCATGGACAGGGGAACCTTGTGGCCTGGAATCTATAGGGTTGCAAAAGAATCAAACATGCCTTAGCAACTGAACAACATGTGGTATACAGATCATCAGTACATTTTTATCATGTCTTTTCTGTATTCATTTCCCATGTATTTATACATTTTACATGTAATAAAACTTATTCAGGGTGTGTACTCTTATTTCAGCCCTTCAATGAAAGGATTTTATATATGTTTTCTTCTCTTTGAGCTTCTGAAAGGAAGGAAGGTAAAACATTAAATCCTATTGTAGGGTCCTTGTATTTTTCCATTCTTGCATGAAGCATGTAAAGTTTCCAAAACATACTTTTCTTGCAGATATAACCTGCTCAAATTACTCTTTGCATGTAATAGGCACTGAATAATGTTTACGGATTAAATGAAGAAAGTTGTAATTATGCCCTTGCTTATAGACAGCATCCAGAAGGATTGCTATTGCAAGATAAGCTAAAAATAACTCAGTTATACACCATTCATGTTAAATATTTTCCTTGAATTTGGTATAAAAGATAAACAGAGGTAGGCACTAGAGAGTCTGCAGGGCATAAAAATGAGATATGTTCTCTATTTTCCAGAACTAAATCCTTAAGAACTCAAGGCTTTGGCTTATATTTTTATCTAATTTCCTAAAGGACAGTTGAAACTTTGTGGAGAAAAAAAAGCAAAATACATGGTTAAACGACCCGTTGACTGTGTATTTCAGGAATGGGATCTGATTTTCCAAACTATGGATCAGATTAGTAAGGTGGTGATTCTTCACACATACCCTGGGAAAGTTTTTTAAAAACACAGATGTTTTGGTCCTATCTCTACTGGTTAATCTTGATTCTGCCAATTACTATTTGCATGAGTTTGTGCATTATTTAGTCCACTGAATCAAATTCAAGAGTAGTAGATTTTCCAGACAGGGAAAGACAAGTATTGTGTTATATTCTCTAGATGTGAAATCTAAAAAAATTATACAAAGGAATTTATTTACAAATAGAAATAGACTCACAAACTTAGGAAACAAACTTATGGTTATCAAATGGGAAAAAAGGGGAGGGATAAATCAGGGATTTAGATTTAACATGTACACAGTACTATATAGAAAATAGATAATAAGGACCTATCATATAGCACAGGAAACTACATTTAATACCTTCTAATAACTTGTAATGGAAAAAGTCTGAAAAAGAATAAAGAATATATGTATGTGTATAATTGAATCACTTTGTTGTAACCTAAAATATTGTAAATCAAGTATACTTCAGTAAATAGTGGACTTTTGGATGAGAATGTACCTCACAAAATTTGGGAATAAAATATTTACTTAGAGATGTGCTGATCTAATTAGGAAAACTTGGAACTGAAAAATAGGGGATTTGAAATTTTAAAAAGGAAAATAAAACAATAAAGACTTTATAGTATGAAGAAGATCAGTAACAGTAAATATCCTCTATCTCTGGCCAAAAAAAAAATCTGGTGGAAATTTAAGGAAATTGTACTTTTCCCTCAAATGTCAATATTCAGAAGCCAAGGATACATCTGAAAGTGGAGTGGACTGATTTCTTAGGTTGGAGGATTTAACATCAATGGAGCATTCCCAGTAAGACTGAATTACCATTTGCTAGGTCAGGAAGCAACAGTTAGAACTGGACATGGAACAACAGACTGTCTCCAAATAGGAAAAGGAGTACAAAGCTGTATATTGTCATCCTGCTTATTTAACTTCTATGCAGAGTACATCATGAGAAACGCTGGGCTGGAAGAAGCACAAGCTGGAATCAAGATTGCCAGGAAAATATCAATAACCTCAGATAAGCAGATGACAACACCCTGATGACAGAAAGTGAAGAGGAGCCTCTTAATGAAAGTGAAAGACAAGAGTGAAAATGTTGGCTTAAAGCTCAACATTCAGAAAACGAAGATCATGGCATCCAGTCCCATCACTTCATGGGAAATAGATGGGGAAAGAGTGGAAACAGTGTCAGA
>SJYV01025481.1:0-102989 GCA_006410875.1 Neotragus pygmaeus
CTTCTATGCTCTGTACCAGCATTCTACCAAGGCCTGGAAGTAGCAGTTTATCCCTCCTCTACTGGAGAATCTTCTTCCTCTATTGTCTTTTAAAATCTCATACCAAACCAAGGTAGCAGAAACAGATGTCAAAATAATCTCCATAGAATTGCATATTTCCCCCCAAGAAGTTAGCTTTTACATTATAAAACAGAATATATTAACATTTCTTCTTTAATTGAGATATTGTCCAAGAACAGTAGGTAAATGCTTGTGTTATTAATGACTAAAACTATTCATTGAATTGGTGTTAGGGCTTCACTGGTGGCGTGGACCATAAAGAATCTGCCTGCAGTGTGGAGGACCTGGGATCTTTCCCCAGGTCAGGAAGATTCCCTGGAGAAGGGAATGGCTACCCACTTCAGTATTCTTGCCTGGAAAATTTCGTGGACAGAGAAGTCTGGCAAGCTACAGACAATGGGTTTGCAAAGAGCGGAACATGATTTATTAAAGTGGTGAACAAGGTCTAAGACAGGACTCTCCAAGGTCAAATTGTAGCTTACACCTTCAAAGTGTAGCTTTGACAAGTGACATAAAGGTAGGTTCACTCCAATAAGTGAGGCTGAATATTTTATCATTGATAGTGTTTAAAATGGCCAGTGCATTGCGACATTGAAAAGAAGTCTAACTTTCTTTAAAATTGATTTTATTGTTGTTTTACATTTCTCTATAGACAATACATTCTTTCACTGATGGCGCAGAGAGGAGAGCAGGGTGAGCAAGGGGGCTGGCTCTATTACTTGCCCCCTCATCTGCCACTGCTTGGAACCTCCCCAAATGCTAATTGTCCTTGACTTACTAACTTTAAGAACCAGAGTCCTATCTGCAGAGAAGGGAGACAGTGTTAGCAGCACTTTGGGGGTGAAAGGAAATGACTAAATACATGCTTACATACTTTCCTGATGTCTAAGAATTCTTACTCAACTGGATTTCTATACAGTATTTTATCTAGAAAGCACCTGGCAAAAATGTGTGCTCACAGACTGTGTTCGAGTTGAGTTGAATATATATCCTCTTTATTTAAAATTCGTGGCTAATCAATAATCATGGAGTTTTTTCTCAAGATCTCTTGGACTGTTATTCCCTGCACAACTAATATACTAATTTCTGTTTAGAAAGTGTGAGGTAGAAAGAGTTGGAGAGGTTGTGAGTCAGAATCTATGGTTCAGGCTACCCATCCTGTCCAGGAGCAAGGAGAGGTACGGCTTTACATCAAATTTAACAGTGAAAAGATCTTCAAAAACAGACCACCTGGATTTGTCTCTATCTCCACCACCACTAGCTGTGAAACTAGGCAGGTTATTTATGTCACTATGTCCCAATTTTCTTATTTACAAGTTGGAGAGAAGAGCATGTTTTTTTCATTAGAGTTATACAGATTAAGTAATTCAAACCCCCAGCAATGTGTGGGGCCAGGAATGCTTTGCACTGGTTATGGGTGTGGAGTCTGGTGCAGACCACCCTGGAAAGCAGCCCTGAATCAGATTAAGTATCAGGAACACCCACATAATGACCCAGTGGTTCTACTCCCAAGAACAGATCCTAGAGACATTTTCACATAGCATCGTAAGAAGACAAGTCACCCCAGTTGTTAAGTGGGGATGAAAACTAACATTTATGGAATTCTTGCCAGGTGCCAGTGACTGTTGCCTCAGACACAGTTTGCCTCATTTAATCCTCAAGATGTCCTTACAGGATTATTACTTTATCTCCCTTATCATTGAGAGAAATGATTCTCCATGAGGTTTCATAACCTGAGCAAGGACACACAGCTAATAATAGGCAAAGCTGGAACTCAAACTCAAGTGTATTTTTTACTCTATTCCAGTGTCTCATGCAGTGTCTAAAAAAGGTAATTATCTCTCTTCTCTTTCCCTCACAGATTGCTGTGTGGATGAGTTCATATTTTAGATCACATGATTTTTCAGGTTTGTCTCCCTGTCATCTTTTTCTATTTTTACATATTAGCTCTCTTTCATCCCATACTTCCCCCCATTCTTTATAATCGATGCTTTTTCCCTACTTCATTGAAGATATTCACAGTTACTTTGGATATATATATATATATATATATATACATATTTTAATAGCAGATTAAAGGATAAAATAATTCAGCTATGTGAACTAATAGTTACAAATTAAAAAGATTGGAATGTCAGCTATTATTCAAACAAATCAATTGCCTTTTCAGATGTTATTCAGGTCAAACTATTCATTTCCTTCTTCTTCTTCTTTTTTTTTTTCAGTCGATTCAGCTGAATAGAGCATTCTGGTTTTTAATGAGAGGGCTTTAGGACAAAGTCCAAGTTCATTGATTCCTGTCCTATCCATCCATTCTCTCACTTACTTCCTTAAAGAATAAACTGTGTTTCTTTAACTTTGAAATGGAATTTAAATCTCCACTGATGGGAATAATTTCTACCCTTTGATAAAGGACATATGTCATAAATGTTTTACTAATGGATTGGTCAGTCTGTATTAAGAGTTCCTAGGTGCCATTAATGTTCCAAACAATAATTTGTCATGTACGACCTGATGATGACTCAGTGTTGCAAGAGACCTGTGAACAGCTCACACACACACGCGCACACACACACACACACACACACACACACACACCTACATACAAATACATGCATCCACCATCCTTGGATGTGGTTCATTGCATAAAGATAAATTAGAGATTTCATAACTTGCAGGTAATGACACAGGAGATCACAGAAAGTGGTTCACAATGCATTTCATTATGGAAGAATAATGCTCTGGCCAGAAAAAGAGGGATGGTTTAATAACAAATGTTCTTCATTTGTATTTGGTGCTGGGCTCTGTGAATTATTTATGTTTCTGGACAAGGCCTAGAAAGTATTTCAATGAAGCCTAATTTGTCAAGGTTACTTACACTTTACCATATTTTTCCTAACTATATCTTTCTGGATAGTACCATACATAAATATTTTCATTGTGTTGTGCATTTATTTGCAATATTGATGGCACTGTAAAATGTGGGCTATTAGCACCTCTTTAACCAATGTCAGACCAAGAATTAAAATCGGAAACACCAGTGTCTTCCTTTTAGAAATATGGAGGTTAACTTTGATTATTATTCAGCTTTTGTGGCTGATGAGCCAGCTATAAGTTATACTGTGGAAAATTTATTGTCTAGAAATCATGCTACTGAATATTTTATCTTACTGGAAATGTGCTATAAAGGGGCTGCATCTTTAATCAAATACATGATGATGTTGCAATCTCTTGGTCGTACTGTCATATTAAAAAGTTGAGGTTAAGCAAAACTGAAGACATAGCTTCTAGGGGAGAGCAGTGATTATGGAAATGCATATAGATATTATTTCTCTAAGACTTTAGATATGTTTCTAAGACATTTTATTTTGCCTATGTTAAGCTTTCAACTATGTTAGAAAGGAAAACTTTGGCTCATTATAATGTTCGGATCCTAGTGACATCACGTAGAGATGCATGAATGAACCAATAGTCAGGAGGGTGGTTAAAAGGAGAGTCAAGTAATGGTCACTCAAGTGTGTGCAGTTTCGATCTCTGATGTGTGTTCAAAATCTCAAAGAAAGTCTAAGGAAATTTCCTGTTCTTTGGAAAGCAATTATTCTAAGGGCAGAGACAAATGCTCGGTTAGTATGTGGAGGTACCCTAAGCACGAACGGTGTTCTAAGTGCCTGGTTGCTGATGGTCCCATATCCTTTCCCCTCTACTGCCCCACAGGGTTGCTTATGAGGCTTTGCTGTCATTGAGTTGGGCTTGGTTTTGTTTAGACGTTTGAAAAAAGAAATGATTGTTCATCGTTGGATCTGATTTTTGGTTCAAGCGTCATATGACTGTTGGACATGTTGTATCTTGATGTTTTATTCTTTTTCAGTGACTTAAAAAAATAAGAAAGGGATCCCGAAGGAGATTTTTAGAACAACAACTAAATCTGAAAGAACTCTAGCTGAGAAAAGACAGATAGGAAGGTTGAAAACACTACTGAAAAGTCAAAGCAGCGTCAAGCTGGTCTTGACCTTGTTTAACTCCTTTTAGTGTCAGTCTTACTGTTCCTTTATGACGTTTTTCTTGTAGCTTAATTCCTCCTTTTTTTTCTTTTCTTTAAAATTAACTTATTTTTTATTGAAGGATAATTGGTTTATAGGATGTTGTTGTTTTTTCTTCCTGTCCCCCTCAAAAGCTGGAGGAGCCTATCTGCTTATTGCACAAGATTTGAAACTACTTCATTGAGCCTTACAGTTGCTCAGTTCAGTTCAGTCGCTCAGTCGTGTCCGACTCTTTGTGACCCCATGAATTGCAGCACGCAGGGCCTCCCTGTCCATCACCATCTCCCGGAGTTCAGTCAAACCACAGTTTCTAGGTCATCCTAAATAATTGATGTGCAAACCAGTGCTGTTCAATTGAACATTTTTGATGATAGAAATATTCTGTGTCATGCTGTCTGATATAGTAACAGCTAGCCACACGTAGCAATTAGGCACTTGAGATATGATTAGTGTGTCTGTGAAATGAAATTTTAATTTAAATAGGCACATTAGACTATTGGCCACCACAGTGAAGCAACAGAGCAATATATATATATATTCACGGTACTGTTGACCCTTGTTTTTGAGCAAGTTCAATGATGGTCATTTAAATATATTTTTAAAATACTTTTTCTAATTGTAGTGAAATTAAATACACTCATTATTGTGTTTGTTACTGTTGGCACAAATGGGTTGTAGAAGGAGAGATGGAGACAATCATATTTCTATATAGTATAATTAAGAAAAACCCTGCATTGCAAGGCTTTTTTGTAGTAAATATGTTTTACCAATAAGAATTTGGGGATTCATTTTAAAGGAAACTGGAAGTATGTTGAGATGAATTATAGCAGCTCTCTACTTATCTAACAGTCAGTATTCCATTAAATGTATCTATAAGAAAGGAGGTTAAGAAGTCAGCAATAAATAAAGGAGCTCTCTGAGTAGCCTCTGAAAAGTACTTGAGACCCCAGGATGTTGTTGATAATCTTGATTTTCTATGGTCCCTTGTGTCTTGCTCAGCTACATTGGAATGTAGTTCTTCCTCCTACAAAAGGTGGATATCTTCATCCTTTGACTTGATTATCCTCTCTGGACACCTCTTTCGGTCTGCAGAAATCCTGTCTGTCCTTGAAAGTCAAGTCCAGGCTCTTTGGGCCCTTTGACTTCTGTTTCTTAAACACTGTCCCTGGGAGTTCTTTCTCTGCAACTTAGAATGCAATGAAACATGAATAGATGCAGAAAAGAGGAGGCTGGGCAGGTTTATATACCTAGAAAGTTGGCTGCTGCTCCAATACTGCTTTCCAAGTAGAAGCAGCATTGTCTTTGTCAGATGGGAGTTATAGAGGATTGTGCACTTATAGACCCAAGGAGGATTGGGCTCCCCAGAGGCCCCTGGCTCTTATCAGCCCTTATCTTCCCATTTCTAGTATTTACAGTCCCCTGCCTTCAGGGTGGGAGATCTATTTTCTTCTCTTATTCGTAAAAAATATATGGTTATCTGATAGTCATTGATCTCACGGATGTAGATAGCAAGCATTTCTCTTAAACTTTGATTCCTCCTCTAGGTATTCTGGACTGCTTTCAAGTAGTTGCTTTCTTTTTTTTTCTTTCTTTCCTAACACCACACTTCAGTTTATAAAAGTTAGCCAACATTCTCCAGTTCCCTTAAATCTAGGTCTTTGTCCTTACTTGCTCTGGATATTGTGAGCACATAGTCTGTGTTTAAAAGACAATCAGTGAGGGCTGAACCAGCTGCTTTGCTGCTAAGGAACAAGGACTGCCATCTGCTCAGCTCAGGATCTTGNCCCTTAAATCTAGGTCTCTTGTCCTTACTTGCTCTGGATATTGTGAGCACATGGTCTGTGTTCAAAAGACAATCAGTGAGGGCTGAACCAACTGCTTTGCTGCTAAGGAACAAGGACTGCCATCTGCTCAGCTCAGGATCTTGGAGTCCTCACTGGTCTCCCATTTTACCAGACTCAATCTGATCTGCCAGTTGCATCAGCTCACGTCTCAAAGCATGTGTATAAGTTAGTATTGCTTGGATTTCAAGTGGTAACACCTCAAATGGACTCACTTAAGCAAAAGATGGGAATTATTCAAAATATACAGGGCCATTTCATAGAACAACAAGGCCGTGGGAAGCATCACTAAGCAGTCAGGCCACATACATGAGTCCCTGACTTACACACCTTCAGAAATCCCTCTGCCTCGCATCATTGCTTTTCTCTATTTATTCTTATCATTCTTCATTCCTGCTCTAGATGGTGTCTTCATTGCGGGAAATATAGCCAACGACCACTCCACCTACTGGGTCACAAGTCCATATATACTGGGAAAGATTCTGTTGGTTCAATTTGGATTATTCATCTGTAGCCAGGATGACAGGATCATGACTAATAACATACTATGTTCATAGTAATTACAAACCTGTAGGGTGGGGCAGGGACATACTCCCCAGAACACTGGGATTGCCAGGTGGACAAAATGATTATCATTTTTAGCTCAGTGTTTTTCCCTCTTTTTTCATTTTTTCAGCTCTAATAACTGCCAAGTCCAATTCAAATGGCAGCATAACCACAGCATTGCCCCTTTAATAAAAATCTCTAGAAATGTGAGATAGGCATAGTTTAAATTAGGAAACTGGACACAGAATATTTACTGCTACTTACTACTCTATGATTCTGGCTTCATTTCCCTCACCAGTGAAAATGAGGAAGTGAAAGATAGATTGAGATTAGTCTGTAGGACTTTAAAACTCAGCAAAGGAGGGTTATATAATTTTTTGAACAAAAATTTTAAAGTGGTATTTTTAGGACTTTGTAATTTGGCAGTTGGTGTTGATCAGGAAGTTTATAGCCCCAAATCAGTAGCTTTAGAGATGATCAGGGCAGTGTTTAGCATGAGAAGACCTAGCCAGATAAGCAGGAAGCCCCATGGTGACACAGGATATCATCCTAGATCTTGACGGTAGGCTGGTGGTTGGATGTCTCATTTCTTAGTGCTCATATCCTCTCTCCTTTCATGCACTATACTTAACATCTGCTTTTTATTCACTAAGCCAGCCATTTCACTTTTAATTCCAGAGCTTTGTACAGGCTTTTTTTGTTTTAGTCACTCTAACTTATTTTTTGAATTTTGCTCAACTAGGATTTTCAGAGAGAAGATAAAGTGAATAAGACAAAGCTGAGAAAATTTTGAATAGAAAATGGAAATATCTCAACAACAGATTACTGGAAAATTATATCAGAAAAAGTAAAGTAAATCCAATATGTATTTTGGTTTTAATATCTACTATTTTTAAGATTGTTTTAATCAAAGGGACTAAAACCTTTCTGGGGTTGGAAACAGAAATCAGTTAGGGTACAGATTAGGAAATTTAGGTTGTGCTTTCTATATTGTTTATAAGATAATAGATATGGAATCCATGGTACTTATTGAACAACTAGCAAAATAATAAAATATTGCCACACTAAATTTAAAGCAAATAAATAGAAATGTTTTTCTTAATTAGATACCATCATATGCTCTACTTTAGCATAATCTCTAACATCTGTCAGATATAGAAATAGTTATAGGATAAAAACTTTAAATCCAGAGCATTCTATTTCATTAGCTTAAAATTGTTTTCTGAATTAAGAGAAGAAATTGAGTATCTGATATTAGTAACAGCACATTTTGATTAGAGGCCAGTGAGAGCATGGCCTGAGAATCTGTGAATTAAGAGTCAGACTTCAAGTATGGTCTCCAGAGGGGGCAGTAGGATAAACTTCGTTATAATGTATTTTCTTCTTTCCCTGCCTTCTGCCTCCAGAAAGCTATTTAGCATGTAAATAACACTACATACAAAATGGGTTCTCAACTCTGACTATATATTTGAATGGCTTGCGGAACTTTAGAACAAATGTGGATGACAGAGCCCATCCTAGACCAATTCACTTAGAATCTCTAGGATGACACATAGGCACAGCCATGTTAAAAATACTTCCTAGTTGATTCTAATGTGTAAACTAGTGCTGAGAATCACTGATGGAAGAGATGAAAAAGAATCACGAATCTCTAGCAATCAAGAGTTTTGAATTCCTATTCACATATAGAGCAATGCAATGCAACTATATCTCAATTTCCTTAGCTGGAAATGAAGGGATGAGACTAGAAGACCTTATGTATTTTTCTGGCTCTATGAGTCTTTAGAATTACTTGTGGAAATTTGTGCATAAACATAATAAAAAGTTATGTTAGCAGACCCAGTATAGTTAAATAAATTCTATTACAATGAATCTATCAATAATGCAAATAATACATGTATAAAGCCTATGGTAATGTTTTTGAATTCAGTAGAGATTACATTCAGAAATTAAATCATTCAATATTTCCCTGCTAGAGATACTTCAACAAATTAAAAACAAACAAACAAGCAATTTTACTCAGCAAACTATTCTCTTCCTTGTTATCATCATAATTATGTAGAGAAGATTTTTATCAGTTCTTATAATTTCACATTAGTCAGTGTTTCTCAGTGATTGCCTGTTAATTTTTCAATATTTTTCTTGATAATGTTGAAGATATGTCATCATAACAACATGCTGGGCCACCTGAACAATGTTTCATTTATCAAAGGCCAAGAGACCCTTGGAATCATTTCCCCATTCTTTCCATGGATTTACCTACATCCATCATTGAATTCAATGTAGATTTCATACTATTGCCTGTGGGCATAACTTCAAAGAGTAAAATGGTGGATAGAATTCTTGCTTTACTTGAACTGTTATTTTTTTCTCTTTCTCTCACTTCTCTCTCTCAACCCATTTCGGTTTAAGGCAACTATACTTATCATTCTCATTTTCTAAATGAAGAAAATGAGAGTCTGAGGGCTTTGTTATTTTCCCAGGTTGCATAACCAGTATGGGGCTTCCCTAATGGCTCGGATGGTAAAGAACACACTTGCAATACAGGAGACCAGGGTTTGGTCTGTGGGTCAGGAAGATCCTCTTTCTGGAGAAGGGAATGGCAATATACTCCAGTATTCTTGCCTGGAGAATTCCATGGACAGAGGAGCCTGGTGGGCTACAGCCTGTGGAGTTGCAAAGAGTCAGACATGACTGACCAATTAACACTATAACAGCAAATTAATATCATGATTCTTGCACTTAAAACTCAGCAGCTTTTTGTGACCTCCCAAGTGTTCATTCAATAAACATTTAAGGAAAATCATTTGTGTGCATGGGGATATGGGTGATAGAAAGTTAGTGAGATTAAGTCTCAACAGGACTCCTCTTAAGAGGGAAGAACCTATGAGTTTTTGGTAACATAACTATTTCTCAGGATAGAAGCTGACACCTGAGAACGAAGGGAACTCGATGTGGGTGGAGCTACCCTGCCGGGTAAGAGGGAGGTTTTGCTTGTTGCTCCTGAGGAGGAGGATGGAGAGATGAGAGATGACGGAAGAAAGAGACTGGGCAGAAACAGGAGAGGCCAGGAGACCGTGACCTACCTCAACCCTAGTCAAGTCTAACTAAGTCCTGGATACTCATCATGTTCTGCTGCTGCTGCTAAGTCACTTCAGTCATGTCTGATTCTGTGTGACCCCATAGGCGACAGCCCACCAGGGTCCCCCTTCCCTGGGATTCTCCAGGCAAGAACACTGGCTGCTGCTGCTGCTGCTGCTGCTGCTAAGTCAATTCAGTCGTGTCTGACTCTGTGCGACTCCATAGGCGGCAGCCCACCAGGCTCCTCCGTCCCTGGGATTTTCCAGGCAAGAGTACCGGAGTGGGTTGCCATTGCCTTCTCCAATGCAAGAAAGTGAAAAGTGAAAGTGAAGTTGTTCAGTCTTGTCCGACTCTTCGAGACCCCATGGACTGCAGGCTACCAGGCTCCTCCATCCATGGGATTTTCCAGGCAATAGTACTGGAGTGGGTCGCCATTGCCTTCTCTACTCATAATGTGAGTGAATTCTATATTGAAACTAATAATCCTTGGTTCTTCATTAAGAATGTCCCAGGACCATTGGAGATGTATAAGGAAGACTGTGTGGCATAGAGTGCTTAAGGAAGAAGGCGGTCAACCACTAAAACTGTGGAATTGAGTTCAGGACAAGTTTAAAGATGTGTCTGCCTGGCAGCAAGTGGGTGTAGGGGNAGGACCATTGGAGATGTATAAGGAAGACTGTGTGGCATAGAGTGCTTAAGGAAGAAGGCGGTCAACCACTAAAACTGTGGAATTGAGTTCAGGACAAGTTTAAAGATGTGTCTGCCTGGCAGCAAGTGGGTGTAGGGGAAGAAGAAATCATTAACTGACATGTGTTATCCCCAAATGCATAGGAGAAGCCCTACCATTCTCAGTTAAAAATAAAAGATTCTGAATAATTTTAGAGACAACAGCAATGTACAAATGATTTACTTGTACTCTATTAAAGTAATTGCCAA
Organism: Neotragus pygmaeus; assembly: GCA_006410875.1. Classification (NCBI taxonomy): domain Eukaryota; kingdom Metazoa; phylum Chordata; class Mammalia; order Artiodactyla; family Bovidae; genus Neotragus; species Neotragus pygmaeus. The sequence goes on from SJYV01025481.1 coordinate 10,505, forward strand.
TGACACAATAGTCCCAGGCTTCAAGACATGCAAAGGATCATCAAAATAGAAAATTTAGAAGTATAGCAAGTCATAGTGGCATCCTACATTATTTCCTTAGATGAGCACCGCAGATCTGTGGAGGTCAGAATGATGGAGAAGGTCAACATTTGCATGGTTATAGAGTATTTAAAATTCGAGGATTTAACTAATGCGTTCTTTTCTCCTTAGACATATAGTGTTTCATTATTGTAGGCTTGTATGTAATGTGTGTGAATCCACCTAATTTTCTAACTTGAAATTAAGTTTTCTTAGTGTCAAATTGCTAAAATGGGCTTTATTACATTTACTACATTTGAAATAACTGCTGAGACCTGCTTTATTATTTTTGGTGATGAAATATTACTAAATTTCTCATAATGTACTAAGACAATGATTTGGATAAGTGAGCTACATATTTACAAGATGCTGTTCTTTTGTTTTAATGTGAAAGGTAATCTTAAATTACTTTAATAGAGCATATGCCTCTGTAATAAGTCAGTCTCCAAAATTTAATTGTTTACAATGAATATGCCAGTTTCTTTAGAAGATAGATTGTTCTACTGGTTAAAAATATTAAGCAATTCCCAAAGCACTTAAATTCAATTTCATTTGATTAGTTCATTACAGTTTTCCATTTAAGCAAAGACAACAGTCTTCAGAATAATGATTCTAACCCCCAAATTTTTATTCTAAATTTAAGTCAGGTAATTAGTGTGTGTGTTCTCCATAAGAAACAGGTAATTATAATGGTAAATGCCCATTGGTTACATTTACTGGGAAGAGTAGATGTCTTATATGTGTGTTTTAATGACATTAGAATGACTCTAAAAATCAGGATTGAACTGTAACTTGTATACTTTCAAAATCTGCTGTTTACTGCTTGTATAATAAATTTGTCATAGCCGTTTCATAACTTCCTACAGAAATGACACTTGAGCTGAATGCTACTTGTGTTCATCTTAGAAGAAAGTCAAATGAGTATATAATCTGACATGAAAACATTGATACAGTACCACACTAACTTGCATTTTCTGNTTAGGACCGACTGAGTGGGGTAAGGCAACACGTTTATTCTCTTATGGTTCTGGAGGTCAGAAGTTCAAAATGGGTCTTCCTGGGCCAACATCAAGGTGTTGTGTCAGCAGAGTTTGCTTCTGGAGTTCCTTGGCCCAAGGCCCCACATCCCGTTGTTTATTTCCTCCTGCTTCCCTGATAACGTCTCCTTGCAAGAGACTCTCAAAAGGTAACAAACACTGATTCCCTCGCCTCCTCTGACTCTGCTCTCTTCCCCGCTCCCCTTCATTCTGCTTCTCTCCCTCATAAAGTAGGGCCCTTATGATCACACTTAGGACTCACCTGGGAAATCCATAACAATACTCCCCACTCCCATTTCAAGACCAGTCAAAGTCCCTTTTGTTCTATCAGGTCACTGTCACAGGTTCTGGGTGTTAGGACATGGATGTCTTTGGGAAGCTGTTGTTATCCGTACTACACAGGTTTGATGTTCTTTGGTTGCTAAGCTGTGTCTCTTTGCCACTCCATGGACTGCAGTCTGCCAGGCTTCTCTGTCCTCCACTTTCTCCCAGAGTTTGCTCAAATACACGTCCATTGAGTCTGTGATGCCATCCAACCATCTCATCCTCTGTTGTCCCCTTCTCCTCCCGCCTTCAGTCTTTCCTAGCATCANGGCAGGAGGAGAAGGGGATGACAGAAGATGAGATGGTTGGATGGCATCACTGACTCAATGGACATGAGTGTGAGCAAGCTCCAGGAGATTGTGAATGACAGGGAAGTCTGACATGCTGCAGTCCGTGAGGTTGCAAAGAATCAAATATTATTGAGCAGCTGAACAGCAGGTTGATTCATGTTGTATGGCAGAACAACAGAACATTGTAAAGCAGTTATCCTCCAATTAAAAGAAATTAGTTGCTGATAATTGGTTTTGTGTCAAGAGTTGAAACCCATTTATTACTTTGCTGTAAAACTCACTATCTATATACCTGACATATGAATAATGTTAAATAAATGCTCACTAAATGGATGATAAGATGTTTGAAATTTACAAAAGGCTTCTGTTAACCAAGTTCTTTATTGTTGGACTCTCTTTAACTACAGAAGTTGAGTCACATAAAAAAATGGATGTGAAGATCCATTGAGAGTTCTGTGTTTATGCACATGAAATCTATACATATTGTGGGTATAATACCATCCTAAATTCACTCAGAATTGAATATTATCAGAGACAGCTGGACTTCACTCCTGCTTCCCCCTTTGTATGACCTTGTGTTTCAATTTCCTCAGTTGTAAGATTTAAGCGCAATATTTCCCTTTTTGTTCCTTTTAATTCTAGCCTTCTGTGTTTCTAAACACATGCACAAAACCAGTTATAAAATTACCAGTAAGTTTCACTTGACCTGATTTCATGGATCTAGTTTTTTCTAAGAGAAAAAATTAGAAATTCTACTTGAGTTTTTTTGCCAAGGGTCTTTGATGAAGTTGTCAAAACCCAGTGTTTGATTTTTCTTTTCCTAATTACAATTACCTGTAGGAAAAACAAGTGAGAGTATTCTTTTTTTGTGAGAACCTGGGGATTCTATTCTGGTATTGAAACTGGAATATCTCCAGGCCCTTGTGAAGTGAGTACAAAGAATACATTCTGAGAACAAGGCAGAATTCATCCAGTCTAGAGACCTGCTCTTGAGTCTGCTGGAAAATCTGCTGTCTTTTGAGTACAAAAGGCCCAATTTGATGTGGATTTTGCAAATGGTGCTCACACTGGGATCCTGCGTCACCCAACAGGGAAGCAGCTAATTGGCCAGACAGTTCTGGAATGAATTTAGCTGCTGGTTGGCAGGTGGGATACGCTGTAAAGCACCGCATCCAGGCTACACAGTAATTTGTTTTTAATTACTGTGTTTGCTTGGGAAAGGCTGTAAGGTCTACTCATTGCTCATATTGGTCTGCTAATTGACTGTTTGGAGATTTACAAACTGGGTTTTACTCAGCATCCTTCTTGATTGCCTGTGGTGATCCGCATAGAATGTTATTCATTTAGCTTTTTTTCCCTAAAATTTTGTCTCAATATCTCTACTAGAGATAAAACAGCAAATCTCTCTGATTAAATCTCTTAACTTCAACTTGTAAGTATGTAAGAATGTGTTACACTTTAAGCCTGTCTTTTGCTTCATTTTGTTTCCTGGCTTAAGAAAAGGAATATTTTTGTGTGAAATGTTCCCGGATGTCATCAAATCAACACTGATTTTTGTGTGCACTCATTCAGCCTAGGGAGGTGGGAGAAGGAGGTGAGGTGGGTGTGAAGAGAGCAGCCAGGCTGCAGGAGAAGCCAAGCAAATGGTAAGCCAGGTGCCTGCCCAGCGGGAAGCATGCCCAGGAGCAGAACCTGGATGCCCACAGTGGGTCAGATGGGGTTCAGAAGAGCACAGGTGCTGAGTGAGCCCATGCCCACAAACCTGGGAGCGTCATGGATCAAGCTGGGCTGGATGAAAATAGGCACCGAGATGACCTACAAGAGTTATAAAGAGGTGGTCAGATCTGGGTCAGTCAAGGACATGTTGAAAGTGGTGAGTGAGAAGGTGGCATCTAAGTAGAAAGTGCTGTGTGAATTTCTGCCAGCTAGAGACAAAGTCTCCTCTGCATATTCAACTGAGAGCAGAGACTGCGTTGTTTATTACTGTCTCTAGGTCTCAATTCTGTTGGGATGGGGGGTGATGGATTAATACAAATTATTAGCAATCGAAAAAGAGGTTCTTTTCTCAGTATTTGTTGAATTTGTAGTGATATAAAATTCCTAATACAAATTAAAAATTTTGTATGAATTTTTTTTCATAAAAATTTCATGTTAAATATATAGCTTGGCTGTACTTAGGGATACACTTTTGTTTGTTCATTTGTTTTAATCAGATGTGCTGTAGTTCAGTCCTTCAGGGTCTATAATAACTCCTGACATGCAATTGGCACCTAATGAGTTTCACCTAATATTTATTGGGTAAGAGAATGATTTTTTCTTTTGGCAGTATTTTGGCCTCAGATCTTAAAGATATAAACTGGTTTTGTGCTCATAAGAGCTCAAAATAAGCACAATGCAGTTTAGATCTTTTCTGTGGAATTTAAGTACCAGTTTATCTTAACTTGGTAATCTAGATATTTTTGCTTTGCCCTTTTAAGGACATAGGTATAGGTTATGCTTTCAGCATAACTGCCTGAAATTTCAAGTTTGTTTAGTCATTGTCAACACTCACTATTAGAAGTCATCTTTCTATCAGAGTGCTACTAATATCATATGGCCACAGATGCGGGAATTCTGACCTGGACCATGTGTATCAAATGTAGAAAGATGAGAGTCTGCTCATGTGTTTGATAATACTTATTTATTTTTTCAAGATTGCACTCTTAAAAATAGCTAAACCACTGCTTCTCAAACTGGAGACACATCTTCTTCCTTGGCAGGGATGGAGTGATGCGATGGGGTTGATAATGTGTGGGATTGAGAGCAGCAAGTCAGAGTTTTCTGGCTTCATCCCACAGCTCTTCCACTTATTAGTTAGGCCATGGGCCAAGTGATCCCATCTGTACAATGGAAACAATAGCAGAGTTGGTGTGATGATTGAGTATGTTAATATGTGGAATGCGCTTAGAATGCTGCTAGACCCAAAATAAGCACTTTATAAGTGTTAGCAATTATCAATAAAACTCTGATTGTAATAGGTCTTAAATATGATTCATATTTGAGAGGAGGAAAGTGTGGAGAATAAACTTTGACCCCTAACAAAGGTCAAAAAACATGATGGTAGACAGGATGGAAACAGAAACATTCTTTAGAATACCTGAGCGATTTTCTCTTCACCTAGATGTTTAACATATTTCATTTTCTGTTCAGGTATTTGATGACATGGTGGGTATAATCTATACATTTTTTTTGGTGAATGAATGTAATATAGTCATAGATTACACTAAAAAGGAATTACTTACATACAGATTGATTACTTCTCTGTGTTTTTTTAAAATTGTAAGTTTAATAATTAGGCTATACTTTCATTACAAGTGTAATATGAAACAAATATTGACTGAGAATTCAAGTCTTGTTCAATTAATACAAAATGATAATAACCAGGCATATTGTATTATACTGACAATCATAAAGAAAAATTATCCCACTAAAACAAGAAAAGGGATCTGACATGAAAATTTACATGGAGGAGCCTCAAAGGTAAAGCAAAATTTCGAAAGCCAAGTGATCAAAGTTGATCTTCCTAGGATAATCATGACTCTAATCAAACTGTCATCAGTAGATCTTTGCTGAGGACTATTAACCTAAAACCCCATTGTGACATCATAGTCAACTCACCCACTTGTATAATTTCTTCCTGGGATTGCCTTCTATTGTTTGAAATCACATTTAATCCTTCCACAATAGGAGGCTGATATGCAATTGTGAATGCCTGAATCACAGTGGTTTACTCCCTAATTTCATTTGAGAAAACCATTTTATAAACGAATATCCTGATTCCAAGCAGAAAAGAGATGGAATACACAATAATGTGTCTGCAGGGGGTTTCAGCGTTTCATTTGGGGTGTCATGTTGAACATTAAAATGCAATGTAATAAAAAGATGTGTAGATAGAAGAGATGAAATGATGGTGTCCTGCTGAATAACTTAAAGAAAAAACCCTGCTTTAGCTTTGAGTGCTACATTTTATTTATAGTTTCAACTGATATCTTGACTTCAATCACAGAACTTCCAGTTAGTTTGCAGAGATGGTTTTATAAGTCTCCTGGGTGAAGGGAAATCATTTGCTCTAATTGGTCCACCAATAGGAGGCTAGCTCAAGGAAACAAAGGAGGGAAGATAAAGAAAACTAGTCAGCAATGTGAAAGGTGGAACAGATGTTTCCCAGGGGAAGTGTGTGAGAGTGGAAGATGAATTTTGAAAACTAAGAACTTGAAGGACAATAGAAGGGAAAGATAAGCTGAACCTACACACAAAAAAGTAGAAAGGGAGGAAAAACTGCTTCACTGAGAGCAACGAGCTGGTTAATAGGAGAAAAATTCAAACTGGATATATATTTTTTAAAGTATAGACCAAGAAACAGAACATGGCAACACATACAATTATTTGTTAATAGCTCTATTTTGGAGCTTTTAGAATACCATGATTTTAAACAAAACAACTGAATTTGGTTAAGTAAATTTAAGAGTATACCACTTAGCTCACAATGTGCTTGGACAAAGAACTGGTGTGCATGTAAGCTAAGTCCCTTCAGTTATGTCCAGCTCTTTGTGACCCTATGGACTGTAGCCTGCCAGGCTCCTCTGCCAGGCTCCCCCTTGCCGGGATTCTCCATCCAGGCAAGAAAACTGGAGTGGGTTGCCATGCCCTCCTCCAAGGGATCTTCCCAACCTAGGGACTGAACCTACTTCTCTCCCATCTCCTGCACTGGCACGCAGGTTCTTTACCACTATTTTCACCAGGGAAGCCCCAGGAATGTGTGTAGACTGCATATTTTGTTGTATATGTTAATAGATTATATATATATTTTGTGTTTATGTGTAGTTTTATATTATGCTATGTTATATAAGATACATATGTTATTATCATTTACACACACACACACACACACACACACACACACACACACACATTCGTTAGGTTCTAGCCTCCATTTTTCTTTAAGGTTAAGACTACTTCCTTGAAAAATACAGGTTTTTAAAAAGTGTTTTGCAGAACAGAGTCATTCCCATTTGGACAATGCTCAGTTAATTTAACTTTGAGGATCAAATCCTGTCAGTTCTGCCTTTTAAATACATCCAAGAGGCTAATGGCTCTCATCCCTTCCCCTGCTGCTATCCACCATCTTTCACTAGATGGTGAAAATTGTCCTCGATCTAGTCTCTGTCTAGTCCCAACATCACATCCAGTGAGGGTGCTGTGAAAATGAGAGTCATGTCATGCTGTTCTGCTACACACTCTGAAAGCTTCCATCTACAGTCCGAGGCCAGGCATGCACGGAGCCTGCAGAAACACCTAGAAGCTCTGGAGCCTAGCCTACATGATATAGCCTTTGTATCTGTATTGTATTCAAAGCACTTCTTTTCACTGGATAATTCATTTCTAAGAGGTTGCTTTGCTTTCCAAGTTCCACAAACCTGGACCTAATTTCTGGCACTGTGTTCCTTATAACCCAGTTCTATTAGAATATAACCATTTGGTGGTTTTATGGAGTTTGTAATAATTGGGTTTCACCTGTTATTATAATTTGTGCTGTGGTTTAATGATTCTTATCCAGGCCTCTCACTGCCCCAGGACTGAGAATTCCAAACTGACTTTTAAAGGAGAGAAAATAAATGTTAGAATTATTATTTAAAAGGTGGGAAGTTTAAGATGGAGGTGTTTGGTTGTAGGAATTTAAAAGGTTTTTTTAAATTGTGAGGAGATGTACTTTAACTTAGAGTGACCCAAGAAGACCAAAATACAGGAAACTGATTTTTTTTTTTGGCACATGTATCTTCATTTTATTTATTTTTAATTGATTGATGATTGCTTTATAATATTGGTTTGATATCTGTCATATATCTACATAAATTAGCCATAGGTGGTCCCCTCCCTCTTGTAACTCCCTTCCACCTTGCACCCTTTCCCACCCCTCTGGGTTATTAGAGAGCCCCAGTTTGAGTTCCCTGAGTCAAATTTCCATTGGCTATGTATTTTACATATGTTAGTGTACATGCTTCCATGTTACTCTCTAGGTTCATCTCTCCCTTTCCTTCCGAGGAAAATGTTTTGACTGAACCAGTTCTTTTAAGATGTTTCAGGTAAAGGAGAGAGGTAACACTGATGATTGATGAGAATGCAATATTGTGTAAATATTAAAAATAACTTTTGGATCAGACGTAGTGGTTCCTTCCTAAACTTAGCTTTCTTTGTTAAAATACAGATTCCAGGGCTTGCCTATAGATACTCTGATTTTGAACCAGAGTGGGGTTTAAAAATGTATCTGTTTAAAAGTAGTCCTTGGACCTCAGTTTGAGAAACTTTAGGAGAAACTAGAAAACATTAAGGGGGCTTCCCAGGTGGCACCGATGGTAAAGAATATGCTTGCTAATGCAGGAGACACAAGAGACAATGGTTTGATCCATGGATTGGAAGTATCTTATGGAGGAGGAAATGACAACCCATCCAGTATTCTTGCCTGAAAAATTCCATGGGCAGAAGAGCCTGGTGGGCTACAGTCCATGGGGCTTCTAAGAGTTGAATACAACTCAGCACACACACAGAAGAAAAGAAGACAGGCTCTTCTCTTGACCATGCTCTAAATGGCTTAACTGATTTTAAACATGTAAGGTTCTGTCTCTTTTNAAAAAATAAAGCTTTAAATTATTAGCACCAAATATAGAATTTCAATTACCGTCCAGGAAGAGGCCTTATTTCCACAAATCAGTGTGGTAGATTTGAAGATGTTTTGAAACATAAATATTATATAATAATTGCATGGTATTATCTTTAAGGTTGTGCTTGCTTTCATGGCAAATATAGCATCTGTTCCCAGTCCTTTCATCCCTGCTTGCTTCCACTATGGACTTTAGAGCAGGTGCTTCCTTCCTCAGCCATAGGGAAAAGTGATGCATTTCTGGTCAGTGGTTTTAAGTAGGCATCTGCTAGGAGAGATTCCAGGAAAGGTTTTGTTTTTTCTCTGATAAAAGGGACAGGTAGTTAGCAATCTAAAATACAAAAGGCAGCAGACCAGAACCTGACTCTTTTATGGCATTATGGATCAATTAAACCAACACTAGTGACCTGCTGTATCTAACCTTTGCATATAAGAAAATAAACCTGCTCCATTTCTGTTGCTCAAAGCCAAAAGCATCTTTCTTACACACACACACACACATCTTAGATACAGCATCTCATAATCTTCTCATATACAGATGTTTATCTCAAAGTGTACATCTCATAATCTCTCTCTGTATTTAAATGTATAGTCATATCCACAGGACTTTTGTATCCATAGGAGATTGCTTCCAAGACTGTCTCAAATACTAAGACTCATTGGTTCTTAAGTCCACAAGTCCCTTAAATTAAATGATATAGTATTTGCATATATCCCATAAACATCTTCCCCATATAAATCATCTATAGATTATTTTTTATGTCTAATACAGTGTAAATGCTATGTTTCTTGTTCAGTCAGTATATCTGACTCTTTGCAATCACGTGGACTTTAGCACACTATGCTTCCCTGTCCTTTATCATCTCCTGGAGCTTGCTCAAACCCATGTCCATTGAGTCTGTGATGCCATCCAACCAACTCTTCCTCTGTCATTCCCTTCTCTTCATGCCTTCAATCTTTCCCAGCATCAGAGTCTTTTCCAATGAGTCAGTTCTTCACATTAGGTGGCCACAATATTGGAGTTTCAGCTTCAGCATCAGTCCTTCCAATGAATAATCAGGACTGATTTCCTGTAGGATTGACTGGTTTGATCTCCTTGCTGTCCAAGGGACTCTCAAGAGTCTTCTCCAACACCACAGTTCAAAAGCATCAATTCTTCGGCACTCAGCCTTCTTTGCGATAAAACTCTCACATTCATACAAGACTACTGAAAAAAAAAAACACATAACTTTGAGTATACAGACATTTTTTGGCAAAGTAACATCAATGCTTTTTAATATGCTGTCTAGGTTTGTCATTGCTTTTCTTCCAAGGAGCAAGCGTCTTTTAATTTCATGGCTGCAATCACCATCTGCAGTGATTTTAGAGCCCAAGAAAATAGTTGTAAATACAATGGAAATGCTATGAATATAGTTTTTGGTGCTTGTAAATTCAAGTGTTGCTTTTTTGAACTTTCTGGAGTTTTCTTTTTTTTTTCCCAAACATTTTTTGAGCAGCAGTTGGTTGAATGTGCAGATGTGAAACGTGTGGATATGGAGGGCATACTTCATGTATGTAGTATATACATGAACACACATATAAACTTTCTGCACATGCTTACTCTGGTTATCAAATTCTCAGAGATAAATTAGCTTAAATAAAATATAACTTAAAAATGTGGAGGAAAAGGACTTGAAATATAGTATAATTAGTTTAGTGGAAAAAGAATCTATCAAAACTCTATAACCCCTGAAGAAAATCTTTGGAAGGGAATTTTAGAGGCAAGAATAGTATTCAATTATTTCTTTTCTAATATTAAAAGTCAAGAACCCCCCGCCCCCCCCTTTTTTTTTTAACAAGGTCTTCTTCCTTATTCTCTAGAACTATAACTAAAAGTAGGAAAGCAGCTATCTATTTATCTTTGATCAAAAAGCCAAGACAATTTATTCAGTAACTTTCTTCCCTTCTGCACTGCTTTAATTTTCTTGAAGAAATCAATCCACTTGGGAAATTCTAGTTTAATATTTAAAAAAATCTTTTGGAAACTTAGGCTAGCTAGATTTAAAGAAAGGCCAAATGCATGAATAATTATAATTTTTTGTTTTACTTTTACTGATCAAAGTATCTAGAGATCAAAGCTTGAATCTGTTATTTATTAAGTTAATTTCAATAATAATAAAAATCTAAGGCTGACACACAGTTATCTGTACAATTTTGTAACTTTTTTCAGATAGAATAAAAAATATAATAATTTAACAATGCAGTTCATCTCTTCTGAAGTTTAAGCCTGCTGTCTACAAACAGGATGAAACCTACATAGACTATCAGTCATGTTATGGTACCATCTGTGGTATGATCTCAGTCATGCCTGACTCTTTGTGACCCCATGAACTGTAGTCTTCCAGATTCTTCTGTCCATGGAATTTTCTAGGCAAGAGTACTGAGGAGGGGTACCATTTCTTACAACAGGGGATGGATCTTCCCAACCTAGAAATCAAACCTTCATCTTTTGTGTCTTCTGCATTGGCAAGCAGGTTCTTTGCCACTGCGCCATCTGGGAAGCCCTATACTATCAGCAGCATCTGGCAAAGAAGATTGTAGAAATCTTCAGGCACAATTCATGGGAATCATCATGTTATTATTTTATAATGATAACCATGTTGTTATTATGTAGGAGCATTGAGTTAGCCTCTGTACAGCAAGCCTTTCACTCAGTTGTGTCTGACTCTTGTCTACTCCATGGACTGTAGCCTGCCAGCCTCCTCTGTCCGCGGGGATTTTCTAGGCAAGAATATTGGAGTGGGTTACCATGCGTTCCTGCAGGGGATCTTCCCAACCCAGGGATCGAATCTGGCTCTCTTGTACTGTAGGTGGATTCTGTATTGTCTGAGCCACCAGCGAAGCCCTTTTAATATCCAATATATTGCAAAAAACATTGTAAGTTTTGGTCAAAGGGGATCACCATGAAACTGATGATGTTTATGTTTCAGGTCCTCTCTCTTGATCTGGATGCTTTCAAGGTGCTATACTTGATCTTATGCAAGTAATTTTGGGTTCTTTACACAGATCTTCCTAGGATTCCCTAAATTGTACAAACTTCAGGTCTGGTAAGACTGAGTCTACCTCAGATAAATACATTATTTGCATTCAAGGAATAAGTAAATGGTTTGAAACTACCTTGTTGTTGTTTAGTCAATAAATCATGTCTGACTCTTTGCAACCCCGTGGACTGCAGCATGCCAGGCTTTCCTGTCCTTTACTATCTCATAGAGTTTACTCAAACTCATGTTCATTGATTAGTTGATACTGTCCAACCATCTCGTTCTCTGTCACCTGCTTCTCCTCCTGCCCTCAATCTTTCCCAGCATCAAAGTCTTTTCCAGTGAGTTGGCTCTTCTCATCAGGTGACCAAAATATTGGAGCTTCAGCTTCATCATCAGTCCATCTAATGAATATTCAGGTTTGATCTTCTTTAGGATTGATTGACTTGATCTCCTTGCAGTCCAAGTGACTCTGGAGAGTTTTCCTCAGCACCACGATTCAAAAATGACAACTTTTCAGCACTCAGCCCTCTTTATGGTCTAACTTTCACATTCATACTTGACTACTGAAAAAACCATAGCTTTGACTATATGAACCTGTGTCTCTACTTTTAATATGCATCTAGACTGGTCATAGCTTTCTTTTCAAGGAGGATGTATCTTTTGATTTCATGGCTGTAGTCACCATCACCAGTAATTTTGGAGTCCAAGAAAATAAAACGTGTCACTGCTTCCACTTTTCCCCCTTCTATTTGTCATGAAATAACGTGGCCAGATGCCATGATCATAGTTTTTTGAATGTTGAGTGCTAAGCCAGCCTTTTCAGTCTCTTCTTTCACTCTCATCAAGCGGCTCTTTAGTTCTTCTTCATTTTCTGCCATTAGAGTGGTATCATCTGCATAACTGAGGTTGTTGATATTTCTTTCAGGAATCTTGATTCCAGCTTGAGCTTTATTTATACAGCCTGGCATTTCATATGATATACTCTGCATATAAATTAAATAAGCAAGGTGACAATACACAGCCTTGATGTATTCCTTTCTCAATTTTGAACCAGTTGGTTGTTCCATGTCTGGTTCTAACTGTTGCTTCTTAGCCCAAATACAGATTTCCCAGGAGGCAGGTTAGGTGGTCTGGTATTCCTATCTCTTTAACAACTTTCCACAGTCTATTGTGATCCACACATCAAAGGCTTTAGTATAGTCAATGAAGCAGAAGTAGATGTTTTTTGGAATTCTTTTGCTTTATCAGTGACCCAATGAATGTTGGCAATTAGTTTTCTGATTCCTTTTCCATTTCTAAACCCAGCTTGTGCATTTGGAAATTCTCAATTCACATACTGTTGAAGCCTAGCTTGAAGGATTTTGAGTGTTACCCTGTTAGCAGGTGAAATGAGCACAGTTGTATGGTAGTTTGAACATTCTTTGGTATTGACCTTCTTTGGGATTGGAATTAAAACTGACCTTTTCCATTCCTGTAGCCACTGCTGAGTCTTCCAAATTTACTGACATATTGATTGCAACTCTAACAGCATCATCTCTTAGGATTTTAATTAGCTCAAGTGGAATTCCATCACCTCCATTAGCTTTGTTTGTAATAATGTTTCCTAAGGCCCACTTGACTTCACACTTGAGGATATCTGGCTCTAGGTGAGTGATCACACTATCATGGTTATCTGGATCATTAAGACTTTTTAAATATAGTTCTTCTGTATGTTCTTGCTACCTCTTCTTCATCTCTTCTGATTCTGTTGTCCTTATCATTTCTGTCCCTTATCTTGCCCATTCTTACACGAAATGTTCCCTTGATATCTCCAATTTTCTTGAAGAAGTCTCTAGTCTTTCTTGTTGTATTATTTTCCTCTATTTTTTACATTGTTCCCTTAAGAAGGCTATCTTATTTCTCCTTGTTATTCTCTGAAACTCTATATTCCACTATGTTTATCTTTCCCTTTTCCCCTTGCCTTTGAGGTCTCTTCTTTTCTTAGCTATTTGTAATGCTTCCTCAGGAAACCACTTTGCCTTATTGTATTTTTTTTTCTCCCCCTTTGGGATGTCTTTGGTCACGACCTTCTATACAATGTTATGAATCTGTAGTTCTTCAGCCACTCTGTCTGCCAGAACTAATCCCTTGAGTCTATTAGTCTTTTCTACTGTATAATCATAAGGAATTTGATTTAGGTCATACCTGAATGGCCTAGTGGTTTTCCCCACTTTCTTCAATTTAAGCCTCAATTTTGCAATAAGGATCTCATGATCTTGAGTCACAGTAAGCTCTAGGTCTTATTTTTGCTGACTATATAGAACTTTTTCATCTTTCCCATCCTGAGCTACAAAGAATATAATCAATCTGATTTCAATATTGACCATTTGGTGATGTCAATGTGTACAGTTGTCTCGTGTTGTTGGAAGAGAATGTTTGCTATGACCAATGTATTCTTTTGTCAAAACTCTATTGGCCTTTTCCCTGATTCATTTTGTAATCCAAAGCCAATCTTCCTGTTACTTCAGGTATCTTTTGACTTCCTACTTTTGCATTCCAATCCCCTATAATGAAAAGGATATCTTTTTTTTTGTTGTTAGTTCTAGAAGGGTCTTAGAGGTCTTCATAGATCCAGTTAACTTGAGCTTCTTTGGCTTAAGTGGTTGGGATATGGACTTGGATTACTGTGATGTGGAATGGTTTGCCTTGGGAACAAACCAAACTCATTCTGTTTTTTGAAACTGCACCCAAGTACTGCATTTCAGACTCTTTTGTTGAGTATGAGGGTTATTCCATTTCTTCTAAGGGATTCTTACCAACAGTAGTATATATAATGGTCATCTGAATTAAGTTCACCCATTCTAATCCATTTTAGTTTACTGATTCCTAAAATATTGAAGTTCATTCTTGCCATCTCCTACTTGCCCACATCCAATTTACCTTGATTCTTGAGCCTATCATTCCAGGTTCCTATGCAGTATTGTTCTTTACAGTGTCAGATTTTATGTTCACCACCAGGCACATCCGCAACCAGTATCATCTGTGGTTTGGCCCAGCCACTTCATTCTTTCTGGAGCTATTTCTCCACTCTGCCCCAGTAGCATACTGGACACTTTCTGACCTGAGGGGCTCATCTTCTAGTGTCACATCTTTTTGCCTTTTCGTACTGTTCATGGGATTTTCTTGACAAGAATACTGGAGTGGCTTGCCATTCCCTCCTCCAGTAGACCAGATTTTTTCAGAACTCTACTCTGTAACCCATCCATCTTGGGACATCTACATGGCATGGCTCATAGCTTTATTGAGTAACTCAGGTCCCTTTGCAGTGACAAGGCTGTGATCCATGAGAACTGATCTTGCAATTTGGAAAAATTCAGGCCAGTAAATAAATTTGTCACAATCTCATCTAGTAATTATCACATGTTTTGTGATCTCCTCTTAATCAGAGTAGACATTGCTCCTTGGAAGATAAGTTATGACCAACCTAGACAGCTTATTAAAAAGCAGTCATTACTTTGCTAACAAAGGTCTGTCTAGTCAAAGCTATGGTTTTTCCAGTAGTCATGTATGGATGTGAAAGTTGGACTATAAAGAAAGCTGAGTGCCAAAGAACTGATGCTTTTGAACTGTGGTGTTGGAGAAGACTCTTGAGAGTCCCTTGGATAGCAAGGAGATCAAACCCATTAATCCTAAAGGAAATTGGTCCTGAATGTTCATTGAAAGGACTGATGCTGAAGCTAAACTCCTGATGCAAAGAACTGACTCATTTGAAAAGACCCTGATACGGGAAAGGTTGAGGGTGGGAGGAGAAGGGGAAGACAGAGGATGAGATGGTTGGATGGCATCACTGACTCAATGGACATGAGTTTGAGTAAACTCTGGGAGTTGGTGATGGACAGGGAGCACTGGTGTGCTGCAGTCCATTGAGTTGTAAAGAGTCAGACACGACTGAGTGACTAAAGTGAACTGAACTGAACTGATATTAAGCTGAAAATGATATTTTCAGTTTTAGTTTTAATCAGGCTTGACAACATTTTGTGTATCCAACATGAGATGTAAATTACCAACTTTCATTTTTATACAAAAATGACACTGGTGCTAGAATCTGATATTATTCTTACTTCTCCATATTTATCTAAATCCTTTGATCTTTCAAGTTGAGAGGTAACCAACATATTTTAGTGGATTTTATGTCATAAATAATTCCTCCCCTTAAAAATCTAATTCTACAAAATGCTGGTTGTGCTTAGAAAAATGAATTCTTTTGCAGCCTTTAAACATAACATAGAGATTTAGACTTTAAAAGTATAATTAAAGAAAGCAAATAAAGGAAGTAAGACCACACTGCTTGTTACACAAATGGGCCTGGGATCTGCTAACAGTGAGTCAATAAACAGCTCCAAACTACCCTACAAAATAAATAAAAGTACGGTAAAAAAAACAAAGCTATGCCAAATTGTTGGCCTGGTTCTAAATAATACAAACTAAGTCTCATCGTCTTCATCTACTATCACCTATAATTAAGGAGTCAGATAATAATAATACAGGTTTGCCACACTACTGAAAAATAATCACTACTGTATTGGACTTACCAAGACCAGCTCTAACAACTGAATATCAGTTGTGGCTTAAATCCAAATGATTATATTAGCAATCTTGGTAAATATTTGAGTATAAAATTAAGGTCTTAAAATTTCAGGAAGAGAAGCATGTTTGGATTCTTGGATTTAGGCACAAACATTTAATTACATGCTTATCTATTATAATGAAATAGTAGACTTTTGTGAAGAAAATGTGAACTGACTATTCAACATTAACGTCAGTGGGAACTTTTCCTCCCAAAGAACGGATGAAATAGCACTACTGAAATTGGCTTGAATTTCTTAGGCATTTTCTCTGAGTCTACACAAATCCAGTTAAGAGTAATTAGAGCTATTTAATTAATTTTCAGATTACTTTACCTGTACTTTTTCTATATCATTTATGAACAGTTTGTTAGGTATTTGAGTATCGGAGATTTCTCTCTCACTACATTTTAAGATCTTCCAGATAGGGCTCAAGTCCAGATGCTCTTTTTTGTCCTTCACTGTACCTTTAATTTGGAGAAGGCAATTGCACCCCACTCCAGTACTCTTGCCTAGAAAATCCCATGGACGGAGGAGCCTGGTAGGCTGCAGTCCATGGGGTCGCTAAGAGTCCGACACGATTGAGCGACTTCACTTTCACCTTTCACTTTCATGTACTGGAGAAGGAAATGGCAACCCACTCCAGTGTTCTTGTCTGGAGAATCCCAGGGACGGGGGAGTCTGGTGGGCTGCCGTCTATGGGGTCGCACAGAGTTGGACACTACTGAAGTGACTTAGCAGCAGCAGCACCTTTAATTGTTGGCATTCAATGGATTGCTATTAAATAAATTAACCTTCTGTGCATGTGGGATCTTCCCAGAACAGGGATCGGACCCATGTCTCCTGCATTTAGTGGGGGTAAAATTCAAGAGAGCTGCATTGGTGTGTAGAAAGCATGGGGCTGGATTTTTTCAGCAGGTAAGACAGTCACAGATGTACAAGATAGGTACTTTAGGAATGAATGATAAAATTTCTTGGTCACTAAATGATACTTAAGACAATGCATAAGAAGCTTAAAGGCATTAAAAGCAAAGTGTACATATCTATCTGTTAAATGAAACACAGTAAACTGAGAGAAAAAGCATTCATTTACCTTTATCGGTTCATTCATTCAATGCAAATTTGTGAAGCACCTACTGTGTGCAAATGCCCTGATGGCCACCAGTATCAGTACAGTGAATGACACGTGCTTAGGGCTCCTAATGAGACCACAACATGGGTCAGATTTATACCCAACATAATCAGTTAAAAAAAAAAGAAACTAGACAGTTCCACCTAGGTGTTTGCTTACATTATTATAAAAACAAATTCATGCATAGTGTGATAGACTTCTAACTGAATTGACTAGCTTGTGCAGATTGTTGGTCTCTATGCTGGTATAGACAAAATTGCTCCCCTAAGACTGAGACTGACCAAATTATAATGAATTGATATTGGGCCACTTGACTGCTTTGTTTCTAGCTCCCAGAAATAACCATAAAAAATACAGGGGCACTTAGCCACTCTAATACTTTTTTTTTTTTTTTCCTAATACTTTTGATATAGTTAGACTTGGTCTTTTAGGCACAAACTAATCAAGATAATCAATTAGTAAGACCTTAGGTGAACTGCGACTTCCCTTGTGATTCAGACAATAAAGAATCCGCCTGCAGTGCAGGAGACTTGGATTCGATCCCTGGGATGGAAAGACCCACTGGAGAAGGGAATGGCTACCCACTCCAATATTCTAGCCTGGAGACTTTCATGGACAGAGGAGCCAGGTGGGTTCTGCTGCAGTCCATGAGGTTGCAAAGAGTCAGAAATGATTGAGTGACTTACACACACAAGGTGAATGAAAATAAACCTGATCAAGCTAATTTCATGGTCATATTTGCTCCTGTCCTATGTGCTTCTTCCTACAACTGAGTGGTTTGCATTTTAAGAGTTTTATTCCATTCTCAGCCAGTTTTTGACATATTGAAAGAAGCAATAAAGAATTGGATTATATTCTTTAATTTTAATTAAAAATTTAATTAATATTTAGTAACGATGCAAATGACACCAGCCTTATGGCAGAAAGGGAAGAGGAGCTAAAAAGCCTCTTGATAAAAGTGAAAGTGGAGAGTGAAAAAGTTGGCTTAAAGCTCAACATTCAGAAAAGGAAGATCATGGCATCTGGCCCCATCACTTCATGGGAAATAGATGGGGAAACAGTAGAAAAAGTGTCAGGCTTTATTTTGGGGGGGCTCTNTAACCAAAGAAAGAAGACAATATATGAAACAATTGTTTTTAGATGATGGACAACCAGCAAGAGAGAACTGTAACGCCAAAGAAAAGAGAAATAAATGAAATAACCCCTATGATGACCACATTTCTCTCTGAAGGTATTTGTTAGACTCCAGACACAGGAGGTACCACACAGTGGTTTCACTGAATGCAAGAGATGTTGTTGTTGTTCAGTCACTAAGTCGTGTCCGACTCTTTTGCAACCCCATGACCCACGGCCCACCAGGTTCCTCTGTTCATGGAATTTCCCAGGCAAGAATACTAGAGTGGGTTGCCATTTCTTTCTCCAGGGCATCTTCCTGACCAATGGATTGAACCCTCGTCTCCTGCTTGGCAGGTAGATTCTTTACCACTGAGCTGCCTCAGAAGCCCACTAGAGATCTTAGTTGAAGTGAGCTGAAGTGGCTGAGATTTGTAAGGCAGAGAGAAGGACTATGCATGCAGAGGTGTAGCTTCAGGAATCTCCTTGAGTCTTTGACTGGATACAAGTCTGTGCCTGTATAGGGTAATACAAAAGGAGACGAATCAAAGGAAAACAGAAATTTCACCAAATATTCTGGATAATTCTTTTTCTACCCCATAGCATTAAGGCCAAACCAAACCTAGAGTAAAAACTACTTCAGATTTACTTTAATAAAGCTTAAAAACAAGCCTCAAAACGATGAAGATACTCTGCCAGTAAATTAATTACATGNCTATGCTGTGCAAATGCTACACTCAATATGCCAGCAAATTTGAAAAACTCAGCAGTGGCCACAGAACTGGAAAAGGTCAGTTTTCGTTCCAATCCTAGCTAGCAAAGTAATTTTTAAAATTCTCCAAGCCAGGCTTCAATAGTACGTGAACTAAGAGCTTCAAGATGTTCAAGCTGGATTTAGAAAAAGGAGAGCAACCAGAGATCAAATTGCCGACATCCATTGGATCATTGAAAAAGCAAGAGATTTCCAGAAAATCATGTACTTCTGCTTTATTGGCTATGCCAAAGCCTTTGTGTGGATCACAACAAACTGTGGAAAATTTTTCAAGAAATGGGAATACCAGACCACCTGACCTGCCTCCTGAGAAATCTGTATGCAGGTCAAGAGCAACAGTTAGAACTGGAGGTGGAACAACAGACTGGTTCCAAATCAGGAAAGGAGTACATCAGGCTGTATGTTGTCACTCAGCTTATTTAATTTATATGGAGAGTACATCATGTGAAATGCCGGCCTGGATGAAGCACAAGCTGGAATCAAGATTGCCAGGAGAAATATCAATTACCACAGATATGCAGATGACACCACCTTTATGGCAGAAAGCAAAGAAGAACTAAAGAGCCTCTTGATGAAAGTGAAAGAGGAGACTGAAAAGGTTGGCTTAAAGCTCAACATTCAAAAAAATTAACATCATGGCATCTGGTCCCATCACGTCATGGCAAACAGATGGGGAAACAATGGAAATAGTGACAGACTTTATTTGCTTGGGCTCCAAAATCACTGCAGATGGTGACTGCAGCCATGGAATTAAAACATGATTGCTTCTTGGAAAAAAAATCTCTGACCAACCTATACAGCATATTGAGAAGCAGAGACATTATCTTAATAGGTCTGTCTAGTCAAAGCTATGGTTTTTCCAGTAGTCGTGTATGAATGTGAGGTTTGGACTATAAGCTGAGTGTCAAAGAAAGCTGAGCATCGGAGAATTGATGCTTTTGAATTGTGATATTGGAGAAGACTCTTGAGAATCCTTTGGACTGCAAGGAGGTCAAACCAGTCAATCCTAAAGGAAATCCATCTTGACTATTCATTGGAAGGACTGATATTGAAGCTAAAAATCCAATACTTTGGCCACCAGATGTGAAGAACTGACCAATTGGAAAAGACCCTGATACTGAGAATGATTGAAGGCAGGAGGACTGAGGGATGTCAGTCCTGATGAGATGGTTGGATGGCATCACTGATTCAATGAACATGAGTTTGAACAAGCTCCAGGAATTGGTGATGGACAGGGAAACCTGGTGTGTTGTAATCCATGGCATCGCAGAGTCAGACATGACTGAGTAACTTAACTGAACTGATATATCTTCTGAAGTCTTTTTTGAGGGAAACAAACCCACATTTTCAGTGTGTGTGTCTGCTATTTTCATATGCATGCAATTATTTTAAAAATAGAGCCTGGAAGTTTTGTGACAATAATCTAGGAATGTTTGAAATGAGATTTTTATAAACTCACAGTATATCAAAATCAGTTGCTATTAGTAGAAATTTATCTTCTGTACTTGATGAAGGATACACTTCTCTCTCTCTCTCTCTCTCTCTCTGTCTCTCTCTCTCTCTCACACACACACACACACCCCTTCCAGACAACATTCTTTAAGTATAACCAAATTCCTCAAATCTCTACTTGTGGCCAACTGCGTGCATATTCAAGTACCACAAGATAGAATTCTTAGGATGAAATTCTTCTTTATCATTAGTGTCACCTCCATCAACAAGGGCATTCATAGAGTGACTTTTACAAAATAATTGTTTATATGCAACGTCTGTGCTCTAGAAGTGCCTGCAACAAAACATGAACATGAAAATGTAAGTTAAATCTTGTGCACTTTTGTGAAAAATAAAAGCTAAATTAAATCTATAATTATTAGCCATTAGTTTTTCATATGTACTTTTGTATCTCAAGAGTATTTGGCACATAGCAAGTACTGATACTTAGTAATACTTAATAAAAGTAATTAAATGACCAAACAAATAAATTTGGAGAGTTTGTTGCAAGGAGGAAGCCAGTTGTTTCTTTGCCTTGGTTTTAATCGCTTTTGTTATTATAATCATACATAATGGCTTGCTTAAAAAGACCCTGCCCCTCTGCTTCACTGTTTAAAGTGCCTTTGTTCAGAACTCTGTCTCCCTGTAGATGGCAGGAAGGAACAAATTAACATATCCTCTGTCTGAGGCTTGCCATTTTAGACGATGTTGCAAGATTAATGGTCTTTTCACTTTGCTTCCTTGCCTACCCATCTCTGATCTATAAAAGAACCTGGCATCCAGACTGGAGAAAATGGTTATTTTGAGGTACTAGCCAGCCATCTTCTTGATCAGCTGGCTCCCTGATTAAAACCTCTTCCTTGCCTTGACCCCTTGTCTTTTGGATTCATTGGCCTGTTGTGCGACAAGCAAAGTGAGCTTGGACTTGGTAACAAGTTGAGTTTGAATGGACAAAAGAGCTTAAGAATTCTGAGGCAACTCAGCCTCAGAAAGTCCTCCTTTTTCCTCTTGGATCACCCAGTGTGACCTTAAGTGTATCTTTGCTTGCTGAGACCTATTATATCTGCAGATAAGTATGATTGTTCCTTGTTGTTTTTCAGTTGCTAAGTCATTTCCAACTTTTTGGGACCCCATGCACTTCAGCACACCAGGCTCCTCTGTCCTCCACCCTCTCTTGGAGTTTGCTCAAACCAATGTCCATTGAGCTAGTGATGCTCTCTAACCATCTCATCCTCTGCCACTCCCTTCTTTTGCCTTCAATCTTTCCCAGCATCAGGGGCTCTTCTAATAAGTTGGCTCTTCACATCAGGTGGCCAAAGTAGTGGAACTTCAGCTTCAGCAAAAGTCCATCCAATGAATATTCAAGGTTTATTATCTGTAGGATTGACTGCTTTGATCTCCTTGTAGTCCAAGGGACTCTCAAGAGTCTTCTTTAGTATGACAGTTTAAAAGCATCAATTCTTCAGCGCTCAGCCTTCTTTATGGTCTACCTCTCACATCCATACATGATTAATAGAAAAACCATAGCTTTGACTATACAAATCTTTGTCAGCAATGTGATGTCTGTTTTTTAATATCTTTTCTAGGTTTGTCACAGTTTTCCTTCTAAGGAGCAAGTGTCTTATAATTTCATGGCTGTAATCATTATCTAGAGTGATTTTGGAGCCCCCTCCCCAAAATAAAATCTGTCACTGCTTCTGCTTTTCCCCCATCTATTAATATTTGCCTTAATGTGATAGAATCAGATGCCATGATCTCATGTTTTTTTTTGTTTTTTTTTTAAACGTTCAGTGTTAGGCCAGATTTGTCACTCTCCTCTCTCACCTTCATGAAGAGACTCTTTAGTTCCTTTTTGCTTTCTGTCAGTAGAGTGGTATCATCTGCCTATCTGAAGCTGTTGATATTTCTCCTGGCAATCTTGCTTTCAGCTTGTGCTTCATCCAGCCTGACATTTTGCATGATGTACTCTGCATAGAAGTTAAACAAGGTGAAAATATACAGCCTTATCATACTCCTTTCCCAGTTTTGAGCCAGTCTATTGTTACATATCCAGTTCTTTTGCTTTTTGACCCTCATCTAGGTTTCTCAGAAGGCATGTAAGGTGGTCTTGTATTCCCATCTCTTTAATAGTTTTCCACAGTTCGTTGTGATACACAGAGCCTAAGGCTTTAGCATAGTCAGTGAAGCAGAAGTGGATGTTTTTATGAAACTCTCTTGGTTGTGTCCCTATCCACAGTCTATTTGGTTAGAGCTTAGCATTTTTTTTTAAAAATCATATATGAACAAGAATACTTGATTCCTGTTTGTTTGTATATTTTTTTAGTGACCTGAGAGATGGTCAAATACTGGAAATCCAGTAGTTGAACCTTGGTGAGACCTCAGAGACCCATTTAATCTTTTCATTTTACAGAGGAAGAAACTGAGGTCTGAAGAGGCAAACTGACTCACTCCAGATTATGCTGTTGATTTTTTTCCCTGCCTTTGGATACTCATTTCTTTGAAGAGTTGCTGGTAAAGGATAATCCAGTATCCCTCCTGGGCACCTTGCTGAAAAACCATGTACAAAGTGGTTGTCTATGTAGCATTCAAAAGAGTTGGCTCCAATAAAATTTCCAAGTTCATTTGTTCATTTCATTTGTTCCAAATCCACTCTTAATTTTTACTTAGTGTATTCCAAAAGAACTGACAACACACTCAGTATAGTTATATAGTTTGGCAGTTTGCCGATTGACTTCTTCCAGCCTCTCTTTACAGCCTGAATTTGCAAATGCTTTCTGACTGACTCACCACTGGTCCCTAGGAATCTTTTTTTGCCAACTCTTTACCGTCTGGGAAACAACTACTGCCTCTCAAGCATCTCTCACTGTTTTGATTTCCATACTGATATTGGTTCCAGGGCCAAGATCCATTGAGTCCCAAGTGGGAATCCACCCTCCTTTTCTGTCAGGATGTTTGTAATTCATCTTACTTTTATGTCTCCTCTCAATAGAGCTTAAAGTGTCTGACTTCTGGGGGGCTTATGAGTGAAGCATTGAGAGCAATTAACATTTGAATGAAAGATACCTGTGGATTCTCCTATTTAACAGCTGTTAAACAAAATTACTTGTCTGTATCGAACTCCAGGCTGGTGAGTTGTGTGCATCCAGATGGGAATTACCATGTACACATACAAATGTGGATTAAATGAATTGGATATTATAAATCAAATTGCAATTTTGAAATCCAGGCAGTAATCCCAATGACTTCTGAGGAAAGGCCTGTGGTAACGGATCAGTATATCACATGTCAGGAGAATTCCAGAATATTTCAGAATTTAATTGTCTTAGCTCTACTTGCCAAACCAAAGTTTGACTGAGATCATCTGAATATTCTAGACCAAAAACAACAGACTTTAGCCAAACCAGAGATTTTGCAGGACATGCAAGATTTTGTGCTTTTATGTTATTCTCTATGGCTCTTGTCCAGAACAGACCCTTATACTGGGTTGTAAACAGCTAGAAGAACAAATTAATATATTAGAGAGACTGTGCTGACTGAACCAAAGATGAAAATTTCGGCAATAATTCATTGGATGTAAGCAATTTAGAAACCAGATTACCCATATCTCAAAGTGAAAATTTTTACTTATAAAATCCTGCCTATATTATCCAAATCATACAGACATTGTCAAAACCTACACTTGATCAGTGATATATCCATGTGCCCACAAAACGCTTTGAAATTTTAGTTATCTAGAGGTAGTGATGCTCAAATAAGTCAAATTCTAAAACTGAAATATTTAGGATTGTATTTTGGCCCTTTAAAAAAGACTTCAATGTATTCCATCTACAGTTTATTCTATCTTTTAACAACCTGCAGAATACTGCTAGTACCAAACACTGCTTACTTGCAGAGGCTGAAGCAGAAAAGGTATAATCTGTGCAAGGCCACAGAGCTAGTTGGTTGGTACAGCCAATATTTATACCATTAATCTAGCTGTCTAGCCCTTGTTCTCAATTTTTCTACCCTACATTGCAGTTGTATTTTCTGTTTTTTTTTCCTTCATTTTTTGTAGACAAAACATTTGTGAAGCTGACAACTGGAAGGAAAATGTAGATGTACATATATACACACACCTCTGTAATTGTTTAGTGGTTGCATTCTGTGGCTTCATAGCAGTGGTCTGTTGTAATTGTGGTGAGAATTGTGAAAAGCCTGTCTTCATCTGAGCTTTCTCTTGTCCCACTGGCCCACCCTCTGCCTTTTGGGTCTTTTGTTCTGCCTTGGTTTGTATCTCTGCTGATTCCTTTAATTGCTGTGTTTGGGCTATGGAAGTTGTTATTTTCTTTTTTTTTTTTCCCTTTTATTTATTTATTTATTTAATTTTTTTTAAATTTTTTAAAAATTAATTTATTTTTTAATTTGACTTTACAATACTCTATTGGGTTTGCCATACTTCGACATGAATCCACCACAGGTGTACACAAGCTCCCAATCCCGAATCCCCCTCCCACCTCCCACCCCACAACGTCTCTCTAGATCATCCCCGTACATCAGCCCCAAGCGTCCTNTTTCATGAAAGAAGTTTTGTTTAGCTATCTGTAATTCTTGGTTGTTTTCTCATGTTTGAAGATGAAGATTAAAAATCTGTTCAGAAGTGCTAAATATGTAGCTGATTTGTGGGCTTTGAGCTTCATTGTGGGAAAATGTAGAATCATCTGGATGGGTGTTGGGGATGGCTTAGAGAATGCTTCATAAAATCATGGACATTATTTAAAAATGTCTGCTTTTCATACTGAGATCTATACTTCTGATATAAATGAGAAGCAGAGGGCCATGGAGGGATGGGGAAGATGATAGCATGCTGTCAGGACAAGTTTGATATCTCACATTATAGAAAAAAAATGTATTCCTATTTGAAGAATCACTAAGGTTATTTCTTTTGCCTCAAGTATATTCGCTTATTTTAGTTTCCAGTCTTCCTGGAATATGTGTTATTTTATTGTTTGATGTCACACTGTGTTTAAATTGTATGATCTGGACCACACAATTATCTGTCTCTCTTCAGATGTGTATAAGAGACAGCTGCATAGNCAAGTATATTCGCTTATTTTAGTTTCCAGTCTTCCTGGAATATGTGTTATTTTATTGTTTGATGTCACACTGTGTTTAAATTGTATGATCTGGACCACACAATTATCTGTCTCTCTTCCTTAGTTTTGACATCTGTAAACAGGATAATAATATAATTTACTTCATAAGGATCTAGAAAAAAGACTGAGGGAGCTGCTTCTACATAATTTATTATTATTTTTTTTTTGTTCTCTTCTCTTCCCTTTTCCCTTTTTCTTTCTTTTCTTTCTGGGAAGCTTTCTTGGGTTACATTTTAAAATTTCTTTTCTGTATCATTTGTGGAGTTTTCTATTTAAAGCTACCAATGGTACCCATGTTGGAGAACCTTTGTTCTTCAGGTTTATTAATTTAATTTAGCTTTTCTTATTTTAAATGCTGTCTTTCACATCTGCATTTGCAGTTTTTACACCTTGTCATGTCACCTAATTAGTTAATTGACTTTTCTCTTCTTTGCTGTTTCCTAAATTTGTTTCCCTTTAAACAAGCAACTTTATTTCTGAAGGACTACAGTCTCCTCCTGCATGTCATTTCTGTTATTTTAATATCTTTACATTGAGTAGAGCTCTAATATAAATGTTCTTATTAGATTACTCTATAGCTCAATATTCCTTCAGGGAGTATCTTTTGTTCTGAGGGTTTCATTTTCTAGGCTTAAAACTTTTTTTTTTTTTTTGAATTCTCTATTTTTGCTCAGTTGCTTTCATTCATTTGCAAGTGTGCTGTACTACGTTTTGCATCCTGCATGGCTCTTTCCAGGTCTTTCCTTTGCTGTTTACAGTGTAGGCATCTTTTTGACTATCTATGTATAAACCACGTGCCCATCGCTACATAACCAAAAAGCCATAGTGTTCTATTTTGTATTCTCTGCTTGCCTGAGGCTGTGGCGGTAGGCTTAGGGCTTCAGGACTGCAGAGCTGTATTCAGCTAAAATAACCAGGATCTGTGCTTATGCCTGAGGTTGTTGAATGCACTCTTTAGGACTCTGTGATACTTTGTTGAAGTGTGTATGTTCTTCCTCTGTGGAAAGACCTTAGTGTTTTATCATCCTTCCATTCAGGAAACTTTGCCTCTATAAAGCAGTCAGGAGCCGTTTCTTTTATGCTTCAGGTTACTCAACTGTTTGGCCTTCTTTCAGAGTTGAGAGTAGTAGTGAGAATTATCATTATTTTTCTGATCAAAATATATCAGATTTGGGGCATAGGATGAATGCTATCTGCATGTGACTCTTTGTTCTACTCCAGGAATTTTGGGTTTTCTCTTTGGCTGCTGTTTTTTGAGTTTTAAAGCATTGGGCTGTTCCCCTTGCCATGTTTGTTTGCTATTTATCTTATGTATATGCATTTGTATATTTCCAAATATAATTATATATACATGTACACAATTTATAATGATAGTGTATATACATAAATGAGGGGAGGCAAGAGAGATGGAGAATATGAATTTTTGTTAATCTGCTTCAATTTGTCAGGGGTTTGAAAATGGAGATTCTGTGATGTAATTTGACTCAAATATTTAAATCTGAAACCTCTGTGGGCATTGTTTTTGATTCATCTTTTTCTTTCAGCGTTCATATCAAAGCAATTACCATTTTTAAAAGCTTAATTTACCTCTTACATATCTCCTAAACCCATCCACTTTTCTCCAACTTTACTGTCATTATCTTAGTTGAGCTCTCATCATCTCTCTCCCAAATTAGCATAACAGGCTTTTAACTGTCCTGCTTCAGTATGGCTTCTGTTCAATCCATTCCCCACAAATACCTCTCTCTAATCCATTCCCCCCACCCCCAAAATGATTTCTATAAAACAAGAAGCTGCATGTACCTTTCTTCTGTTTAAAGGTCTCAGTGACTCTTTTTGCTCTCAGGAGAAACATCAGATTGCTTGATATGGTTTATAATGTCTTGCATACCCTTTCCCCTGCTCACATCATCAGCTTCATCACTTACAAATTCCCAGCACCACCATAACCACTACCTGAATCCTAACTACCCATTTCTGAACACTGATCTTCTCAAGACCTCATATTCTTTCTCACTAGGCTTTTGCTCATGCCATGATCTCCCCCTGCCTAGACTGTTTATGTCCACCTCCTTGTTCCTTTGATTAGTTAACTCCTTCTCAGGTTTCAGGACTCACTTCTTCCAGGAAGCCTTCATGATCACCCAAATGTGGGTCAGAAACCTTGAGTGTGCTCCCATAGCATTGTGTGCTTTCCTATGAAAGCAGAAATCAGATGTCATATATTCCTGAATACTGCCTAATTTGACAATATACGTGGTTTTCATATTATTATCATATTAGTTAAGCTTTAAATTTTATTATCTTTGTTTATTTGTATTTTAAAAATCAGATACCCTGAACATATATTGCTTTTTAAGGAGGAAGAAAAATATTGAAATTGTTTTAAAGGTGTTGTACAAAGTTTAATGATACATTGATCTAGTGTAAGAATATCAGATCACAATGATGATAAAGAGGACATTTTCCTTCAAGACAAGACAGCTACAAATAGTTTCCATAGAAAGATGGCTAAGTAGAATTTTAGATGGGTTGCAATGAAGTGAGAAACTGAATTATTAGTGTCAGTTATAGGGATATGTTTATATTAGTATACAGAAATAGAAAAATTGAGTTTATGGCCCAGGAAAGTACAAAGTATAATAAGGTCCTCAAATCCAGTTCCTTTATGTTCAGAAGAATTCACGACTTCTAATTTGGAATGAATAAAATGACCTTGTTTATGTGACTCAAATGAAATAAACGTATACCACTATCAAGAGGGTTTGTCCTCAGTCCACAATGGATTGAATTCAGGATACAAAGTAGTATAGCAGATCCTTTGTCCCAGTTAACAACAGTAATGGTTGTGGGAACAAAATAATAATGGAAATGATTAATGGCAGGTAAATTATTAATGAAAAGTAATGGTAATTAATATCTTTAATATGCCAGATGTACATATACTATCTTTAATTCTTAACACAGTATGTAATGGTTTATTCATCGACAGAGAAAACTGACACTTAGAATGTAAAGTGACTTCCCCAAGCTCGCAATTGGTAACACAACTGTAGTGATACAGCTGGTATTGAATTCAGCTGGGCTAATAGCAGGGTTTTTCTGCTATCAGAAATAGGAAATAATAATCTATCAGATCCATCTGTCCAAACTCATACTCTACTTTTGCAGTGATATATAGAAAAACTGTCTTGAGAAGACCTGATTGACCGTCCTGAAACCAAATTAATAGCAAAGTGAGCAAGTACAAGCCATTGCCTGATACATACATAGCATGCTGTTCATTAGTGCTAAAAAGACTTAAGAAATAGTCCACTTTTCCTATAAGTACCATTGTGTCTATTACTCAAAATTTTATTTCTAGAAGTTTTAATTCCATATTTGTTTTTATTTGTATCTTCATCCTGACTCTGTAGCCAGTGGTTCTCATCAGGGGAAGATTCTGTCCTTTGGGGGCTACCTGGTAGTGCCTGGAGACATTTTTTGTTTTCATGACAGTAAGGGAGTAAGACTGGTAAGGGAGACTTTGCTATGGTATCAAGTGAACAGAGACCAGGATGGTGCTGAACATTTGACAATAAACGTGATGGCCTCCCAACAAAGAATTATATATGGCCCAAAATGTTGATAGCATTGAATTTGACAGACCTTACTCTTAAACTAAGGCATTAAGTTTCTTGAGAAAGGCAAAAATTTTTTTCCTAGTGGTTTAAAAAAAAAAAACTTTCTAAAAGTTATTTATGGTGGTTTCTGTTTCTTTCTTTTTTTTTAATTTTTAAGGGAGTAATATTCTGCATTTATAAAGCACTTCACATCATTTTCTCTCAGCAGGTGAATGGACAGATATTATTATCCTTGATTTATATGTAAAGTGATTGAGACTACAGGAGTTTGACTCAATTTCTGTAACCTTTTGTCTATAATACCAAATATGTCAGTATTACCATAGTAGTTTCCTGAGGCTGCCATAACTTATTTCCACAAACTAGATGGCTTAGAACATAGAAATTTATGATCTCACAGCTGAAAATCTCAAATCAAGATGTCAACAGGACTGGTTTCTTCTGAATGCACTGAACAAGAACCTGTACCATGCTTCTCTGTCATAGCTTCTGGTGGTTGCCAGCAGTCTTTGGTATTTTTTGACTTGTAGATGCAATTCTGCCCTCAATCTATTGTCCCTGACTTCTTCCTTTCTGTATCCAAATTTCTCTCCTTTTAAAGGACACCAATCATTGGGTTACAACCCATTCTAATCCAGCATAACTTTATCTATATGCACCAAAGGCCCTGTTTTCATATAAGGTCATAATCGCAGGTATCAGGAAAAAGGACTTGAACGTATATTTCTTGGGGATACTATTCAACCATCAACAATGACTGTACGTCATTGTATGAATGCTGGAGCACAAGAGTATTACCAATAAAATTGTATGTTTCACACTAATGGAATGGAAATAATAGTTCTTATTCTTTTCTATACTTTTCTGCAAAAGTTCCATTCATCCAAAACTCCATCAACAGTATGGGGTTGAGTTAGCAGCATCTTTCTTTCTCACCAAGATATAATTCACATACCATGAAAGTTTCCCTTTCACAGTGTATGTATGATTCAATGGTTTTTAGTATACTTCATAGAGTTGGACAACCATCAGCATCTTGTAATTTTAGAATGTTTCATCACCCTGTGAAAAACTTGTACTCATTAGTACGCACCACTCCTGCCATCCCTAGCCCTTTCTTTTTATCTCTATGCCTGTTTTGAACAGTTCATATAAATGAAACTTTACAATATTTAGTCTTTCTTTCATGTCTAGCTTCTTTCTGTTTCTTTATTATTATTTTAAATTGTTTTCTGCTTTGGTTGAGCTAAAGTGAGCTTCTGAAACTTAAAATAACCCAAGGCATTATGTTTTCATATTGCTACTTTTGTATCACCATGGTAGCATTTGATTTTTTTTTTTTTTGCCAGCCCTGTAAGTCATATCAAAATGGTTTTTCACATTTCAATACAGAGTCATAAAATTTGGCTGTAGTGATTATATTTTGAGAATGAGCTTTGAAGCAAGGGATACACGGAAGGGACCATTGAATTCATGCTAGTGGTGATGATTGCCCAAGTCATGCCAGTTGCAAATGGGGGCCACAAATTGGGGTCTTTGTTTATGAACAGTCAAAACTACTTTTTGGATTATTATGCCCATTCCATTTTTCATTATTTTTAGCATGAAAATGTTTATAAAGGAAGTTAGAGAATTTCCTTTACAGTGGCAAGAAGCCCAGAATTTGTGGTAGTTAACATTTGATGGCAGAGGTCACGAAAAGCTGGCAATCATGTGATGTGGTGACCCCTTTGACTGACTGGGACAGGAGTCACTTTCATCTTCAGTCAGTCTCTGGGGGTAAGATAAGGAATCCCCCATAAGATCATACAAATCATTTAAAATTTGTTTCTGCTTTTTTAATGAAAATCATCCTTGCATGTATCATGTTTTAGGCTAGCATGTACACCCTTATGTTTTATTTATTAGGTCATCTTGACAAGAGAAATACTTTTTAAGGATTTTAGATAAAATCATTTACATTTTAATTTCAAATGAGTTCTATATTTTTAAAAAAATCCTGAGTAATGTGTGGCTTTTCTTTTCTTTTTTTTTTTTCAACTCCTGATTAGGAGTTTCAGGTGTGTCAGCTTGCTGTTGAATGTTTGTGCTCTTCCAAATTCTTATGCTGAAAACTTAATTCCAATGTGATGGTGTTAGGAAGTGGGGCCCTCTGAGATAACCAGGTCATGAGAGTAGAGTCCTCATACATGAGATTAGTGCCCTTGTAAAAAGACGTGAGAGAGCTTACTTCTTCTCTCTGCTCTATGTCATGTGAAGGCTTTTAAAGAAGACGGGTATCCACAAACCAGGAAGTGGGCTCTTATTGGACAGAAAATCTGCTGGTACCCTGAATCTGGATTTTCTAGCCTCTAGAATTGTGAGAAATAAATTTCCATTATATAAGGTACCCAGCAATGGTATTCTATTATAGCAGATGAAGAAATCATTATAGAAGATAACAAAACAGCATTAAAATTTTTATTAGATGTTAAGGTGTAAGTTACCCATTCTGACTAAAAGAAGAAGGTTATATGTCTACCAGGAGCCTCAATTTTCATAGATGGGACGAAATAACTTGAGACAAAATCATAAAAGTATCCAAAGTCATTTTTGAAAAACTCAGATTGGAGAGTTGTATAAAAGAGAGCCAGATAATTTTTTGCTTTACCTATAGAAAAGATTTAATGTAGAGAAAACAGTATTTTCTCACTGACAAATAGTAATGGATGAGAATTGTACATGTTAAAAGGATACATGTGATTATTAAATAATTATATGAGTATCTGTTAAAAGTATAGTCCAAACTACAGGTTAATGTGTGTGTCAGAAAGGGTGGGATTTCCCCCTTATCTTTTTGATTTTTTTGTGTTGTCTAATAATCACATTGACACAAAACAGATAAACATGAGAAAAAATTAAAAATTTAATTTGTGCATGTGGAGGTTTAATGGAAACAGGACTTAAATAGCTGTTCAGTTCAGTTCAGTCACTCAGTCATGTCCGACTCTTTGCGACCCCAAGAATCGCAGCACGCCAAGCCTCCCTGTCCATCACCATCTCCCGGAGTCCACTCAGACTCATGTCCATCAAGTCGGTGATGCCATCCAGCCATCTCATCCTCTGTCGTCCCCTTCTCCTCCTGCCCTCAATCCCTCCCAGCATCAGAGTCTTTTCCAATGAGTCAACTCTTCTCATGAGGTGGACAAAGTACTGGAGTTTCAGCTTCAGCATCATTCCCTCCAAAGAAATCCCAGGGCTGATCTCCTTCAGAATGGACTGGTTGGATCTCCTTACAGTCCAAGGGACTCTCAAAAGTCTTCTCCAACACCACAGTTCAAAAGCATCAATTCTTTGGTGCTCAGCTTTCTTCACAGTCCAACTCTCACATCCATACATGACCACTGGAAAAACCATAGCCTTGACTAGACAGACCTTAGTCGGCAAAGTAATGTCTCTGCTTTTGAATATGCTATCTAGGTTGGTCNAAGAGATCTCTAGTCTTTCTCATTCTGTTGTTTTCCTCTATTTCTTTGCATTGATCGCTGAGGAAGGCTTTCTTATCTCTTCTTGCTATT
The DNA here is from genome assembly GCA_006410875.1 of Neotragus pygmaeus. NCBI lineage: Eukaryota > Metazoa > Chordata > Mammalia > Artiodactyla > Bovidae > Neotragus > Neotragus pygmaeus. The sequence goes on from SJYV01025481.1 coordinate 43,378, forward strand.
CTTTGGAACTCTGCATTCAGGTTCTTATATCTTTCCTTTTTTCCTTTGCTTTTCGCTTCTCTTCTTTTCACAGGTATTTAGTAAGGCCTCCCCAGACAGCCATTTTGCTTTTTTGCATTTATTTTCCATGGGGAAAAGAAATGTATATCCTGTACAATGTCACGAACCTCATTCCATAGTTGATCAGGTACTCTATCTATCAGATCTAGGCCCTTAAATCTGTTTCTCACTTTCACTTTATAATCATAAGGGATTTGATTTAGGTCATACCTAATGGTCTAATGGTTTTGCCTACTTTCTTCAATTTCAGTCTGAATTTGGTAATAAGGAGTTCATGATCTGAGCCACAGTCAGCTCCTGATCTTGTTTTTGTTAACTGTATAGAGCTTCTCCATCTTTGGCTGCAAAGAATATAATCAATCTCATTTCGATGTTGACCATCTGGTGTTGTCCATGTGTAGAGTCTTCTCTTGTGTTGTTGGAAGAGGGTGTTTGCTATGACNTTTTCCCTACTTTCTTCAATTTGAGTCTGAATTTGGTAATAAGGATTTCATGATCTGAGCCACAGTCAGCTCCTGGTCTTGTTTTTGTTGACAGTATAGAGCTTCTCCATCTTTGGCTGCATAGAATATAATCAATCTGATTTCGGTGTTGACCATCTGGTGATGTCCATGTGTAGAGTCTTCTCTTGTGTTGTTGGAAGAGGGTGTTTGCTATGACCAGTGCATGTTCTTGGCAAAACTCTATTAGTCTTTGCCCTGCTTCATTCCGCATTCCAAGGCCAAATTTGGCTGTTACTCCAGGTGTTTCTTGACTTCCTACTTGTAGCAGGCAGCTTTTGTACTTTTAAGACAGAAATAATAAATTTGTGATGAATTGACAATACAGAAAGTTGGGCTTCGATACTTAATTAGTGATGAATTTAAACAGAATTTGGGCAAGGGATAGTAAATTAGTCAAGAAGTAACAATGTTTGTTTATACAGCCTTCTTGGTCCTGAATTCCCTGTCTCTAGTGATGAGGCTATCTCTTTACCTCCTTATACAGGGAAGGTACATTTCACATGGGAGATTTATTTCCTGATTTCATCGGAACAGAGAAAGATTAGAGCTTCTTGCAATGGCTGTTTCCCATGAAACTCTAATTCAAAATAATCAATACGTCACTGTGACATAATTTGTGGTGGGCTGCCCTGAACCCCAACATGTGCAAGTTATCAGGCTATGGAGCAGAAGATATGAAGATGAATAAGACATATTCCCAGCTCAGTAAGAATTTTAGATGAAATAAAGGAGATATACATACACATGAAGATGCAAAAACTTGGGAAGTAATTGTAAATGGGATAATTTTTTTTAACTTGAATTGCCTGTAGAAGCAATAAGCTTCAACTGTAAGTTAAAATCACTGTGTGTCAGTGGACTTTACTTCTGGAGGGCACAGAACCTCTCTGGCCTTAGTTTTTATAGTTTCAAAGTTGAAATAAAAAATGCCTTCTGCAAATAACTTAAGGATATTTGGAAGAGTCAAAATAATATAGGTGAACCAATTTATAAGCTTCTGAGGTCTATTAGTGTTAGTGATCTTTGTGGTATGGAGAACTAAACTCGATCCCTTCTGCCTCTGTCTTTAAATGAGTCTTGGTAAATTGAAAATGCTTAATCTTCCCACTTGATTTCTTAATGTATTCATTTCTCAGTGGTGTAAAAGATGTAATTTCACAAAATAGGGTTCATTTTTCTAGGTTCAGTACATTGAAGTTCAGAATTTACTTTCTGAGTAATCTAATTCAGTTTAACAAAAGGTTAAAAAAAATTAGTCCTTCTTCAAGATATGCATATACCATGTCACATTTAGACTTATTCTAAGTCAGGCAAAGATACTCAGATTACTGATTTACAAATTTGTTAATTAAATTTCCCAAATGAATCCCACACATTTAAATGAACTGACCTGTGTATAAATATAGTAACCTATAAAGAAACTCATCACAATCATCTCTTCATGAAAGATGCAGTGAGGTCACACCACGATTGTCCCAACTTCAGTTCCTAAAGGGTAGACGCCATGAAAGTGAGAACCAGACACCCTCCCATGTCTTGGAGGAGTGGAAGTCATTTACATTTCAGTCCCTCTTAGACCTGGAACACCCTCTCTGCCTTGCAACATCCTGAAGACCAAACTAGTCCCATTCTTCTTATTTAGGTGAGGGTCTGGGCAATAGACGGAGAAGGCAATGGCACCCCATGCCAGTACTCTTGCCTGGAAAATCCCATGGATGGAGGAGGCTGGTGGGCTACAGTCTGTGAGGTCGCTGAGGGTCGGACACGACTGAGCAACTTCACTATCACTTTTCCTTTTATGCATTGGACAAGGAAATGGCAACCCACTCCAGTATTCTTGCCTGGAGAATCCCAGGGACGGGGGAGCCTGGTGGGCTGCCGTCTATGGGGTCGCACAGAGTTGGACACAACTGAAGTGACTTAGCAGCAGCAGCAGCTGGGCATCAGGCCTGCACAGATCTCATGCTTTGGCTTGCTGTGACAAGACCTTTCCTCTTCAGCAGCTTACCTTTCCTCCATATGCGATCCTGGTGCTTAAGATGCTATTTCTTTGGCTGGCCAAACAGTACAAGAATTATTTTTCATAAAAGACAATGATTGTACTTCATTTATAGTCATAAGAAAACCTGCCAAGACTGAAAGCCTGTGCATTGTATGAAGAAAAAATCCTAACCCAAGAGGAAAGCTATTCTTGGTTTTGAACAACTCTATTCTCTCTGCTAAAAGGAGAAACATCTGTGCCATTGTACTTTATACCACACCATTGAGCTATTAGATTTTTGCTGTCTTTTCCTACTTTTGCTCTTTATTAAAATATATATGTATAATGAATATATATTAGAATAGTAATCATATATATATTCTCATATCTCTTTGAGGTATGATGTTTCAAAGATTAGCATATGCATACAGTGCATTAAGCTGAATAAATGTGGATTCAGATGAAGAATCATTTGTGTTCCTGGAAGCCCATCACTTCAAAGCAGGTGCACAGCACACGATGAAGAGAAAATGTAACTGTGAGGAGCAGGATTGTGGCAGTGGCACACTTGCTTTTTGACTCATCTGAGGTCGCACCTGTGTGTTTGTAACTTTTATTTTGACCTAGGAGCTATTCCTTTTCACAGGAGTTGGATGAGTTTTTAGGACGAATTGGTTACAAAGGAAAAGGTTAACATGAGGCTTCTATACTAATAGAGGTGAAAGAAAATGCACTTGAGCTTTTAGGATATATCTCACAGGACATTTTCAATAATAACACAGCAAATAATATAATTGTAATAGGAAGCATTGGCTTGAGTGCTGGAGGGTATTAATCACCTGCATTGTCTTGTAAATTGCCTAATTTCTCAGCATCCTGGGTCTTGGAGGTTCATCTGGTCCTATTAAAGTTCCTCCTTGTTTTAAAATTCTCTGTGTTTGAGCTTATGGCAAAGTTCATAGGGCAGGCCCGGTTCAGCAGGTGGTGAACTACCTCCCTAATTGAAAGCAACTGGAAGAAGCAGAGCTAAATACTGGCCATTCATGTAGAAAGAAGATTGTTTTTGTAAAAATGGAAGTAATTGTGGAACTGAGGGCCTAAGAAAATTGAAGATGTACTTGGGATTCAAATTTATATTTCAGGGCAAAATAGCAGTCTTTCAAAACATAGCAATTGGAAGCAAGTTCCAAGGGAGCCCAAAATAAGGCTCTCTGACCCAAAGTATTTCCCCCATTATGTATCCTTAAACCCTTATTTCTTTAGAATTTTTGAAAGCTGCTATTTTTCTTTAATTTCTCTTAAAACCTTTAAGTGAAAGGAATCACAGCATGAGTGATTCAGTGAATACACTGATTTATCATCTCACACTGGGGGATTAAGTCATGGCTAGTGGAGCACACACCTGGGTTTTAGTAGGTGTCTGGAAGAGAGGATTCCTCTGAGAAGTGGTGGTCACCAGAGGACAGGAGGGGTGCTAATAGGACAAAGTTTCAGGAGAAGCTGACTTTGCTTTTTGCTTTGCATTTGGAGGAGAAAGTGGGGAGAGAAGGTGGTTGAAGAAGGTACTGATTGATTTCTCAAAACAAAACCACCAAAACTGGTAGGCTGCAAGGTGGAATAAAGTATAAACGAAAAGTATAAAAATAATAAAAGTAGTATGCAAAAAAGATATGTATAGGATTTTTTAAAAATTAGGAAACCTGCAACAACGGAAAACTACAAAAAGGTATAAATGTTGAGAAATTCAGTTGTATGTGCTCTCGATGTGATTAGATTGTCACCAAGTACTAGCATGCGTGCACCTCTCCCTCCTGAAAAGAAAGTCTGTTGCTAAATCATGTCCAGTTCTTTGCAACCCCATGAACTATAGCCTGCCAGGATCCTCTGTCCATGGAATTTCCCAGGCAAGAATATTGGAATGCATAGCCATTCCCTTCTCCAGGGGATTGAACCTGGTCTCCTGTGCCTCCTGCACTGCAGGCGAATTCTTTCCTGCTGAGCCACCAGGAAGCTTCCTTCCTAAGAAGTGCTGAAATGCCAGGCAGTGGGCAGAGATTAGGGCACACTGGGGAACAGAGTATCACAGAACTTCGTTCCTTTCGCATTGCAAGAAAGCAACTTTTAGAGACCAGGTTAAGACAAGGAGAAACAGAAATATGATTAATTTCAGGAATGGGAATTCAAAATAGCATTTGTATACTTTTTAGATACCTAGGGTATTTATTCTGTTGGCAGGATACAATGGGATAGAACTTCTTCTCTACATACAGTGCTTTGAGAGAGTACCGACTCTTTAGAAAGTCAGCATGGCAAATGATTCAGAATTTTATATGTACACATTGATGATTATCATAGCAGTGATTAAGGCAGAAATCAGATGCACACAATGTTACACCAACAAAGATACTCTCTAAGCTATTTTACTTAAAACTGGAAAAAAATCTATGTGTATGTCAGTTTAGAGATAAAGCACTGCCTTATGATAGATTAATATTTATTTCACTATTAAGTGACCCAGAGAATATATAAGGAGGAGCAGATATACACTGCAGTATAAAAATATGGTGCTGAGTGTATGAAGCAAGCAAGATATAAAAGGAGACAAGGAAATATAACAACGCAATAATAGTGGTTATATCTGTATGGGGTGATCAGGAATCACCTTTAGTTTTTTTCTGGTTCTTTACATTTTAAACTATTTATAATGAACATCAAATCATTTTGTAACCAGAAACATAAAATAAATATAAATTTGTATGTACATACTACACTTTGTAAAATTCAAGAAAAGGCTTCAGCCTTCTAAAACTTCATGTTCTAAGCTTGTAGATTTCAGCCAGATGCCAGACACTGACTGACATTTGGTGAAATGGTTTCTTGGTTTAAAGTTCCCTTGGCTCAAGTCTCAGAAGTTAGTGGAACAGATGGCTTCAAATTGAAGGACAGATCTGGTAATAGACAAAGGCAAAGCTGTCCCTCTGTGCTAAGGAAATAAGGCACTGACCAGGAGACATTTTGAGTTCTGGCATTTTTTCTGACTCTTTCATGCAAAGGTTTTTGTTGCTGAACTCTGGCTCACAGAAAGGGTAAAATCAATGTCACAGGAGTTTCTGTAGATAATTTAAACACCTCTGTGATGCTTCCCATTAGAGAGACACTGGACCACTAGACAAACACAAAAGTGGCCTGGAAAGGCAGTTGGCATGTGTTTCTACAGCATGGCAGTGATGTTTAGGGTGTCCTTGTCAGCTCTTTCTTTTATAACCCTTTTCACCCTTTGTGTGTGTTTGCAGGCCTCAGATCTGATGCCTGCAGGTAGCTGCTGCTACAATTGCTTACCGCCCATGACAAACCCATGAAGGTGTCCAAACTTGTCCTAGCCCTGAGGTTTTTCCCAGTGAAAATCCTGTAGAAGAGGCAGAAAGGACAGTGTGGATGCCCCAAATCCCAAGTTTAATATGTTAACTGATAATGCCAATAGGAGATCCAGCTGACTTGTGGTATGTAGGAGTTTAACAAACACGCTAGCATGGTAAAGAAAAAAATCCCTTAAATTCATACGATATCATCCTTTTTCCTTTGCACAAATTTCTCCTTAATCTTTCCCTATAGTGGAACTGACAGAGCTAAGCATTGCTCTCTTCTGTTTATTGTTTAAGTATTATATATATTAAGCTTTTTGGTGGATCAGATGGTAAAGAATCTGCCTACAATGCAGGGGACCTAAGGTTCAATTCCTGGGTCAGGAAGATCTCCTGGAGAAGGGAATGGCAGCCCATTCCAGTCTTCTTGCCTGGAGAATCCCATGGACAAAGGATCATGGTAGGCTACAGTCCATGGGTTCACAAGGAGTTGGACACTACTGAGAGACTAACACTTTCACATTCTCAAATAATGTGTTTATACAGCAGAGAGGGTATTTAAGCATGGCAACACTGAGGGAGTCCTGTATAGTCCAGGTTCTGGTGAAAGAAAATCTTTTACTCACTTAGCCTAGATCATCTGCTTTCTCCATTTAGTTCATTCCTATTAACAGCTCATAGCCTCCTCTCCCATGTCTTACTATAGTAACTCTAGCACAGTCTTTCAGTTCAGTTCAGTTCAGTTGCTCAGTCGTGTCTGACTCTTTGTGACCCCATGAATTGCAGCACACCAAGCCTCCCTGTCCATCACCAACTCCTGGAGTTCACTCAAACTTATGTCCATCGGATCGGTGATGCCATCCAGCCATCTCATCCTCTGTCATCCCCTTCTCCTCCTGCCCCCAATCCCTCCCACTATCAGGGTCTTTTCCAATGAGTCAACTCTTTGCATGAGGTACCCAAAGTACTGGAGTTTCAGCTTCAGTATCAGTCCTTCCAAAGAACACCCAGGACTGATCTTCAGAATGGACTGGGTGGATCTCCTTGCAGTCCAAGGGACTCTCAAGAACCTTTTCCAACACCACAGTTCAAAAGCATCAATTCTTTGGCACTCAGCTTTCTTCACAGTCCAACTCTCACATCCATACATGACCACAGGANGTCGTCCCCTTCTCCTCCTGCCCCCAATCCCTCCCAGCATCAGGGTCTTTTCCAATGAGTCAACTCTTTGCATGAGGTACCCAAAGTACTGGAGTTTCAGCTTCAGTATCAGTCCTTCCAAAGAACACCCAGGACTGATCTTCAGAATGGACTGGGTGGATCTCCTTGCAGTCCAAGGGACTCTCAAGAACCTTTTCCAACACCACAGTTCAAAAGCATCAATTCTTTGGCACTCAGCTTTCTTCACAGTCCAACTCTCACATCCATACATGACCACAGGAAAAACCACAGCCTTGACTAGACAGATCTTTGTTGGCAAAGTAATGTCTCTGCTTTTGAATATGCTATCTAGGTTGGTCATAACTTTCCTTCCAAGGAGTAAGCGTCTTTTAATTTCCTGGCTGCGGTCACCATCTGCAGCGATTTTGGAGCCCCCCAAAATAAAGTCTGACACTGTTTCTGCTGTTTCCCCATCTATTTCCCATGAAGTGATGGGACCAGATGCCATGATTTTTGTTTTCTGAATGTCGAGCTTTTTCACTCTCCTCTTTCACTTTCATCAAGAGGCTTTTTAGTTCCTCTTCACTTTCTGCCATAAGGGTGGTGTCATCTGCATATCTGAGGTTATTGATATTTCTCCCGGCAATCTTGATTCCAGCTTGTGCTTCTTCCAGCCCAGCGTTTCTCCTGATGTACTCTGCATATAAGTTAAATAACCTTTAAACACCTCCAATTATTTATGTCCAAATTGTTAACTTCTTCTTCTAAATAAGGCTTTTTACTGTGTGGAAAATATTTTCCTATTGATTTTCCTTTTCTAATTCTGTAAATAAATTTTCATCTTCAACTGATCATTCTTCAGTACTGCTGTATCTTTTTACTGCTCTCAAAATGTTTAGGAAAATTGAGCCTAGTAAAAGGTAGAATATGGGAAATATGTAGTCTGTACATGGTTATTTTTTGTATCAATCTTAAATCTAACTACTAGATCTAATTATTGATTTTAATCTAAAATTGAACAAAATTTTCAATGAATTGGTATGTATCGAAAGAATGAAAACATTACGCCAATGATCTGAAATAGTTTGAATCCTAACTTTCATCTTCTAATTGTGTGACCTTGAAGAAGTTGCATCCCTTCTCTGGCTTGCTCTTGAATGTGGATGACTGCTGCTTACTTACTTTTCATGCCTGCTGTGAGATCAAATGAACATTGTTTGTGGGAAGGAACTGTAAATCTCTCCAGAAACATAACATATCATCAATGCTGAAATATTAGCCTTGGTATCTGCATCATCCTGGGAAACTGACAAATAGTTTATGAGTTGGGCTAGTTCTAAAACACAAAGAAGGAAAAAAGGAGAGAAATATTCCCTTAGAAGCATTATCATTGTGTGTTTAAGATCTTTTCAGTTTTGGCCAATAGATTTTGAACTTCTTGAGGATAAACATCAAATGTCATTCATATTTGCATTTTCATTACTGGAGTATTTTAATCTTAGTAGATACTCATGCATGAGAAACACAAGGGTATACATATGGAAATGTTACTAAATCCAAGTTTGTGTGCCAGGTTGCACAGTAAGGCCAAACTAACCAAAACATCAGAGTTTGGAACAAAGAATGGTTTATTGCAGAACCATGCAAGGAGAATGGGTGAGTTGTGCCCCAAACCCTTGAATTTCTATAAGGTTTTTGGTAAAGCATTTTTAAAAGCCAGGTGAGAGAGAGGTGTCCCTGTGTCTGTGATCAGCTCATGCACAATTCTCTGATTGGTTGATGTCGAGATAATAGGGCTGGTAACTTTATAATCCTTAAGGCTCCAGAAAGTCCCTGGTTGCATGTGTCTTTGGGTATACAGTACTCCAGTTTGACATGAGTGTCTTAGAATAACTTATGTACTATCCTTATAATCATAGACTCTAATACATATGCGAAATATTATTCACTTGTTTTATTTTATAGATAAAAATTATACAAGAAAGGTTAAATGACTTTCTTAAGATTTCAGAGCTTGCAAATAGCAAACCTAAGATTCAATTTTCTGTATTTCCAGTTGTTATTCAGTCACTAAGTTGTATGACTCTTTGTGACCTCATGAACTGCAGCATACTGGGCTTTCCTGTTCTACACTATTTGCTGGAGTTTGCTCAGATTCATGTCCATTGAGTCAGTAATGCTATCTAACCATCTCACCCTCTGCCACCTTCTTTTCCTCTTGCCTTTAAGCTTTCCCAGCATCAGAATCTTCATGTTGCCTTACTTTTTTACTTTTAAAGAATAATTTTACTTCAAAATAACAGGAATATTCAACAATGGGGAACAAATAGATAACATGTAGCCATGAAAATCATTTTTAGAAGCATATTTAATGACATGGAAAATAGTCATGCTATATTGCTAAGTGCACATATTGTTGGAGAAGGCAATGGCATCCCACTCCAGTACTTTTGCCTGGAAAATCCCATGGATGGAGGAGGCTGGTGGGCTGCAGTCCTTGGTGTCGCTAAAAGCGGACACGACTGAGCAACTTCACTTTTCATTTTCATGCATTGGAGAAGGAAATGGCAACCCACTCCAGTGTTCTTGCCTGGAGAATCCCAGGGACGGGGGAGCCTGGTGGGGTGCCGTCTATGGGGTAGCACAGGGTCGGACACGACTGAAGCGACTTCACAGCAGCAGCAGCATATACTGTTTATAAAAGATATACACATTTTGAACCTCAATTTCTAAAATTTAAATTTCTATAAAATCACCCAATATTATCCATCTTTATCTCTGGATGGCAGGCTTATAGGTAATATTTATGCTCATTGCAGTGTAAACCAAGCAACTTGTTTAGGGTGAAGTTAAGTTATACTTTATTTTAGTTAATTTATCATATGTATGTGAGGACATATGTATGTGAAGCTATGGTAGGACAAGAATAAGTATCAGAATTTTATGGATATGGGTTCATAGTTTTGCTCCATTGATAACCAGTTATATAATCAGGGACATGTTTGTACTCTCAGAGGCTCCATTTTCTTCTCTGGAAAGTGGAATTAATTACTGACCTACAGATTTTTGGTGGAGATTAAGTGAGATCATGCATGTAAAACATATAAAGTGTCTACCTGATGGAGACACTTAGTGGCCACTCTGTAATGTTAGTTCACTTCACTTTTATGAGCTCATAAATTGGTACTAGTGAAAACTGCTGTAAAATGTTATTTTCATTAAATAGATACAAAAAGCTGATTTTTGAAATCAGTTATATTGTTTCTGAAATGCTTACTGCATGTTAAAGGAGGGATGCTGGGGAGGGGAGAGACAGGTGAGAGAGTGGCTTAGTGTTTGTGAGTGTCCTATAAGAATTTAGGACTGAATGAGTGAAAGTCGCTCAGTCGTGTCTGACTCTTAGTGACCCCATGGACTATACTGTCCCTGGAATTCTCCAGGCCAGAATACTGGGTTGGGTAGCCATTCCTTTCTCCAGGGGATCTTCCCAACCCATGGATCAAAACCAGGTTTCCCACATTGGAGGCAGATTCTTTACCAGCTGAGCCACCAGGGAAGCCCAGGAATATTGGCGTGGATAGCCTATCTCTTCTCCAGCGGATATTCTCAACCCAGAAATCCAACCGGGGTCTCCTGCATTGCAGGCAGATTCTTTGCCAGCTGAGCAACCAGGAAAGTCCTAAAAGAGTACTGGAGTGGCTTGCCATTTTCTTCTTCAGGGGATTTTCCTGCCCCAAATATCGAACCCAGGTCTCCTGCATTGCAGGCAGAGTCTTTACCAAGCGAGCTACAAGGGAAGCCCCAGAGGACTGAGGGTGGAGTGTAATTCTGGGGTTAAATTATTTTGTACTACTCACTTCATGGCACCCAAAATTCTTCACTGCATTAGATCAAAATGCATTTTCTGGTTATACTGAAGACTCTGGAAACTTAAATGCCCTGAAGACACTCTCCAGATCTTTGAGGTAATTTTCCTAAATACATGAGCCCACGTATATAAGGTGTCAAGCAACCTTAACTCATTAGGCTAATGATTTTTCTATGTATGAGAAACACCAGATCCAGATGTTAGATAATACCTATGTGAGCCAATAACTCACTTTATCTTAGCAATCTAGCAACTGGGTACCATTATTGCCTTGGCACTCAGTAAAAATGTCCTGTTGCACTTAATCAGCTAGACTAGGCTATTAACCGATATTTCCACACATCTGTCCTGAACATTAGGAGTCCTTTAGATCATCGAAGAATATTACATTGTATATAGTCTAGATTTAGTGGTATACCTATTTAAATGTCTTACAACCACACATGAAGATTCTCTAATCAGAGCATCTGATTTTCCAGAAGAATTCTTTCTCTCACAGCAGTGGAAAACACAGAAATATCTATATAGAAAATTCTTCCTTTTTGTCCCTTTTGCAAGTGTCAAATGTCAAAACACCTACCAATGCAGCCAAGGAAATGAGAAACTCAGGGTGATGTTAAAAGGAAAGAGCAGCAGTGAGCAGTTTCACTGGATGGAATTCATAATGTAAAGTGGGGGAAAGTACCTTTCAACTCCCTTGTTTCATACCTGCATGATATTTTCTGTCACAAAGCAGTTTAAAATCCTGGGCAGTCCACAGAATAGGTTATGGATCTGATGAAAGGCCAGGTCTTCTAACCTGGGCTGCTACCTGCAATCATGAGGCTGACTGTTTAGAAGTCTGGGTAAAACAGAATATATTTTTTTCTCATAGAAGTTGCACCTGCCTTTTGTCATTTGTGGTGAAATATTATTGTGTTTCATTAGTTTGGTGTCCACCGGGTAAACATGTGGTAGCGTTTACTGCTTAAACAAGCGCTTGTGTCAAGTCAGGACAAGTTATTGCAAATTTTTAACCTAAGACTTAATGGAAAATGGAGTTGGTGTTTTGTTTTCTATAATCTCTATTATAAGTATTGAAGAGCATGTTTGATTGTCACAAATGTTTTCTTTCCAAACATGGCTAAGTGCTATTTTAATATATGGCATAATTTTCTTCTCAATAAATAGGCTTGATGCCATGAAGAGTAGCTCAGAAATGCTACTCAGAAATGTTTCTCTGTTATGTCAAGATAGGCAAGTAAGCTGAGGTACTTGTCAAGAGAATACATTGATAGGGGAAATGTTCTAAGGAAGCAGAGTGCTGCAGCATGGACTTAGTTCCACTTGGAGAACGAAATTCCTCCTGCTGCAGTTACGTAGCCAGAAAATAATACTTGGAACAGTGGATTGCTTCTGCCCAAGGGGAAATGCTTTTGTTTTTGTGCATTTCTATTTTTCTTCTTCATGCCCAGACAGGCACCAATATGTGGCTTACTGATAGTGAAAATAGAGACCAACTACTGTGAGGGAGATTCATTTCTCTCATAGACGACTCTCAAATTATACTTTTAACTACAGCTTTGCATTGATGTAGGAAAAGGCCTAGGACTGATGATAATACAGCAGAGGCTGATAGGCCTGTGGAAGTCTGATTGCTTTGTTTGGAGTTGGAGGTGGAGTCTCTGCATCTTTGCTGCTCAAAGTATGTACATTCATCTGCAGCTCTGGTGTTGGCATCTCCTGGGATCTTATCAGAAATGCAGAGTCTCAGGCCCCACCTAAGTCCTACAAGTCAGAATCTGCGTTTTGACAACTCCAGGAATGTATATGCACGGGGATGTTTGAGAAGCAATGGTCTAAACCATGATGGTTGGGTCTTGTCTTACTTTGTTGTTATGTTAGATAATCCAGCCACTGGAATCTTTGTGCTAAGTCCCTACAGTCATGTCTGACTCTGCCACCCTATGGACTATAGCCCACCAGTCTCCTCTGTCCATGGGATTCTCCAGGCAAGAATACTGCAATGGGTGTCATTTCCTTCTCCAGGGAATCTTCCTGACCCAGGGATTGAACCCGTGTCTCTTATGTCTCCTGCATTAGCAGTCAGGCTCTTTACCACTAGTGCCACCTGGGAAACCCTGGAAACATTAGCTGATTAGAAAACAATTGACAGCCTTATTAGTCAAGGTTCTTTAGGAAACAGAACAAATATGATGTATGTAGATAGAAAGGGATTTATGATAAGGAATTGGGTCACATGATCAGGGAGTTTGAGAAATCTCAGCATTTACAGTTGGCAACATGGAGATCCAGGATATCAATTGGTGTCCACATCCAGAGGCTTGAGAACTAGGTGAGCTGATGGTGCAAGTCCTAGTTCAAAAGTTAGCAGGCTTGAGACCCAGGAGGAGCCAATATTTCAGTTCAGGTCTAAAGACATGAAAAGACTCACATCCCACTCAGGCAGGCAGGAGATGTTCCCCTTTTCTTGTGGGAGGGTCAGCTTTTTTTGTTTCATTTAGGCCTTCAATTGATTGTGTGAGAGCCACTACTTTAGGGAGGGAAATCTGCTTTACTCAGTCTACCTATCTAAATGTTAATCTCATCCCCAATGTCTTCACCATCACCCAGAATAATGTTGAGGAAATATCTGGGTACCCTATGGCCCAGTCAAGTGGAACATAAAATAACCCATCATACCAACTGTCATATAGAAAAGTATGTTGAAAGAGATGTTTTCCTGGCCAGTGTTGGATGTTTCTCCTGTACACTTGGCCCAAGTTCCTTAGCTACAACAATATTGGGCTCAACAGTATGGTACTGGCACAAAGACAGAAATATAGATCAATGGAATAAAATAGAAAGCCCAGAGATAAATCCACACACCTATGGACACCTCTTCTTCGACAAAGGAGGCAAGAATATACAATGGAGTAAAGACAATCTCGTTAACAAGTGGTGCTGCGAAAACTGGTCAACCACTTGTAAAAGAATGAAACTAGATCACTTTCTAACACCACACACAAAAATAAACTCAAAATGGATTAAAGATCTAAACGTATGACCAGAGACTATAAAACTCCTAGAGGAGAACATAGGCAAAACACTCTCCGACATAAATCACAGTAGGATCCTCTATGATCCACCTCCCAGAATACTGGAANGGACATGAGTTTGAGTGAACTCCGGGAGATGGTGATGAACAGGGAGGCCTGGCGTGCTGTGATTCATGGAGTCGCAAAAAGTCAGATATGACTGAGCGAGTGAAATGAACTGAACTGAACTGAAATTGCCTACTAAGATGTGGACCAAAGCAGGAAATTTAGAGCAGGTGTTCCAAGCTGGAATCATCTGCAAAGAAGCCACTAGGGCACTTGTTACTTCCGATGGCTTTTCTCCTTATTGATGTGTGTGTGCTCTGCCACGTCTGACTCTTTGTGACCTCATGGACTGTAGCCCACCAGCTTTCTCTGTCCATGGAATTCTCTAGGCCAGAATACTGGAGTGGGCTGCCTCCTACTCCAGTGGGTTGCCTCCTACTCCAGGAGATCTTCCAAACTAAGGGACTGAACACACATCCCCTGTGTCTCCTGCTTTGGCAGGCAGATTCTTTACCACTGAGCCACTTGAATTGGACTCTCTCCTTTTTAATTCCACGCAGTTGCTTCTCCTTGGATTTGAGACCATCCTTCTCCAGTCTTTGCCAGGCATAAGCCTTTTTCAGCTCTAAAACTCTTGGAAGGAAAAGGCTGTCATAATTACATGCCAATCCTGTAGCAGGACTCTGAGCTTATGCCTGCTGCCAACTCTGTCCTAAAGGATTGAGCTCTAGGCTCTGCCCTGTGTATGTGCTAAACGATGCAAGTCTTTGCTTTCTCTTCTGTGTTAATGGAAGTAAGGCCCTTTCACTAACACAGTGAAGACATGTCATCTGGATAACTTGTGAAGAGAAGTGCAGTTGTCAAGCCCTGTCACAAAGATAAAACTATATGGCTGACATTTTACAGTATTAACTCATTCATTCTCACTACAACCTCATTATTTAGGTACTGTGTCTAATGGGCTTTTCAGATGGCACTAGTGGTAAAGAACCCACCTGCCAATGCAGGAAGCATAAGAGATGCAGGTTTGATCTTTGGGTCAGGAAGATCTCCTGGAGGAGATTATGCTTAATAGGTGAGAAAAATGGAGACTTGGTGAGTGACAGTACCAAGCAGTACTCTCAAGCACTTCAATATGGTACAAAAATTGAGTTTTTCCCCCATCTTTTGTTTCACTGTCTAATATAGAAAGTCATATTTTGAGTATTACTTACAACATTGGCACTAAGTGTCAAGACATTAATTGTAGAACACTTTATATTAATTTAATGAAAATAAATGTTTTAATACACTTTTAAATAGACTATGCCATGAGGTAGATATACAATTAACAACAGGAGGCCAGGTGAGGTTTGGCCTTTCCTTGAATAAAATCTAATTTATTATCTATTTTTGTTAAACTAAAGCATCCACATAATTAAATAAAAAGTACATGACTTTTTGAAGACTATAAAACCCGTTGTAATTACTCTTAAGCCTTTAATTTCTATTTAATTGGAATCACTGTTCAACTAAATGACTTTTCTACTGTGTTAAATGTCTTTTCCTGGTTATACAATATGATGTGCTTTCATACGAATTTATAGAATTTCTAAATCTTTAGTGTTCAGAGACTAATTTGTGCATCATATATGTGCCTATATGTATATACATAAATTTGAAGTTTGAAAAGTATATAAATACTCATCATTGATAACCTCTTTCAATTATGCTATTTTTTTCCTAAGAGTTCAAGTAGATGATTTTAGGAATTNCAGAGACTAATTTGTGCATCATATATGTGCCTATATGTATATACATAAATTTGAAGTTTGAAAAGTATATAAATACTCATCATTGATAACCTCTTTCAATTATGCTATTTTTTTCCTAAGAGTTCAAGTAGATGATTTTAGGAATTGGACTGATTTTTTTTTTCTTTTAAATAAACTTAATTTTTAGAGCAGCTTTGATTTACAGGAAAATTAATAGTTCTCATTTACCCATGGTCAGTTTCTTCTACTGTTAACATCTGACACTGATGTGGAGTATTGGTTATAACTAACAAGCTAACACTGAAACAGTGTCAGTTAAATTTCACACTTTGTTTAGACCTTTTCCTGTCCCATGCTCCATCCAGAACCACACATTCCATTTAGTCATCGTTCCTCATTGATCTCCTCTCACGTCTGTTTCTTAAAGCAGAATCAAGAAGAAGGCTCCTCTAGTCATAACAGAGGAGTTATGGACTCCTGTGTTATATAGCAGCTTCCCACTAGTATCTTTTTTTACACATAATAGTGTATATGTCAGTGCTACTTTTTCAATTCGTCTTATTCTCTCCTTCCTATACTGTGACCACAAGTCCATTTTCTATGTCTGCATCTCCATTCCTTCCCTGCAAATAAGTTCATCGGTACAATGGGAGGGAGGATCAAGAGGGAGGAAATGTATATATAATTATGACTGATTTGCGTTGTAGTACTGTAGAAACCAAAAGAACATTGTAAGGCAATTATCTTTTAATAAAAAAAAAATTAAAGAATAAATCCTTCTTGGTTTCTGTGATTGGTTAGTCTTACCTGCTTCCATTTTTTGCTTCCCAGACACATACACAACTAAAAATTTAATAAGGTGTTCTTCTTGATTTTGGTCTTTGTAAGATCAGAAAATAATGAAAACAATATTATAACACCTGAAAATCCACATCATCAAGTTTGTATAAGGATCCAGTGGGTGATACTGCCTGGCTGTCTTGCTTCTTTTACAAGTATGAGTGGCTATGTGACTCCAGTTTAGCCAATGATACAAGAGAAAAATATAAGGTCCTTTTTTTTTTTTTTTTTTCCCTTTAAGACTGAGCAACTTAAAGAAAAAAAAAAGGTAAGGTTGCCAGGAAAGTGTATATAATTCACACATTCACCTGGCATCGCCTTTGTCCTACTCCATGACTCCTATCCCAAACTCCCAATCCATCCCTCTCCTACCTTCCTTCCCTTGGCAAATATAAGTCTGTTCACTATGTTTGTGAGTCTGTTTCTATTTTGTAGATATGTTCATTTGTGTCTTGTTTTAGATTTCACATATAAGTGATATCATATTGAATTTGTCTTTCTCTTCTGACTTCACTTAGTATAATAGTTCTAGGTCCATCCTTGTTGCTGCAAATGGCATATTTCATTCTTTTTTATGGCTGGGTAATAAAAAAAGATTTTAATCAATAGAAATACAGAGGCTATCTTAACATCTGTGGATAAAAGCCAAAATTTAAATTGGAATAAAAAGACAGAAAGAACAATGTCTCTTTTTGACATTTTTTTCAGCTTGTACAATACCAAACAGCTTACCTCCAGAATTTGTGTCTTAAATAAATAAGTCATTAAATACAGTCATAGTTGATACTGAAATAAAAAGATGCTTGCCCCTTGGAAGAAAAGCTATGACAAACCTAGACAGCATATTAAAAAGCAGAGACATTACTTTACCAACAAAGGTCCCTCTAGTGAAAGCTATGGCTTTTCCAGTAGTCATGTATGCATAGGAGATTTGGACAGTAAAGAAAGCTGAATGCCAAAGAAGGGGCTCTTCAGAGTCCCTTGGACTGCAAGGAGATCCAACCAGTACATCCTAAAGGAAATTAGTCCTGAATATTCACTGGAAGGACTGATGTTGAAGCTGAAGCTCCGATACTTTGGCCACTTGATGCAGAGAACTGACTCATCGGAAAAAAAATCCTGATGCTAGGAAAGATTGAAGGCAGAAGAAGGAGAAAGGGACAACAGAGGATGAGATGGATGGTATCATTGACTCGATGGACATGAGTTTGAGTAAGCTCTAGGAGTTGGTGATAGACAGGGAATCCTGGTGTGCTGCAGTCCATGGAGTTGCAAAGAGTTGCAAATGACTGAGTGATTCAATTGAACTGATTTGAATTGATATTGCAGGCTAAATCTTTAGCATAAGGCCTGATGTTGGGTACTCTGATATTTTAGTGGATATTATCATGAAGATATCAACCAGTTTAGAAAGTTAAAACTACCAAACAGAATATAAACACCCAGAATATATTAAAATTTAGTTTTCCCTAGCACATATCTACATTAAATACTTTCACACAAAATGAACAAAGTGGGTCATTACCTGTTCCTATGTGTGCATGCCTGTATGCTCAGTTGCTTCAGTTGTGTTCAACTCTTTCCCACCCTATGGACTGTGGCCTGCCAGGCTCCTCTGTCTATGGGGATTCTCCAGGCAAGAATGCTAGGGTGGGTTGCTGTGCCCTCCTCCAGGGGATCTTCCTGATTGAGGGACTGAACCTGCATCTATTTCGTCCCCTGCATTGCAGGTGGCTTCTTTACCACTAGTGCCACCTGGGAGGCCCCCATTCCTAAACATAACATGAAAAGAGAAAAGCTGCTATCTCCAGCAGAACAAGCACTCACAGGCCCAAATACAAGATATGTGAAGAAATAATAAGTGATATCTGAACCATTTTGATAGTGTAAGTGGCTAAAATGCTGTTCTTACAATTCTTTTGTAGTAGAACACGATCTTGGTGGAAATATCTGCTCATGTTCTAAATCTTCAATCTTAAAGTTTGAGATTGTGTATGAAGTAAAAGAAAAGATGTATTATCCCTTACAAAATAAGCTTTCCAAAGGTAGTTTCTTGTTTCTGTGTTCATAAATATATTTTATTTATTAGAAGATAAACTACTTGAGAACAGTGACTGTGTCTTATTCATAATCATAACCCCAGAACTCAAGATCCTGGAACATAGTAGGTGCCAAAAGATACTCTATGAATGAATTAATGGAATTGAATGAATGAATAGCATACTAAGTAATTTGCAGATGCCTATGAACTTTCAACTATGAGCAATGATTCTATGTGTAGCAGAATGATTTCTCTGTACCTAAATGTTAAGGAGCATTTTTGCCCCTATTTCTCAGACTGTTCTCTTCTCAGTGAGTAGGACTGAGGATGGAGTGGTAGGGAATATTTTTGAACTAATATTCTTGATAGCTAGATTCTTGCAAATAGTTCTGTTCAGATTACAGTAATACATTGAGAAGAAGGTATGGTCGATTTTCCTCTTTCCCCTTTCTATCAAAATTTAGGTTCCTATTCTTATAAAGTTTGTTTTCATTGTCATATAGACCAGCATTAATATAGAACCTCCTACTTTTACCTTTGATTTAAAAAGCTTCTCTGAAACTATCATAGTTCCATCATGGATTCTGGAAAACTGATGCCTTTCAGAGGTCATATTATGCAAATTCACATTCCTACGCGTGACTTGACCTAGAGGCAGTGGTAGTATTAATGGCAAAAGTCAATATATTGTTGGTGTATTTTTGTTTATTTACTTGTGGCTGCTCTGGGTCTTTGTTGCTGTGTGTGGGCTTTCTCTAGTTGTGATGAATGAGGGCTACCCTTTGATTCAGCACTCAGTCTTCTCATTGTGGTGGCTTCTCTTGTTGCAGAGTGGGCTCTCTAGGCTTGCAAGCTTCAGTAGTTGTGACACGTGGTCTCAGTACTTGCAGCTCGCATGCTTA
This sequence comes from Neotragus pygmaeus, assembly GCA_006410875.1. Classification (NCBI taxonomy): domain Eukaryota; kingdom Metazoa; phylum Chordata; class Mammalia; order Artiodactyla; family Bovidae; genus Neotragus; species Neotragus pygmaeus. The sequence goes on from SJYV01025481.1 coordinate 62,933, forward strand.
GTTGCCTCTCAGCGTGTGGAATCTTCCCAGACCAGGGATCACACCCATGACCCCTGCATTGGCAAGTGGATTCTTAACACCTGGACCACCAAAGAAGCTACTGACATATTTTGGAGAAGACTTGGTAAGACTGACTTTGATTATACAAGTAAACAAAGAGGAAGAACCAAGGACAACACCAAGTTCCTGGTATGAGCAACTGTGTGGATGGTGGAGTCTAGCTGAGAGAGGAAGCTTGGGAGATTTATTTGAAAAATAAGATTAAATATGGAATAAAAGTCTAATTCTACTTCAGTACAATATAGATGGTAGGAATTAGAGTTATTCTGCCAACTGAAACAACTAAAATAAGAAAAAAGGCAAAACATACAAAACAATGCCTCTCAAAACATTGATCATCAGTCAGTAAAAGACATTGACCTGTCCCCACATTATGCTTGCCCCAGCAGAATGTCTAGAGAGTTTCCAGGTTTCTAGAAAAGGATGCGGGAATCCAGGAAAAACTTGATGATAGTCCCAAAATAAAGAGGCAGAACTAGAAATCTAAGGAAGCTAAGTGAAAGTAAAAGTGGAGTCGCTCAGTTGTGTCTGACTCTTTGCAACCCCATGGACTGTAGCCCACCAGGCTCCTCCATCCATGGGATTCTCCAGGCAAGAATACTGGAGTGGGTTGCCATTTCCTTCTCCAGGGGATCTTCCCGATCCAGGGATTGAACCCAGGTCTCCTGCATTCCAGGCAGATGCTTTAGAAATCACAGGGTAAAGTACACGAAGGAAGAAAGCTGCAGAGAGGAACTCAGAGGATGTGTGGAAAAACTCATGGAGAATTGTCTGCAAACACAGATGCAAAGCTTCTTAATAAATAGAATCAACAATATAAAAAAGGATAATACACCATAACTGAATGTGCTTTATCCCAGAAATATAGCATTACTTTTACATTCACAAGTCAATAAATGTAATCTACCATGTTAAATAAAAGTGAAGTCGCTCAGTCGTGTCCGACTCTTTGTGACCCCATGGACTGTAGCCTACCAGACTTCTCCGTCCATGGGATTTTCCAGGCAAGAGTACTGCAGTGGGGTGCCATAATCCACCATGTTAGTAGACTAAAGATGAAAATTCTTATGATCATCACAATAGATGCAAAAAGAAAGAAACATTTGGGGTCCAAGTTACTTTGCTGGTATTAATAAAATCTTTCAGTAACCTATTAATAGTTATAGAGGGAAGTTTCCTCAAGAGTGTAAATTGGAACTTAATTTGTTATATTCGGTTAGCAATTTTGTATTAGTATTTGTCATTGTTCTGTGATTTTCTTTTCTTTTCTATTCTTCTCATCTTTATACATTAAGGTAAAGATGGCCTCCTGGAATAAACTGGAAATGTCTTATCTTTTTTAAATTTCTAGAATGCTTTGTATTAAATTGTTCTTATTTCCTTAAATAGTCAATGGAGTCTACTAGTAATGTTATAATGACCTACAGTTATCTTTGTAATAAGTTGTTAAAATACAGATTAAATTTTATTATAAGATATAGACCTAATCTGGAGAAGGCAATGGCACCCCACTCCAGTACTCTTGCCTGGAAAATCCCATGGATGGAGGAGCCTGGTAGGCTGCAGTCCATGGGATTGCGAAGAGTCGGACACGACTGAGAGACTTCACTTTCACTTTTCACTTTCATGCATTGGAGAAGGAAATGGCAACCCACTCCAGTGTTCTTGCCTGGAGAATCCAGAAACAGGGGAGCCTGGTGGGCTGCCATCTGTGGGGTCGCACAGAGTCGAACGCGACTGAAGTGACTTAGTAGCAGCAGCAGCAGCAGCAGCAGCATCATAGACCTAATCAGATTTTCTATTTCTTCTTGAACTTTGTCTACTTAATAATTAATTAATTTAAATATCATTCTTTTTGACAATTATTAAAATATATTTTATTACCATTTTATACTTTTTGAGGTAAAGTGATTTATTATTTCTCTCTCCTACCCTTATAATCATCACATTCACAGGCACCATGGAAGCTTGGCATTTTCCTTAAGAAATCTTTGACTTGGAAATTCATCATGTTCTTTACCCTAGTGAAGAGAGACATAAACTTCCAGTTTTATGAATCTTGCCATATCTACATATTACCCATATAATATTTTTTATTTGAAATTTTAATATTTATATAATTTTAAAGGTTATTCTCCATTTATAGTTATTACAAAATATCGACTATATTCTCTATATTATATAATATATCCTTGAGCCTTTCTTAAACTGAATAGTTTGTATTTCCTACTGCCCCATCCCTAGATTTCCCCTCCTTCCATAGGTAATCTGTAGTTTGTTCTCTATGTGAGTCTGCTTCTTTTTTGTTAAACATTCACTAGTTTGTTGTATTTTTTTTTTAAGCTTCCACATACAAGTAAAAGCATACAGCAATTATCTGACTTATTTCACTAAGCATAATGTCCTCTAAGTCCATCCATGTTGCTACTAATGGCAAAATTTTGATCTTAATTTATAGCTGAATAGTATTCCATTGTGTGTATGTATATATACCACATCTTCTTTATCTGTTCATTTGTTGATGGACACCTAGGTTGCTTCCATGTCTTAGCTATTTTGAAAATAATGCTATGAATTCTGGGCACGTATATTTTTTTGAATTAGTGCTTTTGATTTTTGTTTTTGGATATATGCTTAGAAGTGGAATTTCTAGGTCATATTTTTAGCTTTACTGAAACCTCCATACTGTCTTCCTTTGTGGCTGCACCAATTTACATTCCTTTCAACAGTGTACGAGGGTTCTCTTTTCTTCACATCCTTGTCAACATTTGTCATTTGTGTTCTTTTTGATAGTAGCCATTCTGACAGGCCTGAGGTGATATCTCATTGTGGTTTTGATGCACATTTCTCTGGTGATTATAGATATTGAGCATCTTTTCTTGTGCTTGTTGGCATCCCATTTTAATTTTTGTAGAACCTAGTAATTTGTCCTCTTTCATTCTTGATTTTGGTAATTTGTGTTCTCTCTCTTTCTGCTTCATCAGTTTGTTAGGAACTTAATACTTTTATTCACTTTTAGTAACTAATTCTTGCATTTGTTAATTTTTTTCATTTTATATGTCTTGCTTTTGTTTCATTGATTTCTGCTCTTTTAAAGCTGTTTTTCTGCTCCTTGAGGTGGAATTTTAGATAATTGATTTTCAACCTTGCTCCTTTTAAAAATTTATGTAGTTTAAGGTTACATACATACCACATCTTATAATTGGAAATATATTTTCCAGATATTTTCTAAGTATCAATTGATATTTTTCTTTGGCCCAGATGATATTTACATTTTATTCATTTAAGATGATCTAGCTATCTGTTTGCCATTTATTTCTTGATTAATTTTATTATGGTCGTAAGACATACTTTTTAATGTATCCTTTGCTTCTTATTCTGTCAGTTACAGAGAGAGGACTCTTTTTATTCCTATGGCAGAATCTTTCAGGTATCTTAATAGACAACCAGGGTTGTAGTCAATTCCCCTCCTCCTTGGTGAACCTTGAACTACAGTATTTGTCTTCTAAGAACTGTGAAATTACAGAAACCTCTGCTTATTTTTATAACCCTGTTGCAGCTGCTTTCTGCCTGATCTTGGCATTTCATACTGCATATGCACAGCTGGGAACTGCCAAATACCTTGAGGGAAAATTGCATATGGAATATTGAACTCATGTCTCTGAGGCTGGCTTTTTTCAGGAACCCAGGCTCTCAGCTCTCCAAATTCTGAGTGCTTTGATTGCTTTACACTTTGTTCAAATATCCACAGTTTTTAATCAACTTAACTTTTAGAGTTGTTTTCAATTCCAAAGTAAGTCTGTGGCCAATACTATACTTTGTTTATTTGAACTAGATTGTAAGCCTTCTTGAGGGAGAATGGAATGCTGTCTTAAAAATCACCTTAGGTTTAGCACATTGGTAAGCATATTGCATATTTTATTGATGTATAAAAAGGAACGTAATGTTTTTGCTTTTTCTCTCAATCATTAATACCCAAATGCTGCACAAAGGATAACAGAATGGAAAAGTTAATGTTTTATAGTTGGAAATCATTGGATGCTTACTCAACGTTTTATATTCCAAAGTGTGCGCCCTAGCCATGTTATTTAACAGGACTCTGCATAAAAAGATAATAACAGTTTGTAGTATTTGCATGGAAATTGAGTGATGCAACACATAGTGAGTGCTCTTAGGTGTTCAGTTGATTTCTTTGATCTTCACTGTACTTAGTAACACACATTTGAATGCTGTGGCCAAGGCAGCATTAACTTTCTGTAAGTACTAACAAAAACAACAATTTAGACACTTGTACAAAGTTTTAGTTTTATAGATTTAGTAATAGCAGTGATTCAAATGACAGGGAAACTGGTACTTACCTGGAATCCTCAATGCTGCTTTACTATTAGTGGTGCACTCCAGGGAATTGGGAATAAGCCTGAAAGCACAATCCAGCAGAAAAGGAGTAGTCTGCTTTGTGCCTCAGACTGCGAGAAATTTAGCCTTGTGAAAAATAGAGCTAAAGTTCAAAAACTGACTTAAGCCTGTGCAAGCTGCCATTTTTTTCCTCCTTGAATCAAAGTCTCTATGTCAAAAAGGAGAAATGCTCAGGAGAGCTGCCCCCACACAGCTGAGTTCAGCTTCTTTTGATCCAGCAAGGAGACATTATAACCTCAGAAAGACTAAGACTGGATGGAGAGTCCCAAAGACCTGAGCGTCGGTCAAGCCTGTCATCTAAATAGACACAGTTCTTGCCCATCAGCTTATGCAGAAGACAGGTGTTACATCTGGGAGGTGAAGGCTTGTTATTCATCTCATCTCTGAAACCAGTTTTATTCCCTTTATGTATTATCATCATCTCCTCTACACTGATACTTTGGGAAACATGGTTCTCCCTGAGCTATTAAAGCAGAATGTTCAGGGCTTTAAAAATGATTTTGTTCTTGTGAACATAATCTTAGGAATTATGTAAATATAGCACTTGAAAAAAAACTAAAATCATGTATATGAGAAATAAAGTATTATGGAGACACTCATATGTCTCCCTTTGTGAATTTTAGTTACATTTGAGGCAGAGATAGAAGAAATGTAAATAAGCCTATTCCACATTAGGTAAAATGGTCAGTGGCATACTCAAGATTCTCTCAATTTAGATTAGTGCAGGGAGTATAAAAGTTTAATTGAAATGTGGATATTAAAAGTTTCCCAAATAAAAAAGAAATAGTATTAGAGAAAATGAGGAGAAAAACAACCAATACTTGGGATATGTCATTGAGTTGTTATGTTCCTCTATAGCAGATTAAAGTCTCCCTAAAATGAGTTTAATTTTCTCCTAGTCCTAATCTAAATGACCCAAACAACCTGAGACATTCGCAGTAGACCTTGAGAAAACAGTCAATTGATCGGTGCCTTCTCTCTGTTCTTTTGAAAGAAGCAGGGGGAAGAGACTTACAGACTAGTTTTGCCACCTTCACTTTTTCTAGCTGTCAACTTGGACATTTTATGTTTTGGTATTCTTGGAGCTACCTACCTCACAACAAGGGAAATGTGAATGAAAAACTTCCATTTATTTTTGTCTCCACACAAAGACCTCTAATTTCTTTGCACTGATTCTGGAATATCTTCCAATCATGTAAAGATTCAGCAAGCAGTCAATATCAATACTGATGAAAATGTAAAAAATTAAATGAACCATTAAAGACAATGTAATATGTAGCTTACTTCCTGTAGTAGAATCATACAGGCTCTGGAAAAAGGGTGCTTGACACAATAACTCTCGGTCATTTAGTTTATTGTTTCTGTGCAGCTTTAGGTATTAATGTTTGCCAAATCTTCAACTCAGGAAAAATAGGCAGTGAGTGTATTTTGTAATTATGAAACAAGGCTGATCCTTGATCAGCAAGAATTTAAACTATGCGAGTCCACCTATACCTAGATTTTTCTTAGTAATGAATACTACAGTACTATGAGGTCTGATTGACTGAATCTGAGAATGCAAAATCTCAGGTAGAGAGAAACTCTTATACGCAGGACTAACAATGAATTAAATGTGGATTTTCAATGGCGTGGAAGGGCAGTGCCCCAACCCCCTCATTGTTCAAGCGTCAGTTATATTTCAAGTATAGATAAAAGTAAAGAAATAGAATAGTAAAAGACAAGAAACTATTACAAATTTTGGCTAAATTATATAAGATGCCAACTTTATTTTAGTATTTCTTTTACACTGTTAAAACAATGTTATACTGTAGATACAGTTTAAACTCATGTGTACCCATTCCTGAATCCTTTCTTTTTCCTCCTTCTATTGAAATAATCATTATCCTAAAGTGTGGTGTTTTCTTATTTCTATGTAAATTTATGCTTACATATAAGTATATAAATATTTATGTAATATATATTATATATTTAAATTGACTTACCTAATGGCTCAGTGGGTAAAGAATATGCCTGCAATGCAGGGGACACAGGAGATGCAGGTTCGACCCCTGGGTTGGGAAGATATTGAAAATAAACATATTTCTATGTAACATACATATAATATATTTGCATGTAAACAAAATATATATATATGTATATGTGCGTGTTTTCAGTCTTCTTAAAAATGATTCATGCTGTAGATATTCTATTTCAACTTCTAGTACAATCTTTTTAGCTACAAGAGAGGGTCCCCTTGTGTGACCAGATCAGAATTTGTTTACCCATTCTCTTGATGCTAGATTTTTTAGTTAATTACATTATTGTGTCTATGTGTGAATATGTAAATGTTGCAATAGCACATGGGAAAGTTTCTCTAGAATCTGTACCTAGGAATGTGATTACTGGATTAAAGGGCATATTATATCTTCAGTTTTATTTTTATCAGTAGTTGTTCCAATGTAATTCCCACTAGCAGCAAATTAGAGTCTTAGTTTCTCTACATCCTTGCTGATAATTCATCTTGTATAGCATATTGTTGTGTTTTGATGTGGAGGTCATAAAATTAAATAAAAACAGCTCCAGAAATGTAATAAACTGCAACCCTGGTCACATAAACCCAAGAAATGTTTCAGTCTCCACAAATTTGGGTAATTTACTTGGTACAAAAAGAATCAAAAGTAGAGATTGTCTATCCTGCCTTCTCTTTCCTCATCCCCTCAGCTTTCATTCAGCTGGGTAATATAGTCATTAGAACAGGCTCTTTTGAAGGATTAATCAACATCTGTGTTTGCAAGTTGAAAAATATTGAATTATTTTCTACTTAGGGAAAGCATGTTATGGTTCTCATAACAGGTCTTACTTTCATGTAGAAATGAAGTGGTTGAATTGGTCCAATGATTTTAGAAATATTGTTGTTCTATATCCTGGGCTTCCCAGGTGGCACTAGTGATAAAGAACCCAAAAGGAGACAAAAGAGACAGGGGTTCAGGCCCTGGGGTTAGGAAGATCCCCTGAAGGTAGGCATGGCAACCCACTCTAGCCTGGAAAATTCCACGGGCAGAGGAGCCTGGTGAGCTATAATCTGTGGGTCACAAATTTGGACATGTCTGAAGTAACTTAGCACATATTCGATATCTGTAGATTCTAGTTATTTTGCAGATGAAAGAAGCAAATCTCTGAAATTAGTAGTCGCATGCATGGCAACTTGTTACGACAAAATCAAATTTGTTTTGCTTGTATAGATTTCAGTCCTACCTAAAAAAAAAAGAAATTGAGTAATTTCTTTTCTAATTTTTTTTTTTAATTGGTGAAATCTCCTAAAGATTATATTCTCCTCAAGACTAAATTCAATGTAGATTGTTGTTAAGGTAATAAATAACCATGAGGACATTGTCCAAAAGTCCCACAAAGGCTAACCTGTAGCACTGAGCCATTACTCACAGTGCAGTGCTTATGTAAAGGGGACAGCTGCCTGGATTCTCACCCTAAGTCTTTACTAAGCCACAGATCCTCCCCGACACGCTGACATTTGCTCTTTTGTCTTGATTCCCAAGGGCTTGGAGTGATTTATTTTTTTCTGAGTTCATATTGCCTGGTCCCACATCATACAATTTCAAACTAAGACTAATCCTCAAGCACACTCTGTCACAAAAAATGCATTGCTGACAGCCTTTCATTTCTCCATTTACATCACTGAGCATTGAAATGATATAAGAAAAAACTTTCATTTCCAGATTAGATAAATTTTTCATCTTATTTCTGTCTTCATAAAGAAGAAATTCCTCCAGTTTATTTTCTTCCCAATACCCTTCTGATGTTGCTAGAAATATAATAAAAGCTTTTGGGACTGGTATGTCTTCGGAGAATCAAAAAAGTTAGCTAAAGCAGAGAATCATGCTTTACAGGCCCAAGGTAAATATTTTATTTTTGGCACATTAATGTATAGTATTTTTAAGTAGAGTTAAATTTTTTTCTTAGAAGATAGATCTATTGACTATAAATCATATATAGAATTCAGTATGTAATTTCCAGTTCAGTCCTTTAGAAAAGAACATAATATTGAAGACACTTGCAAAGAAAACTTCTAGGTTTTTATTAGGTTTCCTTAAATTTTCTGCTTTGCCTTGCCCACATGTAATTTGATTGCATTTTTATTCAGCAACTTTTGCCATCCAAGCTTTTTGAGAACTTTCAACCAAATTTTCACAGAAACAAAATGTTTTGGTACCTATATTTAATCAGTGCACATACTATTTATTTAAACAACAAAAGCATCATAACTAGTATGTATACTGGCATAGTGTGTTTGAAAACTATGATAACTAACTCATACTGAGAAGAATACTGGCAAGAATACACAGAACTGTACAAAAAAAAGATCTTCAAGACCAAGATAATCATGATGGTGTGATCGCTCACCTAGAGCCAGACATCCTGGAATGTGAAGTCCAGTGGGCCTTAGAAAGCATCACTACGAACAAAGCTAGTGGAGGTGATGGAATTCCAGTTGAGCTGTTTCAAATCCTGAAAGATGATGCTGTGAAAGTGCTGCACTCAATGCGCCAGCACATTTGGAAAAATCAGCAGTGGCCATAGGACTGGAAAAGGTCAGTTTTCATACCAATTCCAAAGAAAGGCAATGCCAAAGAATGCTCAAACTACCACACAATTGCACTCATCTCACATGCTAGTAAAGTAATGCTCAAAATTNATTTCTGTCTTTGTGCCAGTACCATACTATCTTGATGACTGTGGCTTTGTAGTAGAGCTTGAAGTCAGGCAGGTTGATTCCTCCAGTTCCATTCTGTCCCAAGATGTGCTTTGGCTATATGAAGTTTTTTGTATTTCCATACAAATTGTGAAATTATTTGTTCTAGCTCTGTGAAAAATACTGTGGTTAAAGCTGCATTTTAATCCTCACGTCATCTCCTTAAACAGTATGTTTAAGACACTGTGTGATAAAATATAACACCATTTTCAAAGAACAGCAGGATGTTTTTACTGCTTCACACACAACTCAACTCAATTGCAAACATGGAATTAATAAAAAGAAAATACAATCAATTAGTTAAAGGTTACCTGATTCACTACCCAACTAGATTTACTATAGGCCAAAGTAAGTATCAAATCCCAGCTATGCCAGCATTTGAAGCCAATCTACACTGAAAAGAAAGGGTACTGGCGTTAAATTTCTTAAATTTACATATTTTAATTGGAGTCATAACCCTGGGATATGTGATAAGAGTCTGAAGTCATCGAATTTATGACAAAGAGTAAGAAATGGAAACTAGCTTGAAAAGTTTCTGTTTGGAAGTTTCTGAGATGCAATTAACAGCAACATAGATCTCAAAGTAGGAAGTTACAGAAAGAGTATAAACCAAAGACATTACTGTGCTACCAGACTTGGAAACTGACTTGAAAATTCTACAGAAGTCTCTTGGTCTGTTTACTCAACCTATTTTCACCTTCCTCCTCTTTATATTATTATGAAAAGAAAAAGCACATCCTCCTGAAGTCGTATTTGTTTCCATTTCTTAGGGGATTAAAGACGAGGATGGAGATCACACAAAATGGAGAACATGGAAAATTAGTAAAACTATGTTGATTACCAACACCTTGAGGTCAAAGCCTGTATATTTTTTGTTTTTCACACTTCTGCATTTTAGGCAAGACACAAACATAATGGACCATTAGTTAGGAAACCCTCTTAATGGGGGCTTTTCTGAGATTATATTTTTTGTAACCATATGCAGCTCTCTGATTCCTCTAAACATTTAGCAAATGTTCTTATTTGAATTGCCTAAAAATTGAATCTAGATGTTCAGCTTTCTACTAAATCAACTGCTGATAACTTTGCATGAAACGAATATTTATTATGTCAGACACTGGCCTATTCTCACAAGGAAAAGGCATACAGTTAAGTCCAGCAATTCTTAGCTTTGGTTGTACATGAGAATCATCTTGGGGACTTAAAAAAATACTGATGCCTGGGCCCCACTCCAGACCAATTAAATCAGAATTCGCAAGAGTGGAGATCGGGTGTCTTTTTTTTTTTTAATTTCCCTAGCTGATCTTAACATGCAGGCAGAGTTGAGGTAGTCATACATGTAGGCATAGGCTGTTTGCCTTATATTAGAAGCTCTGGGAGAATGTTCTGCTTCCATTTAACTAGCTTGCTATAGCAATCACCCCAATATGCAATGCAATTTGAAAATATAAATGTCAGCACCAGGTCACAATCCAAGTATTCAGCATATACTTCTGTATCATTACAGTTTTTGTTCCTATTATGGATTTTGGAGCACTTTACAGTATACACATGTAATAAAAATTGATGATGATTGGTTTCTCTGGGAGTAATTTTCAAGAATGGCTGACCTCCCAATAAGTCTATTTGGTGTGAACAAACTAACATGTCGCAATTTCCAAATAACTTTGCATTATGGATTCAACACTGATAGCTGTGTTTGGAATCCATTTCTAAAGAGAAAGGAGTCCAAAACCAAGGTATAAAAATAAAATCATATGTTATTCAGAACTTAATTCGATTACAGTTCATAAAAGAAAACCTAGAAATGCCAAAATGTGTTTCCTAGAATCCTTTACTAGAACATATTTCTGGGTAATAACCTCATTAAATCAGGAGAAAAGGGTCATCGTTTGAACAAATTCACTAGCTGATAAAAAGTAAAAGAGCAGAATACTCAATATGCTTCAGTATTCATAAAACCCATCTTTTAAACTGAATATATATAGCACATATCCCACAAATGGGAAGACACTGAACTTTCTGTGATATACATCCCTAAACCAAAAAGACTTCAAATTTATGGAAGGGGATAAATATTTTTTGGATGTGTTCTTACCTACATCCTGACATAGATAATATTTGTTTTTTAAAAATCACAGAAAATACCAAACTGAATCAATTATGGTCCTTCCCAGTTACAATGGTATCAAGGAGCATTTCGGAGTAGGGATGAAGGGTCATGAGTGTCTACATGATATCAACCAGAAAAATTTAGGGCTATATTCGAGCATAGCCCTTTATGGCATTAATATCCATACTTCTCAAAGCAGTTTTTTAGAAAGTTAGACTAACCGGCAGATCGCAACGCTAGATGCATATTTTTATCACTCTTGGGAGCTCATAAAGTTCCAATTTTGGGTTCCACTCCAAGAGATTCTGATTTAATAGGTTCCCAAGAGAGAGCAAGGGCCCTTGATATTAGTAAGCAAAATGTGATGCTCAGACCGGTGTCAAGGAACCACTGTATAATTAAGAACATGACTACTAATAGAGGTTAGTGTTTGAAATGACAGGACCAACTGGAGGGTATAGGTTTGAATGTAGTTCCTACAGTTAGAAAATGAGGACTATATGACTTTTAAGTTCCCTTTCATGTATAAAATATCAAATATGATTATGACTCTAGGATTCTTAAAACATATCTGATATTATGTTAACAAAGAAGGAAGAGCAAATGGTTGTTGGATAGGCAAGTAGCAGTATCTAATCACAAATAAATGTGCTTATTTAAATGAGGAGGGTTAGAGTCAGTTCTAGAGATCCAAACTGTGTAGGAGAACAAAGGAAGAAATAGTTCATAAACACATGAAGAGGTGTGATTTTTGAGATCCAAAAAGGACACAACTAACCAGTAGGTAACTGAGTTCAGTCAAAAAAGAAATTGGGTACAATGACCCATAAATGATCAGGAAGGTATACAGGTATACATAAATCACTATGGGCATATAATTGCTAATCAAAGGGGAAAAAAAAGAAACTAAGACTCTTTTGGTTTTAAGCTTCTTAACTTCTCATATTAGCCCCTCTGAATTCCTCAAACTGAATTTAGCTTTGGCTTATGGATTTACCACAAATCCATCACCTAAATTAGTCTTCCTATGTGCATGATCATGTTTCTAAAAATTTTTTACTTTGCCATTCTTCACCAAACCCAACTCTAAGTCTTGGGATATATGGACCTGACAAGTATTGTGGCCTTCTAGGAACTGATGTTATAACATTAATCATCTCTTGCATACCATCTGTTGGGGGTAATTAACACATCAACCAAAATGAATTTGAAGAATTATTCATGCCATATTTTAATTTAAAATTGATTATTTATGGTCTTACATTTAGATCTGTAATCCATTTTGACTTTATTGCTATAAATGTAAGAAAAAGTTCTAATCACATTCTTCTACATATAGCCATTCAGTTTTATCAACACTACTTTTTGAAGGGATTGCCTTTTCCTCATTGTATATTTTTGCTTCCTTTGTCATAGATTAGTTGACCATATGTGTGTGGGTTCATTTTTAGGCTCTCTATTCTGTTCCATTGACCTATGTGTCTGTTTTTGTGACAGAACCATGCTGTTTTTATTTCTATAGCTTTGTAATATAGTCTGAAGTCAGGGAGCTTGATACCTCTAGTTCTGTTCTTTTTTCTTAAGATTGCTTCAGCTATTTGGGATCTTTTGTGAAAATACATAAATTTTAGGATTATTTGTTCTGGTTCTGTGAAAAATGTCTTGGGTATTTTGATAGGGATTGCACTAAATCTGTAGATTGCCTTGGATAATGTGGACATTTTAACAATATCAATTCTTTCAATCTATGAGCATGGTATATCTTTCCATTTATTTTTATCATCTTCAATTTTCTTCATCAATGTCTTATAGTTTTCAGAGTGCAGGTCTTTCACCTCCTTGGTTAAGTTTATCCCTAGGTACATTATGCTTTTGATGCAATTATATTGTTTTCTTCCTTTCACTTCCTTGTAGTTCATTATTATTATATAGAAAAGCATGAAATGTTGCCATTTGTAACAATATGAATCAGAGAATGCAATGGCACCCCACTCTAGTACTCTTGCCTGGCAAATCGCATGGACAGAGGGGCCTGGTAGGCTGCAGTCCATGGGGTCGTGAAGAGTCACTTTCATGCATTTGAGAAGGAAATGGCAACCCACTCCAGTGTTCTTGCCTGGAGAATCCCAAGGACAGAGGAGCCTGGTGGCCTGCCGTCTATGGGATCACAGAGTCGGACATGACTGAAGTCACTTAGCAGCAGCAGCAGCAACAATATGAATGGGCTAGAAGGCATTATGCTTAGTGAAGTAAGTCAGAAAAAAACAAATACTGTGTGTTATCACTTATATGTGGAATCTAAAAAATAAAACAAATGAGTGAATATAACAAAACCAAAGTAGATTCATAGATACAGAGAACAATCTAGTGGTTACCCATGGGGAGGGAGTGAGGAGAGAGGGAGAGAGGCAAGACTGGTGAACGGGATTAAGAGGTATAAACTACTAGATAGAAAATAAATAAGATACAAAGATATAATGTATAAAACAGGCAATATAACCAATATTTTATAGTATCTTTAAATGGAATACAATCTACAAAAACATTGAATCACTGTTATATACCTGAAATTAATATAACATTGTAAATCAACTAGACTTCAGTTTTAAAAAAGAATGATTATGTTTGCTTATTATACTGAATCTTTCTTGAGTGAGTAATTGAGAAACTTAGTCTAAGAGTTCAAAAAATGCATAGAATATAAAGTTGAAGGAGGACTAGAGAGTGACTACTTAAAGGGTATAGGATTTCCTTTAGGGGTGATATAAATGTTCTACAGTTGATTGTGGTGTTGGTTGCACTACTCTGTGAATAGACCNAAGAATGATTATGTTTGCTTATTATACTGAATCTTTCTTGAGTGAGTAATTGAGAAACTTAGTCTAAGAGTTCAAAAAATGCATAGAATATAAAGTTGAAGGAGGACTAGAGAGTGACTACTTAAAGGGTATAGGATTTCCTTTAGGGGTGATATAAATGTTCTACAGTTGATTGTGGTGTTGGTTGCACTACTCTGTGAATAGACCAAAAAACACTGAACTGTACACATTAAATGTGTCAATTGTATTTTGTTATATCTTAATAAAGCTGTTGAAAAAAACCTCCATCCACAGCTGCATCCCCAGTCCCAGCTAAAGCTGCAAGCCCAGACTCAGTCACAGAGTCACTCTAGATTAGTATATGTGGATTATGATAATTCCACTCTCTTTGGTCAACAATTGGTTAAGGAAAACTCATGTGACCCAATCTTAGCCAATAGTATGTGAGGGAATGGTNAGTCCCAGCTAAAGCTGCAAGCCCAGACTCAGTCACAGAGTCACTCTAGATTAGTATATGTGGATTATGATAATTCCACTCTCTTTGGTCAACAATTGGTTAAGGAAAACTCATGTGACCCAATCTTAGCCAATAGTATGTGAGGGAATGGTTTCTTGGTGGTAAAAGGAAGAGAAAGATTTCTTAGCACTTAGAGACTTACAAAAAGAAAGTAATTCTTTTTCTGCTGCTTTCTGCATTGCTGTGTGAGGATGTGATACCCGGAGCTACTGTAGCCATATTGAAAATATGAGGGACAAATTATACATTGTGGATGGAAGAACAGCAGCAAAATAAACTCTATTAATGCCACAGAGGTGGAAAACACTACCTTTGGAGTGCTTGTTATGTGAGATAATAAATCTCTTCATTGTTAAAGCCACTCTGAGTTTTATTTTTTCAATTTGTAGTTAAGAACATCCTAAATAATAAAATGTATTTACTTACATTCCATCTTATACCTGTCTCTTATACACATCTAGATGTGTNCGGGAGAAATGTCAATAACCTCAGATATGCAGATGACACCACCCTTATGGCAGAAAGTGAAGAGGAACTGAAAAGCCTCTTGATGAAAGTGAAAATGGAGAGTGAAAAAGTTGGCTTAAAGCTCAACATTCAGAAAATGAAGATCATGGCATCTGGTCCCATCATCTCATGGGAAATAGATCGGGAAACAGTGGAAACAGCAGCAGACTTTATTTTGGGGGGCTCAAAAATCACTGTAGATGGTGATTGCAACCATGAAATTAAAAGATGCTTACTCCTTGGAAGAGAAGTTATGACCAACCTAGACAGCATATTGAAAAGCAGGGGCATTACTTTGCCAACAAATGTCCATCTAGTTAAGGCTATGGTTTTTCCAGTAGTCATGTATGGATGTTAGAGTTGGACTGTGAAGAAAGTTGAGTGCTGAAGAATCGATGCTTTTGAACTGTGGAGTTGGAGAAGACTCTTGAGAGTCTGCAAGGAGATCCAACCAGTCCATTCTGAAGGAGATCCAGCCCTGGGATTTCTTTGGAAGGACTGATGCTAAAGCTGAAACTCCAGTACTTTGGCCACCTCATGCGAAGAGTTGACTAATTGGAAATGACCCTCATGCTGGGAGGGATTGGGGGCAGGAGGAGAAGGGGACAGCAGAGGATGAGATGGCTGGATGGCATCACTGGCTTGACGGATGTGAGTCTGAGTGAACTCCGGGAGTTGGTGATGGACAGGGAGGCTTGGCGTTCTGCTATTCATGGGGTCGCAAAGAGTCAGACGCGACTGTGTGACTCAACTGAACTGAACTGAACTCATACTGAGCAGAAGATTCTTCTTGTGAGAAGTAATTGTATGTGTGAGTCTGTTTACTGAGGACAGCATCATGTGCAATGGGTGCAGCAGAAATGGCCACTATTGATCCGTGTTAATGTTGGTAGTGTAAATTTTGGTTTTGAGAATATCTTTTACTATCACCACAATCATAGGAAGTAAGACAATATAGCAATCCATTTCTTTGATTTTATTTACCCATTTTGGAGGAAAATAGGTTAGTCTAGCATATCAGAAAAGCTTTTAAAAAATAAAAATTAACATTACCTCAAGATGATTTTGTGATTCACAAACCAAATAGAAACACAATGCAGCATGTAGACACTTAACCCACAGACTTCTAAGACCAGGCTCGTGGAAGCAGGCCCCAGATGAGGATGCAAGCAGAGGTAGCTGGTGTTCAATGCTGTGTGTTCACAAGGACCAGACTGGCTCTGATAGGACCTGCAGTCATATCAGTGGTGTTAATCTGAGGCAAGATGCATATATGAACAGCAATTTAAAAGCTTTGAGGACTAAATCTGACCTACCT
Source organism: Neotragus pygmaeus (assembly GCA_006410875.1). NCBI lineage: Eukaryota > Metazoa > Chordata > Mammalia > Artiodactyla > Bovidae > Neotragus > Neotragus pygmaeus. Next base: position 79,430 of record SJYV01025481.1, read on the forward strand.
GAGTTGAGCTACTTTCTAAAGCAAGGAAAGAAAGGGAGATGGAGGCATATTGGGTCATTGGCCAAAGTGCCCAATTAACTGAGAAACTTTGTTTGTGGAAACTTCAGGGAAGAAAGGCTCAGGCATTTATTTAAAGGCTTATTTCTGAAGTTGATTCCTGTGAGCTGTATGGAGACAGCTATAAAACTACAGACCAAGCATTTGGAAATTGGAGAGGGAAACAAATAAACACAAAAAGCAAAAATGACTACAGCAACAATAAACTTTACAAGAAATTCCCCAAAATGTGAGCTTGAAAATTAAGATTGCAAAGACAAGAAAAAGTCAACTCCATGACAGACAGCCATAAATTCAACATGTTATTCCCTACACCCGGTACTTCTGAAACTTACATTACAGTTATGTTGAAACTTTGAGTCTTTACCTGGTGCTTCTTCCCTCATCTTTCAGATTTTTCATCTTTTTCTATATATCCCTTTGTAGTACTCTGGGTCAATTTCATCTATTTTTTAATATATTCTATGTAGTACTCTGGGTCAATTTCTTAGTAAGATGTTCCAATTATTTCATTTTGTCTATGGTTTTGGCCAAATTAACATACCTCCCATAATTTAATGTTGTTATTTTCATTTCCAAAAATAATAATTAATTTTAAAAGAATTTCCGTATAGTTTTGATCCATATGTATCTGCTTTGTTTCATATTTTTTGTTCTTTAGGGATACTTTCTTTTTTTAAATTACTTTGGGCATTTTCAAAACCATTTAAAGATTATTTTTTCAGAGGATTTTGAATTATTTGCATTCATTCAGGAGGAAGTTATCCTAGCCAGCTCGATTATCATTCAAGAATGAGGAAGAAATAAGATATTTTCAGAAGTACAAAAGCTGAGCATTTATAATCGAAAAGTTTTTGCTAACACATTACTAAAACATGTTCTTCAGCAAAAACAGAAAAAAAATGAATTCAAGGAAAGAAATGTGATGGTATAGATACTCATTAGCAAAAGAGTGGTAAATGATGAAGGTAAGCCTATTAAAGATAGTAAAAAATACATCTGTAAGTCTTAGGGTATGATTGCAGAGCAGTTGGAAGGTAGCTAAACCATATTAATTATTTGCTATTTAGGAGGAGAAATAATATACTGAGTAACTTTAGATTTTGTTGGAACTGTATGAAGTCATTGTTAATACTAAACATTTAAGAGTAAAAACTAAAAAAATTGAAAACTCACATTTTTTCTTAGCATGTTTGGGAAAGTTATATGTATGTGAGATAAACAGATCCAAGAAAAAATTAATCCAACAAATGTTAAAAAAAGAAAAAATAAAAATAAGAAAGAATGGTAAATAAAAAAGATTAAAAATAATTGCACACAACTACTAATGTACTAAATTTTTGTATATAAAAATAAAGACTAGCCATGTCTTATTGAAATACAATTCAGAAAAAAGCTCATTCTGAAGAACACTTAAAGTACAGAAAAGTTTTAAATAAAAGAAATAAATGAACTATAAAATTCTAACCAAAATATAGCTTGTCTAGTAATATTAATGAGACAAAATTTAAGAGAAAAAGACATTATTAGGATTGGAAAGAAATTTTAAAAAATAAAGAAAGGAGAAAAATATAAAATACTACAGTTCAGAACTTGCACACAATTCACATTTTTCTCCTGGATTTATATATCAAAAGCAAAAAATCTACAAAAATAATCTCAATAGAACATATTTCAAACAAACAAAATGGTTCAGGCACATAAAATTAGTAAGCATATAAATTAGTTGATATAGATATAGTAGGTTAATTAGATATGGTAGATCTAAAAAATGTTTACGGGTTCTTTTTAAGCAAAAACAGAAAACTTTAAAAAATTGAGTGTATAATTCACCACATAGATAATAGCCACGATCATATTTTAGATACAGATAATGTATTTGATTAAATTTAACATGTTTTTAGAAAATGTTGCTTTAACATAATTTACGCGTTATGATGGATACATTTCCAGGCACTAGGGATGCTATGATAAATAAGTCAGAAAAATCTCTGCTCTCAAGGATCCTACATTACAGTAATTAAGACAACAACAAAAACCCAAACTGGTTTCATTATATAATGTTGATGGATAGTAACAAGTCCTATGTAGAAAAATAAAGGAGTAAAGAACTATGACTGAGGGCATTTTGCATGGATGTGCGTATTTCTTTAGATATTTTAGATGATGTGGTCAGGGACTGCATTTTGAAGAGAGAGCATTTGGGTTGACACCTGAATGAGCAGAGGAAATAATCCATTAGAAAATCTGAGGGAGAAGGGTTTCAGGCAAAGGAAACATCAAGTACTTTATTGTTGGTACAGCTTGACATGCTCAAGAAGCATCAGAGAAAGCAGTGTGTCTAAAGCAGGTTAAGTGACGTAGAGTATAGTAGGAGATGAGGTCAGATAACATAAAATATCAAAGGTCATAATAAGGATTTAGATTGAATTTTGAATCTGATAGAAAGCCAATGGAGAAATTTGAGCACAGAATGACATCAAATAATTTACGTTTTTCAAAGGTCATTCTGCTTACTGGCCAAATAGACTCATGGGGCAAAAAAGAGCATCAGGGGAAGTATTGAAATCCAGATGAGAGATGGAGGTGGTTTGTCTGAGTTAGTAGGAGCCAGGGAGGTAGAAGTGCTAATTATATTTGGTTTTAAAGTTAGGGCTCTTTGGATTTGCCAGTAATATGAATATGAGAAACACAGGAAAGAGAAAAGTGTGGACCTGAATAAATGATGGTGCCATTAACTGAAATGGATAAGCTAGGAAAGGAGAAGATTTGGGGAGAAAATAATACTAATTTAGATGTATTAAGTTTGAGGTGACTAGTAAATGTCAAACAAGAGACACGGAATAAGACTTTTGTTTTGACTGCTAGAACAAGACTAAGTAGGGATTTCCTTACCTTACAATTAGCATCAGCCAATCAGGCAACATCATATAACTTATAAAATTATATCATTTCTCTCAAGGTAGCAATATTTGAAGTCTGACTCTTTACAGTACACGGAGTAGAGCACATGTACTATAGCCCCCTAGGCTTCTCTGTCCATTAAATTTCCAAGGCAAGAATACTGGAATGGGTTGCCATTTCCTTCTCTAAGAGGTCTTCCTGATTCAGGGATTGAACCCATGTCTCCTGCATTGGTAAGTAGATTCTTTACCGCTACACCTCCAAGGAAGCTCCTACAAAGGACCTACCGAGATAAATCAACACAATCTCACTATCTCACCTTCTCAAGGTCAGCTAACTATCAGCTGAACTTGATATGCAACCTTAATTCCCTTTTGACATATAACCTAACATATTCTTAGGTTCTGGGGATTAAAATGTGGACATCCTTAGGGTGGAGGGCCATGATTCTATTGACCACACCAATCAAAATAAATTGCCTATTATTCCACTATATCAACAATAGTCATTTTAAAATGTAAGTGATACTTTATGAGGCAGCAAAGATTATTAGATAATCTGGAAAGAAATCTAGTAAAAAAGTGTGGGGACTGTTACATTAATGAAGAACATGAAGAAAGTCCTGAATAAAAGAAAAGATATACTGTAGATAAGACACAATATTGTAAATATGTTAACTTCAAGTATTAATAAATTATAAATTCAATAACAATTCTAAACTAGAAAAATGATTCCAAAGGTGATACAAAGAAGGAACTTTTAAGAATGACCAGGACAATTATTAGAAAGGAGTGGAGCCTTCCATATCTCAACATTTATTATATCGCAATTAAAATAATATGGTTTTAGTGTAGAAGAAAGTATATCAGTGGGCCAAAATAGGTAATTAAGTAAAATACAAGAAGTAAGATCCAAGCAAGAAGTAAGATCTAAGTAAGAAGTAAGATCTATGTAAGAAGTGAGATCTAAGAAGATATAGGAATTTGACATATGATATAATTGGCATTTCAAACAAGGGTAATGAATCAACATGAATATATTTCAAAAATGTAACATTGGGTAACAAAACAAATTGCTGGTTGATACAATAAGAGGTCAATCATATAATTTTAAAAATACTTTATTTGTGGATACAGTATATGTAGTAGAAGTCGAAACATGAAGTGGAATGAAATATGCCAGATCTTTTCCTTTGGAAAATGATGAAGGGGAGAGAGGCTGGAGTCATAAAGGCTATAGGAAATAAAAAAAAAAAACAAACAAATTTCAGTTTCCTATGTCAATATTTTAATTGTTCAGTAAACAGAACAATTGAAACAAACTGGCAAAATTATGAAAATTTGTTTAGCTGAATGAGAGTTAGTGTCTGTTAAATTTCTGTAATTTTCTAAATTTTAAACTATTTAATGGGAAAAAAGAAGACATCAAAAATATTTTTTAAATCTCAGAAATATGTAATTGACTTTGCCGAAGGCCTTGACAGGTTATGTCTTTGAAAGCACACCGTTCACTAAAGTTAAAAAAATATATCATGTTAACCACTGCATCATGCTGCAAATGCTCTTTGAACCTATTGTATCTCTAAGAAAACATGGAGATTTAGAAGTATGTCTGGGGTATGGTGAAGCGAGGGTTTTCATAAGAAAATTAGCTTTCTCTTAATGTTAATTAAAAAAAAAATCTTTCCTATTTTTTCAGACTCTAAGGCCAGTGGATATAAAGCAAAATGAAGTCTCTTTAAAAAATGTAACATTTAAATAAAAAGCTGAAAATACTGTTGTGGGTTGTAGGTGCTAGGAACTTATCTTGTGTTAAAAAGCAACAAGATAAAATCTCTGGTTTTTCCAATTCATGGTTCAACACATTTATGGAGAATGTAGATGTAAGATGTGTGTGAGAGGTGAAAACATGAAAACAGAGCTGAGAAGTTTTCTTACTTTTGACAATTTCTTTCAATTTTTCTTTCTGCTTTGAAAATGCTATTCCCTCATTCATTTCTTTCTCTAAACACAGAGACTCAATTATTCATTCATTTACTCTTCAGTAAATATTTTGAGTACTGACATGTTACAAGTTCTGTGCCACCGGTTAAAATAACCTAAAAAAAAAAAAAAAAAAAAAANAATATTTGAAGTCTGACTCTTTACAGTACACGGAGTAGAGCACATGTACTATAGCCCCCTAGGCTTCTCTGTCCATTAAATTTCCAAGGCAAGAATACTGGAATGGGTTGCCATTTCCTTCTCTAAGAGGTCTTCCTGATTCAGGGATTGAACCCATGTCTCCTGCATTGGTAAGTAGATTCTTTACCGCTACACCTCCAAGGAAGCTCCTACAAAGGACCTACCGAGATAAATCAACACAATCTCACTATCTCACCTTCTCAAGGTCAGCTAACTATCAGCTGAACTTGATATGCAACCTTAATTCCCTTTTGACATATAACCTAACATATTCTTAGGTTCTGGGGATTAAAATGTGGACATCCTTAGGGTGGAGGGCCATGATTCTATTGACCACACCAATCAAAATAAATTGCCTATTATTCCACTATATCAACAATAGTCATTTTAAAATGTAAGTGATACTTTATGAGGCAGCAAAGATTATTAGATAATCTGGAAAGAAATCTAGTAAAAAAGTGTGGGGACTGTTACATTAATGAAGAACATGAAGAAAGTCCTGAATAAAAGAAAAGATATACTGTAGATAAGACACAATATTGTAAATATGTTAACTTCAAGTATTAATAAATTATAAATTCAATAACAATTCTAAACTAGAAAAATGATTCCAAAGGTGATACAAAGAAGGAACTTTTAAGAATGACCAGGACAATTATTAGAAAGGAGTGGAGCCTTCCATATCTCAACATTTATTATATCGCAATTAAAATAATATGGTTTTAGTGTAGAAGAAAGTATATCAGTGGGCCAAAATAGGTAATTAAGTAAAATACAAGAAGTAAGATCCAAGCAAGAAGTAAGATCTAAGTAAGAAGTAAGATCTATGTAAGAAGTGAGATCTAAGAAGATATAGGAATTTGACATATGATATAATTGGCATTTCAAACAAGGGTAATGAATCAACATGAATATATTTCAAAAATGTAACATTGGGTAACAAAACAAATTGCTGGTTGATACAATAAGAGGTCAATCATATAATTTTAAAAATACTTTATTTGTGGATACAGTATATGTAGTAGAAGTCGAAACATGAAGTGGAATGAAATATGCCAGATCTTTTCCTTTGGAAAATGATGAAGGGGAGAGAGGCTGGAGTCATAAAGGCTATAGGAAATAAAAAAAAAAAACAAACAAATTTCAGTTTCCTATGTCAATATTTTAATTGTTCAGTAAACAGAACAATTGAAACAAACTGGCAAAATTATGAAAATTTGTTTAGCTGAATGAGAGTTAGTGTCTGTTAAATTTCTGTAATTTTCTAAATTTTAAACTATTTAATGGGAAAAAAGAAGACATCAAAAATATTTTTTAAATCTCAGAAATATGTAATTGACTTTGCCGAAGGCCTTGACAGGTTATGTCTTTGAAAGCACACCGTTCACTAAAGTTAAAAAAATATATCATGTTAACCACTGCATCATGCTGCAAATGCTCTTTGAACCTATTGTATCTCTAAGAAAACATGGAGATTTAGAAGTATGTCTGGGGTATGGTGAAGCGAGGGTTTTCATAAGAAAATTAGCTTTCTCTTAATGTTAATTAAAAAAAAAATCTTTCCTATTTTTTCAGACTCTAAGGCCAGTGGATATAAAGCAAAATGAAGTCTCTTTAAAAAATGTAACATTTAAATAAAAAGCTGAAAATACTGTTGTGGGTTGTAGGTGCTAGGAACTTATCTTGTGTTAAAAAGCAACAAGATAAAATCTCTGGTTTTTCCAATTCATGGTTCAACACATTTATGGAGAATGTAGATGTAAGATGTGTGTGAGAGGTGAAAACATGAAAACAGAGCTGAGAAGTTTTCTTACTTTTGACAATTTCTTTCAATTTTTCTTTCTGCTTTGAAAATGCTATTCCCTCATTCATTTCTTTCTCTAAACACAGAGACTCAATTATTCATTCATTTACTCTTCAGTAAATATTTTGAGTACTGACATGTTACAAGTTCTGTGCCACCGGTTAAAATAACCTAAAAAAAAAAAAAAAAAAAAAAGCCCGAAAAACCCATTTGAGATTACTTACTGTTTTCTCACTCCCAGAGACATATTGAAGTAGTTAATGTTTAATGCCCATGTAGAGATTTTAAATCACTGGGAAGACTTCCTCTGGAGAATAAACAATCAGCTTCTTGAACAAATGAAACTTTGTATCATGTTAAAATGATACATCAGGTAGAGCCCAGCTCCTTTAGTGGCAGGTGCTGTGTGGAACCTTACATTTCCTTAAATCACTCTGCTTCCAGCCCATCACTTGTAATTATGTACTCAAGGTTACTTTCCTTCCAGACACTGAGACCACTAGTCCATGACTCCTGTGATCATCCATTTCTATTACCCTACCACCTTGTATAATACTTGATGTACATTAGGCCTGAGTAAGCATTTGGGGGAAAATGAATGGATATAAATATCTTGATGCATGTTTACTGGGTCTGTGTTTGCCTTCTTTGACAGAGCCAAGTAACTCGTTTTTAAAGTAAGATTCGAAGCTTGATAGTGAATGAATCACTGTAAAGTAACAACTCTAAATTGACAGTATAGCAGGAAAGATGCTGACATTTTAGAATCATTTTTTTATTAATGCTTTTGGGGTTAAAGTTTTTGGAGTACTTATATTATTTTTACTTCTTCTGAAGAGGGAATTCTAGTCTTTAGAAAATAGGAATGATGTATTTGGTAACTATTGTTTGGTCGCTGGGTTGCGTTTGACTCTTTGCAGCCCTATCAACTGTAGTCCACCAAGCTCCTCTGTCCATGGGATTTTCCAGGCAAGAATACTGAAGTGCGTTGCCATTTCCTTCTCCAGGGGATCTTCCTGACCCAGGGGGCAAATCTGTGTCTCCTCCATTGACAGGCAGGTTCTTTACAACTGAGCCACCTGGGAAACCCATTTGGTAACTAAATATACACAATTATATATGTATATGTATATATGCATACTTGTATATGTATGTAGTATGAAAACATATACCATCTTATGTCCAGGTAAACATGTGGCAAGAACAGTTCTGTAGTGAAAGATGCCTCAGTGATTAAACACCACTTGGTCAGGCTGTGGCAATGGCTGCTCTCAGACTGGTTTACTTTGTCATTTTTTTACTGCACGAGTGCTGTTCTTTTGCACCACCTGTGACTTTTGCTGTATCTTTTCTTTTTTGTCCCAGTTGATCAGCACATTCTGCTGGCTTCAGATTCAACTTGGAGTATTTCAACTTCTCTGAAATTTCCACTGCTAACACCCTGGTCAGAACCACCATCCTTGCTCCCAGGACTGAATAGTAGCCTCTCATTTGTTTTCTACTCCTGCTTTTATTGTGTAGTCTTCACTGAACGTCACTGTGAGCCTCTGACAAGGTCATGCATGGTAGAGCCCCTAACTCCAAGCCCTCCACTAGCTTCCTGTCTCCCTTAGACCAAAACGCACAGACCCCTCCATCACCTACAAGTCATCCCTATGTGATGTAGGGACATCACATCATCTGACCCTGGTCACCTTTTGACTTCATTTTGTACATTTTTGGCCCATAGTACTTTCCTTTCCCTGTTCTTTTGCCTAGAAATCATTAACTAAAGAAATGTAACTGGCTTGTTCTCATTTTTATCTAAGTCCCATTTTAAATATCACAACTTGAGAGAGGTCTTCCTTGCCTCCCTACTAAAATAGCTTGTCATTCTTTATCCTTTTATTAGGCTGTGCCATATCTTGTTATCTATCTGTCTGTTTATCTCCCTCCCCGACTGGAATTTAGCTAGGGTTCTTATTTTGACCTCACTGTAACCCCAGGGAACAGGCAGTGCCTGGTGCCTAAGAGGTGCTTAGTAGACTCATTTCAAAAACATTATTATTTTTTTCTCTTCCACGAAGGCTCCCTTTATGAATGGTGCTGTTCATTTTGTTTCTTGTAGGTGCTATGTAGCATGCATTTTTAGAACCATGTTTTTAAGCACACATTTTATCTCCATAGCAGATTACAGGTTTTGCTTGTGTGTATGCACATAAGCTCAATCGTATCAGACATTTTGCAACCCCATGGAATGTAGCCCATCAGACTCTTATGTCCAAGGGATTTTCCAGGCAAGAGTACTAGTATCACTTATCATTTCCTTCTCCAGGGGATCTTCCCAACCGAGGGATTGAACCCACTTATCTTGCATCTACTGCATTGGCAGGCAGATTCTTTACCACTGCATCACCTGGGAAATACAAAGTGAAAGTGTTAATTGCTCAGTTGTGTCCAATTCTTTGAGACACCATGGACTGTAACCCGCCCCCCTCCCCCAGGTTCCTCTTGTCTGTGGAATTCTCCAGGCAAGAATATTGGAGTGGGTAACCAGCCATTCCCTACTTCAGGGGATCTTCTCCATGTGAGGATTGAACCTGGGTCTCCTGCATTACAGGCAGATTCTTCATAGTGTGAGCCACCAGGAAGCAGGTTTCATAGTCAGAAGGAATTTGCCTTCTATCCTTCTGGTTCTCTTGTAATTTTGCTCCTTGGGGTGATAATTAGGTTGTGAGCGTCTGCTGTGAAGTAAGTGATAGTCACTCAGCAGTATCTGAATCTTTGTGACCCCATGGACTATAGCCCACCAGGTTCCTCTGCCCATGGAATTCTCCAGGCAAGAATACTGGAGTGGGTTGCCATTTCCTTCTCCAGGGGATCTTTCTGACCCAGGAGTTGAACCAGGGTCTCCTGCATTGCAAGCGGATTCTTTACCAATTGAGCTATCAGGGAAGTCTCCACTGTCTGCTATTAATAGTTAAATAATAGGTTGAAAATAATAACAAGAAAGAACCCATCATGACCTGGCATTTAAACCTGCTGTCATGCTACCCTGTTGTGTCCAGGTTGTTTTAGAATTCTGCTGATACTTATAGTACTTGACTTTTGCTTATTAGCCACGTAGTTTCCATGTTGGGGAGCTTCTTAGTTTGTGAACCCTGTTATTTCTCCCTTTTACAGAATCTCTGCCAGTTTTTTTTGCTAATTATTAGACATTTTCAAGTTCTGTTTATAATTCATCTGCCATTAGGGGAGCTATGTATACTATCATGTAAGAAACGAGGCGCCGGTCTATGTTCGATGCAGGATGCAGGATGCTTGGGGCTGGTGCACGGGGATGATCCAGAGAGACGTTGGGGGTGGGAGGTGGGAGAGGGATTCAGGATTGGGAGCTCGTGTACACCTGTGGTGGGTTCATGTCGATGTATGGCAAAGCCAATAGAGTATTGTAAAGTAAAATAAAGTTAAAAAAAAAAAAGACTTTGAAGTACAGAGTGTCCAAAGGGGCAGTTTTACAGAAGCAGTGATTCAGAGTGTTGTCTCTGGAGCTATACCTGCTTAGTTCTCATTTCAGTTTCTCATATTGTGACTTTTGTCAAACCGTTTAAGTTTTCTGTGTCCAAGTTTCCTAAGCTGGATATTGGAAACAGTGATTCCTATCCATGGAATCATTGTAAAGATGAAATGTGTTAATCTATGCAAGACACTTTTAACAATTCCAGCAACATCATATTACTGAATAATTATTAGCTCTTATTATTAACATAATGATACAGTTATTATTAAAGGCCTGCATTGGTGAGAAAAAAATTTATATGTTAGTATTTGCACTTGGCATATACTATATTATTGAAACTCTTGTAATATATTTAAAGGTTAAAAAAAAACAACTTTGATTTCCTTAATTTTACTGTATTTGGCTAATATTGGCTGACTCTTTGGCAAATTACCCTTGAACGGAAAGATAGATAACAGACCCTAAATAAGTCACTTGAAGTAGAAATGGAGCTTTATTTTCTATGATTGGGAAATGATCATCCACTTTGCTCTTGTAAGAAAAAAAAAATATAATGGCATTTGAAAACTGCAAAATATAACCTGCTTTGCAAAGACTTTGTACTTATTTTTTCCATCCTATATTTTACATTTATTTTATAAAATGCTTGTGAAGCCTAACAAGAAATCTTTTGTAAAATTTCAACATGTTGGGAAGTTATTCTTTGTTGCTTTTAGTCTATGAACTGCCAAGTATAATGTCAGAAAAAGAAAAAAAAAATGCATTGGAACCAGAAAATAAAACCGACTGCAAAAAGAAAGGTGAAATGACAAGTGAGTCTTCTAGTCTAAGTCAAATGACAAGCATAAACATATTGGAAGAAATTATATTAAAAACTGAACATTTGCTCTAAATTACATTGTTGTTACATTTCTAAAGTGCCTCTTTGAAAGATTATCTGTGCCTATTTAAAATTTATCTCAATCTTATTTTCCGTACTTAACACTTATTTCTATGAGCAGTTTTTAAAAAAGAGACACTAAAAACTTCAAGGACATTTTTGTTTTACCTAACTTACTTTGAATTTATCTTTCCTTTGACATTTAATGAACATGTCCTACAGAATTATGGAAATATTTCATTTTCTTAGCATAGGCAATTTGCTTACAACAATTAAACCTACAGCAACATTTGTGTAAGCATTTTTATTCTGTAAATATATAAATTTATAATGGAAACAACAGAGCAACATTAACAACAGTGGATGTGTAGACATTGCATATGATAATAATGCTATTAAATTCACTTTTTTTATCTCTTTTTTTACCATCTCCCTATAGTTGAAATAAAAATTGCTCACATTTCTTCCCAAAGAAACACCATTCAGTATACATCTGACTATTATGCTGAGTGCCAGAGAATTAGTGAAGACTCATTTTTTTTCAGTCCCTTTATCTCCAGGGCACAATGGAAACTGTACTGTGAATAAATACAGTTGCTCTTGTCATGAAATCATGTCAAGCAGTATCACTACCCGACACTTTTATTTAAAATGCTAGTGATGTTAAATGCATTTATTGCAAGTATTGTTAGCATTCAACTGTATCAGATTAGTTCAGTCACTCGGTTGTGTCTGACTCTTTGTGACCTCATGGACCGCAACACGCCAGGCTTCCCTGTCCATCGTCAACTCTCAGAGCTTGCTCAGACTCAAAGTCCGTTAAGCCTATGATGTCATCCATCCTCTGTCGTCCCTTTCTCCTCCTGCCTTCAATCTTTCCCGGAATCAGGGTTTTTTCCAATGAGTCAGATCTTCGCATCAGGTGGTCAAAGTATTGGAGCTGCAGCTTCAGTGTCAGTCCTTCCAATGAATATTCAGGATTGATTTCCTTTAGGATTGACTGGTTTGAATCAATATTTTCTCTTTTTAAAATATTTTATAAGCAACTATCTGTATGGTTTCCTTTAGAAAACATTACCTAATATCCAGCCTATGTAAGAGAGTGAAGAGCTTCATTGAGAAGTTATTCAATCTATGTAAGTAATAATTCTTAATCACTGAAAAAAGGGACAGTAGTCACAAATCATACTACCTCTTTTCGCCTGCATGCCCCAATCCCAAAACATCAGACTGTTTAAGATCTGGACTATCCGATTAAGAGCTAGTGGAGACTGAGGAGCAAGATAGGTAATCTTTGACTCCAGTGGAAAACCCTAAATAAACCAAGTCTGTTTCCAGATCATATACATGTAACTTCCTTTTGTAACTTGGCAGATGAGGGTAGAGTTGAAGATGGAAATGTGATTCATGTCTGGACTGAACATACACAGTTCATTGTTTGCTACTCTTAGACTACTTATATAGCAGAGATAGCCCTTAAGTCTAATGTTCCCATGGGCAGTTGACACATTTGATGGCATTTGGGCTAAAAAATAGTATAAAAAATGTCAGCTTGTGATACATAAAAACCAATGGGAGAAAAAAATATCAATGTTTTTCCCAAATAGACAAGGATGCAACTCATGAAGAAAAGAACTAATATTATTTAACTTTGCATAAAGGCAACACAGCTTATTATGGATATTAGATGTCTTTTATAGTTAAAAATGTAGATCAGTAGATATTTTTATATGCAGTGAAAAAAATCACTGCCGGTTCTATAAACCATCTAGTTACCTTGATTTCAGAGGGCAACAGTTAGGTTACATAGTTGCTAACACTGATTTTGTGAGTGCATGGTATGGCAATGTAAGGAAACAAAGATCATTGTTAAAATGACTGTAAGAATCTCTGAGGAGTACACACAGATCAATACTGTAAGTCATTGACTATGAACTTCTTGTGCGAATCTTTTAAGAAAGTGAGTCAGTTCTACTGAGATGTTTTCCCATTCTCCCCATGAACTATAAATTATCATAGTCAAACATAATACTAAAATGTTCCTGTCTTGGAACTTAAAGTCCCCTGGAACATTAACCCCAAGAAATAATTAAACAAATGAAGTTTCCTTTGACTTTTTTACCAAGGTGGGTTTGAGGTAAGATCTTTCTGCCTCAGGACACATTGACCATGCTAATGACTGAGTCTGCAAGGTTGAATAACCCAGAGCCACATGGCTAGTCAGCTTCTATCACACCCTCTGGTGGTGGTTGGGGATAGGGTAAATTACCAAGTTCTTCTCCAGCCCATGTAACCCCCAAATAAAATGGCTCATGTGTAGGGTCTTCAGCAAGCCAAAGTATAGTTCTAAATGAAAACTCCTACCGTCTTTAGTTGTCATCAGTAAATAGTTAGTACGTGGACTCATAGAAAGTGTCCTCCCGCTATTTGTTATGCAGGGATGACTGTGGATGAGTGTCTAGTGGAAATCATCTTATATGCAGACACCTTCTGAGTATGGAATGTTTGTTTAGTTGCTAAGTCATCTCTGACCTTTTTGTGACTCCATGGACTGTAGCCCGCCAGGCTCCTCTGTCCATGGGATTTTCCAGGCATGAATACTGGAGTGGGTTGCCATTTCCTTCTCCAGGGAATCTTCCCAACCCAGGGCTGGAACCTGTGTCTCCTGCATTGTAGGCACATTCTTTACCACTGAGCCACCATGGAAGCCCACAGAATGGAGGCATTTATATCCATAAGCGGAGGCTCATTCTCTGCTTCCTGCTGTGCTGCAGTTTTTCATGCCCATTAGCTATTTACTCTGTCCACACTTCAGCCCTTGTGAAAACATTAAAGTAAGTTCATCTTCAAGGGGAAAAATATATCTCAGGAGATTCATTTCAAATAGAATGTTTGAATAACATTAAGTGAACCAAGCACAAATAAGATGCTAATGAAATTAGTGTAGTCAGATTTTAAACTTGATGATTATAAACAAATCCTCTGCTAAAGTGTAACAGCAATGCCTAATATTGTTTCTCATTACAGTATTTGGGGAAAAAAATACAATTGTGTCTTGAAAGTAATTCTACTTTTTAAGTAAGTTAGATTTTTTTTTCATTTTGTTGCTGTTTCTAAAATAAAAAGTCTCTTGTGAGCAAATTAGATTGTCCTCTGTAACTTAATCATTAAGACTAAGCTGAATACTTTATTCTCATTCACTCTAGCATTTCAAAGAAACCATAACATAAGCATCTTTTTATTAGTCCCCTCTAGCTATATACTTAATAATATGACTAGCTCACATAATACATTTTAAAGAACTCTATACTGTGCTCCATGGAAAACATTTAATATCATATTCACAACAATCATGAAGCATTTTTCTCCTTTTTACAGATGAGGAAACTGAAGTACAGAGAGGTTAAGTTTTTCACCAATGGCATATAGTTGTAAGGGGGAGTAAATTCTAACTTGAAAACAATTGCTCTGTAATTTTATTCATAAACATTTTAAAACCACTTTTTTGACTTTATGCAAAGTAAAGAGACTACAGAACAGAATACCTCAATACTTGCCTTGGTGGAGCCTAGTGTATGTGTACATGTTTTTAAGAGAGCTTGTGCATGTGAAGGAGAGGTAGAAATTCTTAAACAATTGTAATAAAATATGATAAAAGGTAGATGTGAATCTATTTTCATAGATTCAAAATGTGTCGTATAGCAAACAGGGGGCAAATATAACTTTGAGGAAGTGTCAAGGAACCCTCAGAATGGAGGCAATTTGTTTTAAGTTGGGAAGAAAAAGTGAATGATGTATCAATCAAACATAAAAAGCAAATGAGGATTTCAGGCATATTCAAAAGATGTGATGCAAAAAGAACCAAGAAGTACTCTTGAGTGGCTAAAGTGTTTGTGTGGGGTCTCGCAGCCCTGGTGTCACTGTGGAGTGGGAGGGAATATAGAACTGAAAACCACAAGAGCCTCAGAGGCTTTGCAAGTCATGATAAGGACTTTGAATTTCAGTTTTGCTCAACAGGGAGCCATTAAACATGTTAAAATTCATTCCAACTCCAAAATTTCTTCTCCCAAAAGTGTAAGTACAATAAGCATTAGTCTTGATGCAAGCATTGTATTTTGAGCCAGAAAAGGACATTAAAATAACATACCGGGAACTTCCTTGGTGATCCAGTGTTTAGGACTCTGTGCATCAAATGCAGGGGGTGTGAGTTCAATCCCTGGTTGGGAAACTAAGATCCCACATGCCACATGGCTTGAAAAAAAAAAAAAAAAAGGTTTAATTCTTGTTTTAATTTTAAACAAAAATTAAAAAAAAAGCAACAATTGTGCTAGTGATGGATAGACAAACACAACATAACTGATCTCCTAGAGATCTCACCCCAATTGGAAACAGAAATGACAACCTGTCAACTCAGTATATGATACGTAATTTGAAAAATACCTATCCTAATTTGCAGATTGATAACTTGATAACACTTTTGTTAGAGATATAATACATCCTCAAACTTGGAATCACTTGCATAAGAAATAACAACAAAGTATGACATTTTGGAGAAAAATTGTTTTTTCAGTCTTAGGGTTTTCATTACACAAACTCATAGCCATACGCCAGAAAAAAATATTATGAAGAGAAAGGAGAATAACATGTTCTTAAATTTAGCCCATTAACGCTTGAAATCCTGAATGCTATGACTTCCTTCTTAGGAACTCTTCCCTCTCCAGCTTCCTCCCAGTTCAGTTCAGTTCAGTCACCCAGTCGTGTCCGACTCTTTGTGACCCCATAAATTGCAGCACGCCAGGCCTCCCTGTCCATCACCAACTCTCAGAATTCACTCAGACTCATGTCCATCGAGTCAGTGATGCTATCCAGCCATCTCATCCTCTGTTATCCCCTTCTCCTCCTGCCCCCAATCCATCCCAGCAACAGAGTCTTTTCCAATGAGTTAACACTTTGCATGAGGTGGCCAAAGTATTGGAGTTTCAGCTTTAGCATCATTCCTTCCAAAGAATACCCAGGACTGATCTCCCCTAGAATTGATTGGTTGGATCTCCTTGCAGTCCAAGGGACTCTCAAGAGTCTTCTCCAACACCACAGTTCAAAAGCATCAATTCTTCAGTGCTAAGCTTTCTTCACAGTCCAACTCTCACATCCATACATGACTGCTGAAGAAAAATAGCCTTGACTAGACGGATCTTTGTTGGCAAAGTAATGTCTCTGCTTTTCAGTATGCTATCTAGATTGGTCATAACTTTCCTTCCAAGGAGTAGCATCTTTTAATTTCATGGCTGCAATCACCATCTGCAGTGATTTTGGAGCCCCCCCAAAGAAAGTCTGACACTGTTTGATAGGATATCTATCAAATAATAGGATACTGAAAGAGGAACTCCTCAGGTCGGTAGGTGCCCAATATGCTACTGGAGATCAGTGGAGAAATAATTCCAGAAAGAAAGAAGAGATAGAGACAAAGCAAAAGCAATACCCATTTGCGGATGTGACTGATGATAGAAGCNACTTTTTTTTTTTTTTTTTGAGCTTCCTCCCAGTGACTGATAATATTCCTGGCCTGCTTTTAAGAGGCTGTTAGAAGAAGAAGCTTCATCTTTGCAGAAGGAATATCAGTAGGGTAAGAGTCTTCCTTACTTTTCTTTCCGTAAGCAAACAAGAATTTAAAGGATAGCCTTGATGGAGATAATTTAAGGATGATATCTCTTATGAGACAATGGAAAATTCAGCATGATAAAAGACATCAAATTTTATTAGAAAATTATATATACATGCACAGTGAAGGTCACCAGTAGGAAGTACCCAAAGGGAAAAACAGTGGAAGCTTTTGAAAACTATTTTTCTTTTAAAAGCTCAACTCTAACCATACAGAAGGAGTTAGTCCATGAAAGGAAGGTGAAAAGCTAAATTAGAAAAGCTGAGAATACAGTTAATTGTGTAGCCTGAAAATTGGGCTATTTTCAGATCAGCAGACTCTTTGGAATGATTCCTACAGATTGTTTAATGGATTAAAAAATGTAGATTTGTGTTAATTATTTTTAGGAATATTGGGAAAAAGAGAAATGCTCAGAGTGCTATAAAGAGTGGATAGAATGCCTTTCATGTAAAGGTGTGAGAAATGCATGGGGAAGGATGACCCTGATAATTATATGCTTTTCAGTTTTTGTTTGACAGTAAGACACCAGAAATAATTTTCAATTATCTATTTTGAATTACCTAGAAAGATTGAGTTCCTGAGCATTAAACAACCAAGGTTACTTTATGAAGTTTTTCTGTATCCTTTCTGGAAACTATCTTTGCACATTGTAACATCAAGCTTGCTATTAGAAGGGTAAATCCTCTCACCCCAGTTTAACTCTATATAATGAATTTGCAACAGTAGACAGGGCCTCTTTGAGATTCAGTTAAGCAGTCAGTGATTTGGGATACTAGTAAAGCCTACTGGTCCACTTTTCAAGGACTTTGTGTCAATTGGTAGTTACATTAGTAAGGACATATAGACAGCTTCCATTCTGTTTATGTCTTTATTAGATTTTTTTCCTGATGTGCTGCTTTTTAAAATTAATAGACTTATTTTTTATAGTAGTTTAAGGAGTAAGAGGGGACAGCAGAGGATGAGATGACTGGATGGCATCACCGACTCGATGGACATGAGTTTGAGTGAAGTCTGGGAGATGGTGATGGACAGGGAGGCCTGGCGTGCTGCAATTCATGGGGTCATAAAGAGTCGGACACGACTGAGTGGCTGAACTGAGCTGAAGGTTTGCTAAAAAATTTTTGTCAGTTTTTGAGCAAGGAATTTTTATCTTTTTGATTTAATTGAACTGAGTTAAGACTATAAATAAGTGTGCAACTATTAATGTGTTTATCTGTTAAAATCTTTTGCTTGAATAGGTCATTTACCTTATCGATTATACACGCTTGCATGTACAAGTAGTAAAAGCTCTCACTTAAAATAGCTGCATGCAAATAAAGCTGACATACTTACTGTTACCATTGCTGATTAAAAACTAAATTATGCTTATTAAATTTCAGATTTCCTGATAGTAAGTTTGATTATAAATTAAACTGTCATTCAGTCTTTGTCAATAGTCTTATCTACTTTGTAGGTTTTAAATAATATTTCCACATTCTAGAAGTGGCCAGTGGTTATTGATTTCTGACTCTGGAGAAAGCTCTTTGTTTTTACTGATTCTGACAAAAAATTTGAATCCCATTGACCAAAAACTTGATTATTTAGCAAAGTGGTATCTGAGGGACTCTGGGCACCCTGGTGTGAGGTATACCATACTGTATCTTCCCTTAAGGTACTACCCTATGCTTCATCATAGCATGCTGTTCTCATACTTTATCATTCTCTGTTCTATTGCCAACATCTGTAGTGTCACTGCATAAGTATGAGATGAATTTTTTAGCAGTTTGAATTAGGTCGGGTAATTTTTTCAACAGAATAACACTTTGTCTATATCCTTGTGTTTGCATTTTTTTCAGTGCCACATAATTTGGTTTTTCAATTACTTTTCCAGATTCATTGCTATCTTGGTCATTGAAACAGAGTCCAGAGATATTAGAGGATTTTATTCCTTTGTCAGAGTTCCTAACTAGTGCTAATCTGTAATGATGGAGCCAGATCTTTAAGAAAATTTAGTAAGACTTGTATGCTATTCAAGTACAATCATGTTGATTGACAAGGATGTCATATTGATTTGAAATGCTTTGTGTATTCAATGGCTATGATCAGTACTATTGAAGCTTAACTCACAAGAGCCTCTTACATCCCTTGACTTGCAGTGTGGTTCATCAGCTTAATGGTACTGCTTCACAAGGCACAGTTCTAGTGTTACCATTTTCCCTGTGTGCTACACATCCGGGAGCTGGGAACTGAAATTACCACTAGGTTTCCAGGGTCATGTAGTCCTGAAAGAAAATTCAAGATCAGCCCTTTGGCAAATAAGAGACAAGATTTTCAAAAAGAGAACAAGTTTTGAGAGATATAAGTCAGAGAGCTAAGTAACTCAGGTCATCACAAATCAGACTATCATGAGGAAAATATGTTGCTAGTTATTATTTAAACCAGCTTACAGTATACTGAGATTATAAAGCCAGAGAACTCTAACGTTTTTCTTTCTTTTGAGAACTGATACTAGTGTTCTTTGCAGTCTTATTTTTATTTCAGGGTTGAAGGAAATATGTTAAGTTTTCCTGGAGACTCCCAATCAATTCCATTTTGAAACAGTCTGCTTGTTATTGGTTGTACACCCTTGCTATAGCCTCTTGCTTATTTTTACCTCAAGAAACACTAGCTTGTGAAGGAGAGACGGAAGGAAAGATGATTACATAGAAGGAGTGCTAAAACTTTTCATAGGAAGTTTTAACCAGAGTCATGGAGACTTTAAACCAAAGACTCCCAATAGAGTAAGGGCTTCCTTGGTGGCTCAGTGGTAAAGAATCTGCCTGCCAATACAGGAGATGCAAGTTCAATCCCTGGGTCAGAAAGATCCCCTGGAGAAAGAAATGACAGCACACCAGTGTTGCCTGGGAAATGCCATGAACAGAGGAGCCTGGTAGGCTGCAGTCTGTGGGGTTACAAGAGTCAGACTCTACTTAGCAAATAAACCACTATCACCATCACCTCCTAATAGAATAGTTCTACTTCAGCTTGGGAAGGGACCTGTGATAGTACCCCTGCTGTGCCTGGTCTTTGGGGAAGGCAGCTCTGAAGTATGACCTTGGTGCAGATATGGTTGTGGATCCAGAGGAAAGAGCTGAGGCTGTCAGAAAAACACATTCCTGCAGTAGGAGGTCTTAGCAGGTCTTGCATTTTCATGGCCATGACACCCTGGGAGGTAGTGAGATATGCAGGAGAGAAAGATGAGATCTGAATTGACATACTGGCTCTGCCACTTAGCAGTTCCCTGACCTTAGACAGCTTTGGTGAATCTAAGTGTAAAATGGGGAAATTAATGCACATTCCATTTATGGCAATAGTTCAACTTATGAAAGGGCATGAGGGGAGGAAGAGAAAGAAAGAGTTTTGGAAATTCTGAGATCTAGACAAAGACATAAACTTAGGAGCATTAAGAGAACATAGTGGTTAAGAGCCAGACTACCTGGATTGGAATCTTCTGTCCACTCCTATTATTGCCTGACTTTATTTCCAAATCTCTGTGTTCTATTTCCTGACGTGTTACATGATAATAGGATTATAATATAGGAGATAATATAATATATATTATATTATATATAAAATTTAATATATAATTAATAATTATATAAATATAATATATATAATATGAGTCCTATTATATATATAATAGGAGATAATAGGATTGTTGTGAGAAGTGAATAATTTATGTAAAATGATTATAGCCTGTATATGTGAACTTTTAATGCTGTTATTGCTTGGGCTGTTTATTTAAATATCTGGATTTTCTCATTTTATGATTTTAACTTCTTATTTTTACTGTAATTTATTTACATTGACCTCCTTCTCCCCATTCAAAATTCATTTCTTATCCATGAGGTTTTTCTTCTCATAGATTTATCTGAATTTCACTTTGAAGGGGGAATGTTCCTAGGATGGAGTGGTTAGCTAAAATACAGAAATGAAGCATTTTTAAAGGGTCATTTCTTTTGATTTGCCCTTGGTACTCTGGCCTCATCAGGTGATATAAGTGTAGGTACAGAAGATCATTTCCTTTTGCTCTCTCAGCTTGTTCTTCAGGGATTTGGCTCAACCAGAGATGTGACAGACAGGCAATGTGAAACTTTTGGAGAGAACCACCTAGCTACTTAACTGAAGTGATTTCATGCTTCAAAGCTCACGTCGGGGCTGATTTCTCATTCATTCCTTTTTTTACCTTAGTATAAAAGCTTAGTGATCTTGAGCTAGTGAGAGGGAATGGAATGTAGGTTACGTAAAATATCTGATAAAATGAGATGAAAGTAAAACCACAATAACAACAACAATAGCAACAATGAATTTCTTTTTCTTCTGAGGAATGACTTCAGAAGTTTTTTTTTTTTTTTTTTTAATATCAATTGTCTGCATGCATTCAGCCCATCTTGGAGAAGTTAGTTAATCATGTTCGTCCTTGAAGAAATGATTAGTTTGAGTAGGTAACATGTCAAGCCTCAGAACCATGTGTGATGTAACATTTTGATATGAAGGGTAATGACTTGAAGCCATATCTCATTCTCCCTTTTCACTCAACTGCAGCAAGAGTTTGGATGGCACCCTGGAGTACAGCTTGTAGACTTCAGTGACACTGAGCTCATAAATAGCTCAGCTGGCATCTCAGACAGGGAGTATATGAACCAGGCTCAGATGCAGCTGATGATCTGATGTCCAGATGTGTGGCAGGCAGAAAAGGGAGTTCACAGCATCAGCAATAGATGATTTTAAAGAACAATAGCAAGGAAGAGGAATGAAAGAAAAACACAGCAAGATGATAAGGCAGGTTGGAGGGGGGAGTATCATTCATCTCCTGTGAAAGCCCCCACAGCAGAAAGATAGATTAATACTGTCAGAGCTGTTATCCATTCCATCAGCTCTATTATATGATAGAAAGCTACCTGTCACTTTCTTGGCTGCATGTGGTAGCACAGTCCTGGCTCCTTTCCCCCAATGCCTTGCAAACATTTTCTAGGTTTTCTCTTTAAAGTGGCTCTAATATTTGTTTCAATCACAGGTAGATCCATCATATGCATTTAATTTAAAAAGTCATAACAAGCAGAATTTCTGTTCAACATAAAGAGCTCATAAAACAAATGCTACTATTTATCAATTCCAATGGATTTTTGTAAAGGTCTTATACGAATGAAGAATAAAACTCCAATGATGGTCTTGCAATAAATATTCAATACTTTATTGCCTATTTATGAGGTAATCTTGCCTTCCCATAATATATGGCTCTTCAGAAAGACTTGAATCGTGGTCATGTGGTTTACTTGCCAGGAGATGGCAATAGTGATCTATTTCCATGTTAAGCCTTACAAAGGATCTCACTCCACCAAAATTAAACCGAGTACCAAAATGATTGGGATTTCCAATTCTGTTTTCCAATGCAAAATTACCCATTTTGAATTCTTGAATTATTAAGTTGTTTCTAATCATGCATAACCTGATTTTTACTGAAAGCGTTCTCATGACAGCTTTCCAAAGACCCAAAAATAACCATTTTGCTGTCCTGGAAGCAAAAATATAATTAAAAAAAAAAAATCAAGACATATAATCAGAACTTTTAAAAAACCTACAAGAAATGAATTGAAATAGGAATTTGATGACATTCTGATGATTAACACTCAGACAAAGAACACTGAGTCTGTAAGTAAGGAACTGGCTCAATATCCCTTGAGTCTATTTCACAGAACTTTAGCACTTTGATTGAGATCAGGCCAACTTTCTTTTGTCAGAGTTCAGTGTGATGCTGTCACTGCTTAATCCAAGTAAAGCTGAAAACGTGACCGAAACTCTACAGCCCTTTTCATCAAGAGTATATACATTTCTTCTTATTTGACATTGAGAACTATACAACCAAGCATTTGCTTTTTTGTTTTAGATCCTAGGAAGCTCAGTCTTAATGGTCTTCAGTAAGTTTAATTTTTATCCCTTTACTATTAACCTAGCTTTAATTCCGGGCTAATGGGTCAGTTTTTTTTCCCATTGTATTTTCATTTTAGTCCATATTGAATTTCTTTTAGAAATACATTTGATTTAAGTCAATGAGTGCAATGAAACTGATCAATCTGGATAATAGTTACATCCATTCTTAGTTGTGATGGTTTGTGGCTCTACGCATAGATTACATCACAAATTTTCATGAATATAACCACCACAGCATGAAAGCCATCTTTGAATTTTATTGGTGTAAGATCACTGCTTACTTTTTCTCAGCTAAGCTAGTTTTTAAAAATAAAATATCCACATCTAGGGTATTTTTAAATAAACTTGTTTTCAGTTTGTTGCCTTTAACATTTTTTTAAATTGCTATATTTGAGTCATTTTGATCCAGCTCATAGTCTATTGCAAATGGGTTGCATATGGTTTGTGAGAATTCCATGTGAAGCAGTTTTAGCCAGTTTGGAGTTAAAAAAAAAAAAAACAGAATGATCTAAGAACTTATATTGCTACAATGACTAAAAGTAACAATACATTATAGAAAATAACAACATTTATTAAAGTAATATTTATTATGGCAGTTTCAGATTCTAACATTTTTAGAATACAT
>SJYV01025483.1:0-11135 GCA_006410875.1 Neotragus pygmaeus
AGTCCATTCTAAAGGAGATCAGCCCTGGGTGTTCTTTGGAAGGAATGATGCTTAAGCTGAAACTCCAGTCATGCGAAGAATTGACTGATTGGAAAAGACTGATGCTGGGAGGGATTGGAGGCAGGAGGAGAAGCGGACGACAGAGGATGAGATGGCTGGATGACATCACTGACTCGATGGACATGAGTTTGGGCGAACTCCGGGAGTTGGTGATGGACAGGGAGGCCTGGCGTGCTGCGATTCCTGGGGTCGCAAAGAGTCAGTCACGACTGAGCAACTGAACTGAACTGAATGGTAGATGATTTATACATGCTGCACAAAAATGGGTCTGAAAATGAAAACCTCAGAGATCTACCTCAGGACATTCTCACTATTCCTGACCTTTATCACCTGTCCTTTGCTTGGATTTGAACTCTTTAGCTATAGATACATTGTTGCAAACTGAAGTCTTAGACAGAAGGTATGATCACCACTAAAACAACAATGATAACAACAACCTTTTACTATGGAAATATTCTTAGAAAGTCCAAAGGGAAAAAATGGAGGATCATCATTTGTCTCTCATGGAAAGTCAGGGGCAGATGGGTAGGAGATCAAGATGGCACAGTATGAGGAATCTGAGTTCACCTTCTTCCATGAACACATCGAAAGACATCTACACGTGAAACAACTCTTGCTGAAAACAATCTGGAACCTTTATGGCTCTTCTACAACCAAGGTTACAAAGAATGCAGAGTTGCGTAGGAATGGAGGAAATGCAATTTGGCCAGGACAAGTGCCTCTAGTAAGGGACACACAAGAGGAGGGGGATTTCACAGTCTCTGGGATCCTCCCTGGGGAATGATGGGTTAAAGACACATGTCGGGCATGACTCCGGGAAGACAGCCCCCTTAGCTGGTTTGAAAATCATTGGGACTTAGCAGATGGCTGTAAGAAACCAACACTCTGCTCATGAAGCACATGCATACACTTGCTTACTCTCATGGAACAAGGCAGAGGAAACAGACTGCAAACTACCTGGGGTTCTGGCTGGTTTCCCGCAACTGCCACAGCCTGTTCCCCAGCCTGGCAGGGTGCCCACTTCAGCTTCTCTTGCTCCAGTGCAGTGCACTGCTGCAAAGGCTGCCGCCACCAAGAAGAGTGTTCACTCTTAAAGAGCAGGAAGCTGCCTTGGACACATCCCTGCCTCTGAACAGGGAGAAGGAAGCCATTACCAGCATGCAGTCGAGGAAACTGTCTGAGGCTCTGGCTAACTTGCTAGGAAGGTGTCAGCACTTACCTGGCCTGTCCCGCAATCCTCCACTAGTCCTTGTTCAGTGCTGCTCTCCACTAGGGCAGAGGTGCCATTGCCAGGGGGAATGCACACACTTGAAACGAAACCAGCTAGGACCTGNTAGATGTGTATAAGAGACAGGCACTTACCTGGCCTGTCCCGCAATCCTCCACTAGTCCTTGTTCAGTGCTGCTCTCCACTAGGGCAGAGGTGCCATTGCCAGGGGGAATGCACACACTTGAAACGAAACCAGCTAGGACCTGATCCTCAGGGCTTCTGCTCCAGTACCTTGGGCACCAGTTCTGCCCCCAATGGGGTGGTGATGGCCATTGAGCATAGAAGAAGCCCTGGCTCTAGCCATTCTATCTCCCCTACCTTCTACCACGGTGATAGCACACCCTGGGGGAAGGTGTGACTCCTGCTCACATCAGATCCAGCTCTCCCACCAAAGCCACTGGGTACATGTAGACTCATAGGGATGCTCCCACAGAAGCAACTTTATAGATACAGAGATGTTAGGGGAAGAGGATTTTAAAATGTAGATATTTTAGAATGTGGTTGAACTTATATGACTACAAGTACATTATAGGTCAACATATAGGAACCTGATGGTAACCACCTATCAAAAATCTACCACAGATTAAAAAAAATAAAATAAAAAGAAAGGACCATACCATTAAAGAAAATCATCAACCAACAAGGGAAGAAAGAGAAGAAATGAACAGATAACTACAAAAACAACTGGAAAATAAGTAATAAAATGGCAATAATGATATACCTATAAATAATTACTTTAAATGCCAGTGGAATAAATGCTCCAATCAAATAGGGTACCTACTGTATAGCACAGGGAACTCTTCTCAATACTCTGTAATGACCTATATGGGAAAAAATCTAGAGTAGGTATATATTTATATATAACTAATTCACTTTGTGGTACAGCAGAAACTAATACAACATTGTAAATCAACTATACTCCAGTAAATAAAAAAAAAAAAGACACAGAGTAGCTGACTGGATAAGATAATGAGACCCATATATATGCTATACAAGAGATTCACCTCAGAGCTAAAGACACACACAGATTGGAAGTGAGAGCATAGAAAAAGATTTCATGCAAACAGAAATGACAAGAAAGGAAGGATAGCAATACTCATATCAGACCAATAGACTTTAAAACAAAGCCTATAACAAAAGACAAAGAAGGGCATTATATAACGATAAATAGATCAATATAAGAAGGTATTATATTCATTTAGATATATGTATCCAATACAGGAGAACCTAAATAATATAAAGCAAATATTAACAGACTTAAAAGGAGAAACTGACAATAATACAATAGTAGGGAACTTTTGACACTGCACTTACATCAATGAACATATCATCCAGACAAAAAATCAATAAGGCAACAATGGTCTTAAATGACACAATAGACAAGCTGGATCTAATAGGTATTGATTTATAGGACATTCCCTTCCCAAATAGCAGAAAACACATTCTTTTCAAGTGTACAGGAAACATTCTCCAGGACAGATCACAAGGCCACAAAACAAGTCTCTCAACAAATTTAAGAGAATAGAAATTACATCAAGCATTTTTTCCCAATTACAGTGATATAAAACTAGGAATGAACTACAAAAGAAAAATGGGAAAAGCACAAACAGGTGGAGACTAAACAATAAACTATTAAAAGACCAATGGAAAATGAAGAAATCAAAAAGGAAATCAGAAAATACTTCAAGATAAATGAAAATGGAAATGCAACTTTCAAAAATCTATGGGAAGCAGCAAATGCAGATCTAAGAGGGAAATTTACAGTGACACAGGCCTCCATCAAGAAAAAAAATCTCAAACAGACTAACCTACTATCTAAAGAAACAGAAAAAGAACAAAGCCAAGAGTCACCAGAAGGAAGGAAATAATAAAGATCAGAGAAGAAAGAAATAGAGACTAAAGAACAATAGAAAAAAATCAATGAAACCAGGACTTGTTTTTTGAAAGCATAAACAAAACTGAAAACCTCTAAATAGGCTCACCAAGAAGAGGACCCAAAAGAACAAATAAGAAACGAAAGAGGAGAAATTACAAGCAATATCACAAAGATACCAAAAAATTTTGAAGGGAGTACTACAAACAATTATATGCCAATAAGTTGGATACCTAGAAGAAATGGACAAATTTCTAGAAACATGCAACCTGCGAAGACTGAATTAAGAAGAAATAGATAATTAACAGACTGATCACCACTAGTGCAACTGAATTTGTAATAATAATAAAAACTCCCAGCAAACAAAAATCCAAGACTGGATGACTTCACAGGGGAATTCAACCAAACATATAAAGAATAGCTAATGCCTGTCCTCAAACTATTCCAAAAATCTGAAGAGAATGGAACACTCCTAAATTCATTCTGTAGAGTCACCACTACTGTAATACCAAAACCAGACAAATACACTGTAAGAAAAGAAAATTTCAGGCCAATATCTTTGATGAGTATGGATGAAAAATCCTCAACAAAATATTAGCAAACTTCATACACCACGATCAAGTAGGATTTATTCCAGTGATGCAAGATTGGTTCAATTGTCACAAATCCATCACTTAATATACCACTTTAACAGTAGGAATGATAAAAATCACATGGTCATCTCAACAGATAGAAAGCTTTTGACAAAGTTCAACACCCATTCACAATAAAAACTCTCATCAAAGGTGGTACAGAGGGAACACATATCAACATAATAAGGGTTATTTGCGACAAGCTCATGGATAAAATCATACTCAATGATAAAAGGTTCAAAATTTTCCTCCAAAATCAGGAATCAATTCAGTTCAGTTGCTCAGTCGTGTCCAATTCTTTGCAACCCCATAGACTGCAGCACACCAGGCTTCCCTGTCCATCAGCAACTCCTGGAGCTTGCTCAAACTCATGTCCATCAAGTTGGTGATGCCATACAACTAGCTAGGATATTCACTCTCACCACTTCTATCTAACATCATATTGGACGTCCTAGCCACAGCAATCAAATAAGAAAAAGAAATAAAAGACATGTAAACTGGAAGGAAAGAAGTAAAACTGTTACTATTTGCAAATGACATGATACTTTATATAGAAAAGCCTAAAGTCTCCAACAAAAAAAGAGAATAAATAACATACTAAAGTTATAGGATACAAGATTATATACAGAAATCTGTTTTCATTTTTAAACTCATTTTATTTTTTAATTGGTGGAAAATTGCTTTACAATATTGTCTTGGTTTCTGCTGTACAACAATGTAAATCTGTCATAATTATATTACACTATTAATGAACTATCAAAAAAGAAATTAAAAAATACTATTTAAAATTGCAGCAAAAGAATAAAATATCCCAGAATAAATTTAACCAAGGAGGTGAAACTTCTATATTCTGAAAACTATAAAACACTGACAATGGAAACTGAAGATGATACAAACAAATGGAAAGTTATCTTTCATGTTCGTGGGTTGGAAGAATTGATATTATTAAAAATGTCTATAGTAACAAAAGCAATCTACAGATTTAATACAATCCCTATCAAAATATCCATGACTTTTTTAAATAGAACTAGAACAAATAATTGTAAACTTTATGTGGAACCATCAAAGACCCTGGATAGCCAAGGCAATCTTGAGAAAAAATAACAAAGCTGGAGATATGCTACCTGACTTCAAACTACTACAAGTCTATAGTAATCAAACCAGTTTGGTACTGGCACAAAAACAGACACACAGATCAATGGAAGAGAATAGAGGGCTCAGAAATAGGCTTTCACATTTATGGTCAATTAATCTATGCCAAAAGAAGCAAAAATATACAATGGAGAAAAGACAGTCCCTTCAATAAGTGGTGCTGGGAAAATTGGACAGTTACATGTCAAACAGTGAAATTAGGAGAACAAGATGGCAGAGAAGTAGGTGGACGTGGAGTACATCTCTCTCCGTGGATACATCAGGAATACATCTTCAGACACCGAAGTGCATGCAGAACACCAGCTGAGAGCAGACAGGAGCACCTGACCAGTGGAAAAGAATATACAGACCCACGCAAAACTCGGGAGGACGAAGGAACTAGGGGGAAACAGGGATGTTAGTAAGACTGGACCTACCCTTGGCGGGTATGGGAACTGAAGTAGGACTCCAATCCCCACATCGGGGCAACTGTCTGAGTCAGAGGAGAAACACTTAAGGCTGAGAGTGAAACAGCTGATCTTTGTCAGCCTAAATGGAATGAGAATCAGACAGTCCTTGCCGCAGCCACACATACCCTGGACAGGAACGCAGGTCCCCTAGAAGGCGCAGCGTCTGGGAGCTGGAGCTTAGGGACTGGGGAGCAATCCCAGGGCGAGGGCTTCTGCTGACTGTGGAGAGACGGACTGAGGGGATATGAGGGAGGAGACTGTGATGCCTATGGAGGAAAGCCAGGCAGCCATGGAAGCAAGGTGATACTGCTGAGTCACATGTAGGGGGTGGAGCCATCACCATAGCCTCTCTCTCCCCACAGGACAGCATCAGCAGCTGAACAATAGAGAGGCTGGCCCATCAAGCATCTGATACACAGAACTACAGAGTAGGACCCCACGCAGAGTGCCCCTTTAAGTGCCTGATGCACTGATCTACAGAGTTGGGCCCCAGCCAGGGGGGGTCCTCTATGTGCCTGACAGGCCAAACAACAGAGAAGGACCCCAGGCAAGGAAGCCCTCTAAATGCCTGAAGCGGCAGAGCTACGGAGAAAGACTAGCCAAAGAGGCCTTCCGAACGCCAGTTACCAGAAGCTCAAAAAAAGACCCTGATAGGGCCATAACTCCTGTGGTGAGGCAGTCTGTGTCCCTGCACACTTGGTGCCACCAGGGTCCCCAAAACCCATGCAGCTGAGCCACATTTACACTCAACCCTCACTGGGGAAGAGCTGCCACAAGGGGAAAAAAGTCTTGCATCTATGCACGCAGGGTCATTCTGGTCATGTCCACCTTTTTATGACCCTGTGGACTGTGGCCTGCCAGGCTTCTCTGTCAGCGGGGTTCTCTAGGCAGGAAGACTAGAGTGTACTGGCCAATACTGGTTGCCATACTCTTCTAGAGCACTACATTTCCTGCTGCCCTAGCTGCCAACTCCCCTGAGTACCCAGTGCTGCCAGAACCCCTGAGACCCAACCAGCTGTACCACCTCTGCAACTGGCCCTCACTGGGACAGACTGAAGTCCTCCAGGGCAGCCTCAGGAACAAACCCGTGGACGACCCAGATACAGAGGAGGAAATAAAACCACAATTGAAACCCAGGGGCAGTGTGGCTAAGGAAGAAGACCCAAAACCTTCCTACCAGCTGTACAAGCTGTAGATTAAATCCACACGATCAACTATGCAGACTCTGTGTCTACAGAATATATAAAAAGACAATGAGAGCTCCCCCCAGAGAAAATGCACTAGTGCTGAGAGCTGTGGACATTGGAGGCAAGAACACACAAGAGTTGGACCAGACTAGAATCCGAGCTGCCCCCACAGCAAGTCCAGAGACCAGCACAGTGTTGGAGGGCATTCTAGGGAGGTGAGGTGGATGTTACTCCCAGCAAGGGAAAGGGCCCTGACAGCAGTAACTCAAGAAAAATATTTACTAT
This sequence comes from Neotragus pygmaeus, assembly GCA_006410875.1. Taxonomy (NCBI): domain Eukaryota; kingdom Metazoa; phylum Chordata; class Mammalia; order Artiodactyla; family Bovidae; genus Neotragus; species Neotragus pygmaeus. The sequence continues at coordinate 6,909 of SJYV01025483.1, forward strand.
TCTTATGTTTTTACCTGTTCTCTAGTTTCTTTTGGATATTTTTTTCTTTTTTCCTCCCTTTATTGTAGTTGTTGATTTTATTGGCACTATGAAATCTAATTAAGCTTTTAAGTTTTTTTAATCACACTTTTTATTGTTGTTACAAACCTCTGCCTCTTCTTTTAATTTTTTAAAATCTATTATTATTTTTACATGTATTCCTTTGTTTGCTTTTCCTATTGTTCTTTTCCCCTTCCAGTTAATCTTTAGTGTATATAAATCTTCTTTGCCTACCTCTATTTAATTTTGAATATCTATTCTTCCTTTCTTTCCTTTCCTCTCAACATATTTGTTAGTTTTGTTTTCATTGCTTTATTCCCTACTTGGCACCTTGCTTTAGTTTTGTTTTCCAGTTTGTGCTTTAGTTTTGTTCTTAACTGGTAGATATAATTTTTGGTTTCATTTGTTCACCGAGTCAATCTATTTTACTTCATTTTTGTTGGACTGTTTTGACTTTGCTTATTGGCATATATGTGTATACTCCATTATTTTAATTATTATTTGCCTGATTTTGTAACTGCCATTTGTTTGGGGTTTGTCTTTGGTTACTCGTTTTTGGGTATTGGTTTTAGTCTCACTTAATTCCATAACAAACCACTTGTGGAACTTTTGTTTTTGACCAGAGATCAAGCCCTGAGCCTTTGGAGTGGGAGCACTGACTCCAAGACCATAGACTACCATAGAACTAACCCTGTTGCTGCTGCTGCTAAGTCACTTCAGTCGTGTCTGACTCTGTGTGACCCCATAGACGGCAGCTCCACCGTCCCTGGGATTCTCCAGGCAAGAACACCAGAGCGGGTCGCCATTTCTTTCTCCAATGCATGAAAGTGAAAAGTGAAAGTGAAGTCGTTCAGTCGCCTCCGACTCTTAGCGACCCCATGGACTGCAGCCTACCAGGCTCCTCCGTCCATGGGATTCTCTAGGCAAGAATACTGGAGTGGGGTGCCATCACCTTCTCCGAGAACTAACCCTAGGGAGTATCAAATAGTGAGAATTCACACAAAAGAAACCACCTGAATACAAGACCTGGCATCACCCAACCACCAATAGCACCCTCCAGTAGCACCAGTAGCAGGATGCCTCCTCCAAATAAAAACAAAACAAAAATACAAACCCAATCATCAGAAGACAGGATTACCACCTCAGGCTTTCCCATCAGAGGAAAAAGCAAAAGAAAACTCAGCACAAATCTCACCCTATATGAAGCTTACACAAACTACTGCACCAATCATAGGAGGGCAGAAACCAAGATGAAAGAATTCAGCCTTGAAGCCTGGAAAAAGGAGATCTCAAACACAATAAGTTTAAAAATGAATAATGAAAAGGCAGAGAAATACTGCACAAATGAAGGAACAAACTAGAAACACACAAGTCCAAATAAATGAAGAAGAAATAGGCAAACTACCTGAAAAAGAATTCAGAATAATGATAGTAAAGATGATCAAAAACCTTGAAAACAAAATGGAGAAAATGCAACAATCAATTAACAAAGACCTAGAACAATTAAAGAATAAGCATACAGAGACAAACAACACAATTACTGAAATTAAAAATACTCTAGAAGGAATCAATAGCAGAATATCTGAAGCAGAAGAACAAATCCGTCAGCTGGAAGATAAAATGGTAGAAATAACTTCTGAAGAGCAGAATAAAGTAAAAAGAATGAAAAGAACTGAGGATAGTCTCAGGGACCTCTGGGACCATATCAAATGCACCAACATTCGAATTATAGGGGTCCCAGAAGAAGAGGAGAAAAAGAAAGGGTATGAGAAAATTTTTGAAGAGATTATACTTGCAAAATTCCCCAACATGGAAAAGGAAATAGTCAATCAAGTCCAAGAAGTGAAAAGAGTCCCATACAGGATAAACCANTGGGACCATATCAAATGCACCAACATTCGAATTATAGGGGTCCCAGAAGAAGAGGAGAAAAAGAAAGGGTATGAGAAAATTTTTGAAGAGATTATACTTGCAAAATTCCCCAACATGGAAAAGGAAATAGTCAATCAAGTCCAAGAAGTGAAAAGAGTCCCATACAGGATAAACCAAAGGAGAAACACACCAAGCCACATACTACTCAAACTAACAAAGATTAAACACAAAGAAAAAAAATTAAAAGCAGCAAGGGAAAAGCAATAAGTAACATACAAGGGAAAGACCATATGTTTAATAGCTGATCTTTCAGCAGAAACTCTACAGGCCAGAAGGGAATAGCAGGATATATTTAAAGTAATGAAAGGGAAAAATCTACAACCAAAATTACTATAACCAGCAAAGATCTCATTCAAAATTGATGGAGAAATCAAAAGCTTTTCAGACAAGCCAAAGTTAAGAGAATTCAGTACCACCAAACCAGCTTTACAACAAATGTTATCAAGACTTATATAGTCAAAAAATATAACAGAAGAAAAAGATCTACAAAATCAAACCCCAAACAATTAAGAAAATGGCAATAGGAACATATATACCAATAATACTTTAAATGTAAATGGATTAAATGCGCCAAAAGACACAAACTGCCTGAATGGATACAAAAACAAGACCCATATATATGCTGTCTACAAGAAACCCACTTCAGACCTCAAGACACATACCTCAAGACTGAACCCACAAGAGAAACCCACACAGACCTCAAGACTGAAAGTGAGAGCATGGCAAAATATATTCCATGCAAATGGGAAGCAAAAGAAACCTGGACTATCAATCCTCATATCAGACAAAGCAGACCTTAAAATAAAGAATATTACAATAGATAAGGAAGGACACTACATAATGATCAAGGGATCAATCCAAGAGGAAGATCTAACAATTGTAGATATATATGCACCCAACATAGGAGCACCTCAATACATAAGACAAACACTACCAGACATAAAAGGAGAAATTGACAGTAATAATAGTATAAGACTTTAACACCCCACTCACACCAATGGACATATCATCAAAACAGAAAATTAATAAGGAAACACAAGTCTTAAATAATACATTAGATGAGAAGGATTTCATTGATATCTTCAGGACATTTCATCCAAATGCAGAAGAATACATCTTCTCAAGTGCACATGGAACATTCTCCAGGATAGACAACATCTTGGGTCACAAATCAAACTTCAGTAAATTTAAGAAAATTGAAATCATATCAAGCATCTTCCCTGACCATAACACTACGAGACAAGATATCAATTACAAGAAAAAAAAAACTGTAAGAAACACAAGCACATGTAGGTTAAATACATTTCTAAATAACCAACAGGTTACTGAAAAATAAAAAGGGAAATAAAAAAATTCCTATAAACAAATGACAATGAAAACGTGACAACCCAAAACCTATGGGATGCAGTAAAAGCAGTTGTAAGAGGGAAGTTTACAGCAATACAATCCTACCTCAAGAAACAAGAAAAACATCAAATAACCTAACTTTACACCTAAAGCAATTGGAAAAAGAAGAACAAAAAACCCCAAAATTAGTGGATGGAAAGAAATCATGAAGATCCGAGCAGAAATAAATGAAAAAGAAATGAAAGAAACAATAGTAAAGATTAATAAAACTAAAAGCTGGTTCTTGGAGACAATAAACAAAACTGACAAACTTTTAGCCAGACTCATCAATAAAAAAAAGTGAGAAGAATCAAAGCAACAAAATTAGAAATGAAAAAGAAGAGGTTACAATGGACAATGCAGAAATACAAAGGATTATATAAGACTATTATGAACAACTATATGGTCATAAAATGGATAACCTGGAAAAAATGGACAGATTCTTAGTTCAATCTTCCAAGACTGAACCAGGAAGAAATAGAAATTATGAACAACCCAATTACAAGCACTGAAATTGAAGCTGTGATAAGAAAATCTCCCAAAAAAACAAAAGCCCACGACTGGATGGCTTCACAGGAGAATTCTATCAAACATTTAGAGAAGAGCTAGTGCCTATCTTTCTAAAACTCTTTCCAAAATTGCAGAGGAAAGAACACTTCCAAACTCATTCTACGAGGCCACCATGACCCTGATACCAAAACCAGACAAAGACAACACAAAAAAAGAGAACTACAAGCCAATATCACTGATAAACATAGATGCAAAAATCATCAACAAAATTTTCACAAACAGAATTCAACAATACATTAAAAAGCTCATACACCATGATCAAGTTGGGTTTATCCCAGGAATGCAAGGATTCTTCAATAT
>SJYV01025484.1:5356-16059 GCA_006410875.1 Neotragus pygmaeus
ATGGGGACCTAATGGGGACCGAGTTTCAGTTGAGGAAGGAGATGCTGAGAGTGGCACAACAGTGTGAATGTACTTTGTGTCACTGAAATGTACAGTTAACTATGGCTAAAATAATATGTTTTGTATTATGTGACTTTTATCACAATATCCCCCCCCCAAAAAAAGGCTAAATCCTAAAGGCAGCTAACTATTCCCAGACTCTGACCTCAGCTAAGATGGGAGCCTTCGTGGGAACAGAATTAAAATTAATCCCTGTAAAGTGGGGCCTCTGACACACTCTGCTGCTCTTAATAAAGTAATTCTTGTGCATGTTGTAAATAGTCCTCCTTTTGCATCTACACTGAAGGGCAGGAGAAACCACTGAATAAAAAGTCCAGAATCACTGCCCAGGACTGGAGGGGAAAGAAGCACTGGTCCAGGGCGTGGTCCTCCACCCGCGGGGCGGGCGTGTTTCCTTCCCTAGTGGGGGTGTCCTTGTTTTCTTCAGCCCAGGGCCTCCAATGGCTCTGCTTCACTTAACTGGGGGGGGGGGGGGCTAACTTGGTGGCCTCAAGGGCAAGAACTGGACCTGCTTTACTTGGCAAGTGCAGGAAGCACGCAGCACAGGTTTCCTTTTCGGGTCTTCCACGCATGCGTGCTGTGGGTGCAGAGGTGCACCTGTGGGGCGGGGAGGGGACGCGGGAGGAGAAGGGCCAGTTCATCAACACATTCCTGTGGTCCCTGAGGTCCTCTGGGTTACCAGGATCACAGAAGTGGCTCTTGGCTTATCAGCTTAATTAAAGTGTAATTAAAACTGGGGGTGTGCTGGAGGAAGGCTGTGGTGTCATGGCTCAGAGAGTGTGTTAGCCGTGCTAAGTTGCCCCTTCCTTGTCCAGCTGTCTCTTCCCAGGAGAGCACAGTGATGCCCTTGACACTTGATCTGCTTAGATCAGTGGCGTTGTGTGGCTAGCGGGTCAGTGTGTGTGTATGTGTGTGTGTGTGTGCAGGGGGTGAGCATATGTGTGTAGGTGTGTGGGTGTATGTGTGCATGTGTGAGACCTTAGGGAACCAGTAGCTTCTCCAGGTTGTGTATTTCGTGTCATATATTTTCAGGCATTATTTTGTGTGAAACACTTGCCATAACCCTGCTGGGGTGGGGAGTGGGAAGGATCATTTTTTCGTATCCAACATTAAACTTGGCAGGAAAGAGCACTAATCTCTAGAATTTTCTTCACTTAGTTCTGTACATATTTCCTACAAGATAGCATATTTTCTTTAGGGGTTATCAAGTTTTCTGCTGATAGAAAGTTTAGAGAGCAGAGCAAAGTACCAAGAAAAAAGTTGACGTAGCTCATGATCCCATAAAGGTCTTAAATGATGAGCCAGACATCCTGGAGTATGAGGGTTAAGTGGGCCTTAGAAAGCATTACTATGGACAAAGTTAGTGGAGGTGATAGAACTCCCACTGAGCTATTTCTAATCCAAAAAGATAATGCTATGAAAGTGCTGCACTCAATAGGTCAGCAAATTTGGAAAACTCAGCAGCGGCCACAGGACTGGGAAAAGTCGATTTTCATTCCATTGCAAAGAAAAGCAATTGGCAAAGAATGTTCAAACTACCATACAATTGGAGTCATTTCACATGCTAGCAAGGTAATGCTCAAAATCTTTTAATCTAGGCTTCAGTAGTACCTGAACCAAGAACTTCCATATGTACAAGATGGATTTAGAAAAGGCAGAGGAACCAGAAAACAATTTGCCAACATCAAGGGAATTACAGAAAAACATCTACTTCTGCTTCATTGACTACACTAAAGTCTTTGACTGTGTGGATCACAACAAGCTGTGGAAAATTCTTAAAGTGATGGGCATACCAGACCACCTTACTTGACTTCTGAGAAACTACATGTAGGTCAAGAAGCAACAGTCAGAACTGGACATGGAACAACTGACTGGTTCAAAATTGGAAAAGGAGTATGTCAAGGCTGTATACTGTCACCTTGCTTACTTAACTTATATGCAGAGTACATCACAAGAAATGCTGGGCTGGGTGAATCACAAGGTGGAATCAAGATTGCCAGGAGAAATATCAACAACCTTAGATATGCAAATGATACTACCTTTATAGCAGAAAGTGAAGAGGAACTAAAGACCCTCTTGATGAAAGTGAAAGAAGAGAGTGAAAATGCTGGCTTAAAACTCAAAATTCAAAAAAACTAGGATCATGGCATCCAGTCCCATCACTTCATGGCAAATAGAATGGGAAAAAGTGGAAGTAGTGACAGATTCTTTTTTCCTTGGGCTCCAAAATCACTGAGGCCAGTGATTGCAGCCATGAAATTAAAAGACACTTGCTCCTTGGAAGAAATGCTATGGCAAACCTAGACAGCATATTAAAAATTAGAGACATCACTTTGCCGACAAAGATCCATATGGTCAAAGCCATGGTATTTCTAGTAGTCAGGTACTGATGTGAGATTTGGACCATAAAGAAGGCCAAGTGCTAAAGAATTGATGTTTTCAAATTGTGGTACTGGAGAAGCTCTTGAGAGTCCCTTAGACAGCAAGGACATCAAACCAGTCAATCCCATTGGAAATCAACCCTGAATATTCATTGGAAGGACTGATGTTAAAGCTCCAATATTTTGGCCACCTGATGTGAAGAGCCGACTCATTAGAAAAGACCCTGATGATGGGAAAGATTAAGGGCAAGAAGAGAACGGGATGACAGAGGATGAGATGGTTGGATGGCATCATTGGCATCAATGGACATGAGTTTGAGCAAACTCTGGGAGACAGTAAAGGACAGGGGAGCCTGGCATGCTGCAGTCCATGGGGTTGCAAAGAGTCAGACACAATTTAACAACTGAACAACAGCAACAACAACAATGATCCTGCCATTCACATAGAACAATTATCTCCTTTGGTAGATATCATATATAACATATATAATAAAAATGGACATGTATTATAATGTATATGCATATAATGAGCACATTTTTGGGTGATCTTTCTTTTCATTTGCTGAATTTCCCACTTCATGAAATAGCCTGTTTCATTATTTTAAATGGGTGTAACAATCACATACATGTAGTTAATTTACTTCTCCATGTTTGGACATCAAGGTGCTTCCAGTTCTTTTCTGTTATAAGCAATGAAGTAATAAACGTCATTGAAGAAGGGTCTTTGTACACCCTCTGATTATTTCCTTAGTATAAATTTCTGTGAGTACAAATGTTGTGTTAAGGATATTTTCAAGGTATTTTGATAAGTAGGATCAAAAGCCCTCCTGAAGCGTTGCACCAAGTCCTCCCTCTGTGCTAAATAAGATAGTGACTCTGAGTGTTATTCATTTGCAAAATAGTTTCCTATTTTACAGGTTTGTGCTCAGTCACTCAGTCGTTTCTGACTCTTTGCGACCCCGTGGACTGTAGCCCACCAGGCTCCCCTGTCCATGGGATTATCCTGGCAAGAATAGTAAAGTGAATTGCCATTTCCCTCTCCAGGGGATCTTCTCCATCTAGGGATAGAACCTGCGTCTCCTGCATTGGCAGGTGCGTTCTTTACTACTGCAGCACTGAGCCATTTTACAGAAGACAGTGACATTTCATTGTGTCTTCATTTTTCAATAGTTTATAAATAATTAGTTTTGAGGTATAACATGTAAATGCACACATCTTAAGAGGACAATTCAATGAATTTTTCTGTGTAGAAATGTCCATGTCTCCACTGTCCAGGCCAGGGTGTAGACATTTGCATCACTCCAGGAGGCCCTCTGTGCCCCCTTCCAGATAACTCTCACCTCCACCCCACCCCACCCCACCTCAACCCTGGCTAGAAGATAACCACTATTTTGCCTTTTCCACTTTAGAACAGTGTGTCTGTTTGTGACTCTCATATAGAAATTGAAATATAAGTAACTACTCTGTCCCTGAAATTCACCCATGTCAATTTCTGCACCTGTAGCTTGCTTTTTCNAGAAGATAACCACTATTTTGCCTTTTCCACTTTAGAACAGTGTGTCTGTTTGTGACTCTCATATAGAAATTGAAATATAAGTAACTACTCTGTCCCTGAAATTCACCCATGTCAATTTCTGCACCTGTAGCTTGCTTTTTCTCACTGCTGAGTCTATTCCATTATATGAATAAACCACACTTTACTTATCCATTTCTCCGTAGAAGTGCATTTTGGTTGTTTTCAGTTTTGACTTACAATGAGTAAAACTCCTTCTTTTTTTTTTTTTCTTAAAAAAGTTTTATTGATATACAATTGACATAAAATAAACCACATATTTAAAATGCATGAATTTTGAAATATATAAACACACTCATGAAACCACCTCTACAATTAAGATGGGGACCATATCTACCATCCTTGGAGGTTTCCTTCTGATACTTTACATTCCCTTGCCTTCCCACTCTTATTACTATTACAGTTGACCCTTGAACTACACATGTTTGAACTGTGGAGGTCCACTTATAGGAGGATTTTTTTTCAGTAAATGCATACTGAGAGTACTTCATGATCCACAGTTAGTTAAACCTGAGGATGCAGAACTTTGGATAACTGAGGTCGGATTGTTAATATGATACTCAACTGTGTAGGGGGGTTGGCATCCCTAAACTCTGAGTTGTTGACGAGTCAGCTGTACCTTGTCCTTTCTAGAAGTTTATAGAATCATACAGAATGGATTCTTAGTGATCTGGCTTCTTTGACTCTGCTGTGAACATTCCTATAATGTCTTTTGAACCTAAGCACTCACATCCCTGGAGTGTATGCCCAGGAGTGAGATGTCAAGCCAGACAGCATTCATATATTTAGTTTTAGTAGATCCAAAGATTTCTAAGTGGTTATATCAATTTATTTTCCCACCAGACATGCATGAGAATTCCAGTTGCTCCACATCCTTGCCAACACGCAGTATTTTTGTCCTTTTAATTTCAGACATTCTGGTTTAATCTATATTTTTATTATTAGAGATGAAGTTGATTATTTTTCCTGTGTGTGTATTGATGATTCAGATTTCTTGCTTTTTGAATTGCTTGTTCAAGAAGACTTCTACCCTTCTTTTGTATTAGAGAGACTGTTTCTTATTGATTTTGAGTCCTTCATTTATTATTATTAATATTATTGTCACACTTGGTAGTTTGTGTTGCCAAGAGATATATGCTTTTGTTTAAATAAAATGGGGCTGGAAGCAAACATGTACTGAAGCCTTACTATGGACCAGGCACTGCTCTCAGGGTTTTATAAATAATCTCATCAATTCTTATGGTTTCCCTGATGGCGCAACTGGTAAAAAAAAAATCTGCCTGCAATGTAGGAGATACAGGAGACTTGGGAGACTTGGGTTCAATCCCTATGTCAGAAAGATCCCCTGGAGGAGAAAATGGCAACCCACTCCAGTATTCTTGCGTGGAAAATCCCACGGGCAGAGGAGCCTAGTAGGCTACAGTCCAAAGGGTGGCAAAGAGTCAGATACGACTGAGCGTGCATGTACATATCAACACTTATAGTTTACAGAAGAAGAAATGGAAGACACAGAAAGGTTAAAGAGCTTGCCTAAAACCATACTGTGCATAATCACTGGGGTGGGATTCATAGTACACCACTGCACATCAGACCGTGATAGTCTACCATCTCATGAGTTTTCACCTGGAGCACTGACTGTCAAAGTTACTGGCAGGAACTGTGGAGTCTTCCTTTATAATCATCTTGGAGTCGTAGTTTCATTCCATGACGTGACTGATTCTGTTTTATTCTGTTTGTGTGCTCATCCTGATTCACACTGGAAGAGATGCAGTGTGATCAGGATTTCTGACACCATTGGGCAATAAGCAGCTGAGATCCCTTTGGTGGTCATCCATTAGTCTGGGACCCTGTCTCCCCAACCCTCCTCCCTGCTGGTACCCTTGGCCCCTGGCAGACCATGCTTTTTGGTGTCTCCTGCCCACTGCTTGGATTCAGGGCTCTCTAGCTCAATCCTGTACATGCAGGGCTAAATTGTTATTAGAGACAGAGGTGCAGTTAATTCTTTCAGTATCATTCTCCTCTTACACCCGAGACACCTATAGTCTCACATTGAGAAGTGATTCTTGAAATAATAGTGGCAGCCAACTCTGGTTCTGTTCATTCCAAGTACTTTGTGTACAGCACAGATAGGTAGGTTGTTTAATCCTTGAATGTTTTCTTGGAATAACAGTCATACCTACCACTTACCTGCCCACAGGATATAAAGTGGAAATATGAATTATTAAAATGTGGTATTCAAATTTAAATTTTTTTTAAAACTAAAAGTTCAACAAGCCAAAAAGGAAATTATGATAGAACATGAAACAGTGGGAGTTTGCAAGAACACTTCCTTGTCTTGGGAACTACAGTGGCCTGGGGGGTAGTGCTTGGGCTGGGCATTGGACACCCTAATTCTGCCTTGGGCACTGTCTGCTAAATTCCTTGCAGTTGTGGAATTCTCGTCTCTGATGATCTGAAGCAGGTCCTCTTCCTCTAAGAGGGGCTGGTGGCCACTCATCCCACCTCTGCTATCAGCACTCTCATCTCAGGCTTCCCCCCTTCAATGACTCTGATGGCCTCTCCTCTCAGTCACTCCCTGCCAGACACTCTCCCCCACACCAATCCTCAAAGCATTTCTGGAGTCATCTTAAACCATCTGTATCAACAGGTCATTTCTCAAAAGCCCACAGTAGAGAAATAGATTTTAGAATATGACCCCCCAGCTACGTGTGTGGGCATATACACATTTGTATGTATACATATGGGCTTCCCTTGTAGCTCAGCTGGTAAAGAATTTGCCTGCCAGGTCAGGGAGACCTGGGTTCGATCCCTGGGTTGGGAAGATCCCCTAGAGAAGGGAAAGGCTACCCCACTCCTGTGTTCTGGCCTGGAGAACTCCATGAATTCCATGGGGTTGCAAAGAGTTGGACACAACTGAGTGACTTTCATTTTCACTTTTCATGCATATATATATATATATATATATATACAAACAGGTAAAAAAAACTCGAGACAAGATTCATGAGGAACCTCCCTGGTGGCCCAGTGGTAAAGAATCCATCTTGCAATGCAGGGGATGCTGGTTTGATCCCTGGTTGGGGAAGTAAGATTCCACATGTTGTGGGACAACAAAGCCTACGTGCCACAACTCTGAGCTCATGCACCACAACTGGAGAGCCCTCGAACTGCCCTGAAAAGTCCCAAATGAAGTGAGGAAGATTCTGAGAGTGCTTCAACTGAAACCTGAGGAAGTCTAATTAATTAATTAATTTTTTAAAAGGTTCATGAAATGTGAGTTTCCTATGTGATAACCTCTCTGGCATCTTCTATTCCATTCCAGTTGATTCTATTCCATTCATTTAATTTGATTCCACTTTATTAAAATTAATGCTGCTGGTGCCCCGATGCTTTTATTTCATGACCCCTTAATGGGTTGTCCCCAAACTTTGACTCAGAGGGAAAGGTCAAAATTTTTAGACTTCTTTGCAAGGGTTTTGTGAACTGGCTAGCCCCAGATTCTTCACTCCTGCCACCCACCAACTATCATCCTATCAGCTTTTTTTTTAGGACTCCATGTAGAACTCTTGACTTTATTTACCCAAACTGGCCCATTGTAGCAGTTCCTGATGCTCAAGGCTCTTCTCTGGCTGTCTTGGTGTGTTTTATTCTCTTCTTTATCCTGTTGGTCCTATAAGCCCAGCTCAGTTTCTACCTCCTTCCTGAAGGGTCCCTGACGACAATCCTCTCTGGTTTTCTGCCTGATACACCTGGCACCTAGATCAGGAGACTGGGCTCTGCTTTCTTGATGCTTAATTTATGAATCACCCACCATATCTAGGTTGCTTTCCCAGTTCAAACCATGGAGAAATGCTTGCCCAGAAGTAGAACATTTAGCACGTCAGCACGTTATTGAAAGTAAAATTGTTAGTCACTCAGTCGTGTCTGACTCTTTGTGACCCCATGGACTGTAGCCCACCAGGCTCTTAGGTCCTTGGGATTCTTCAGACAATAATACTGGAGTGGGCTGCCATTCCCTCCTCCGGGGGATCTTCCCAACCCAGGGATCAAACTCAGGTCTCCTGCATGGCAGGCAGATTCTCTACCGTCCGAGCCACCAGGGAAGCTCCACCCCCCGACCCCGGCAAGTTACTGGTGCTCTTTCCCACAGCCTCTGCTTTCAGACTGCCTGTGGTAATGGTGAGGAAATCAGAATGTTTTGGTAACATGTTGGAACCAGAAACCGATTTTCCTGCTGAGGTAAACAATGCTATATAGGCAGGTACACCTGAACAAACGTTTTGCGTGCTATGCTTAAAGACGGTGACATAAGACTTTCATAAGTCTAGCCAAACAACCTAGCTTCTACTCAGAATATTATTTTTACAGGAAAATACATTACATCGCATAAGGCTCTACACTGCTGACTGACAAACAACTTTTGGAACTCTGCCTGTCCTTGGATTAGCACCTCCCGTACTGCCCTGGCTCACCTCGTTTCTATGTGAGTATATCTTTATCTCCCCAACTCGATGCCAAGCCTTGGAGCACAGACTTGTGTCCCCAGCTTCCCTCTGTTTGCTCCCAGGCTGAGCAGGGCATCTCCTTTCTCTGTAACCACTTGTGGGTGACACCTCCCTCCCCAGTCTCCTCTGGCCACCCAGCCTCCTTGGCTCTGCCTTCCTCTTGGTTTATCCCAGAGTAAGTGGGTCCCATCCGTTGTTTGGAACATCTTAGGGATTCTTAGCAGGAGAATGAAAACAAAGAGAGGAGACAGGAGAAAAGGGGATGGGAGGAAAGGCAGAGGAGCAGAAGGAAAAGGAGATGAGAGGGTGAGAAGGCAGGTGGAGAAATGTAGAGAGGAAGACAGATGGCAAAGAGGGAGAGGGGGAGAAAAAAAAGAAAAATGTAAACAGGGCGGGAAAGAGGTGAGAAGAGGAAAAATAAGAAGAGGAGAAAAATAGATAAAAGGGCAGTAAAAGAAAAAGAAAGAAATTCTACCAATTTGACCAGAAATTGTTCTCCTGAAGTGGGCGGGGGTGGGGACAGAATGAGACTAGGTGAAGGAAAGAGAATGAGAACGATGATTCAGGATTCCTGTCTTAGATGAAAAGAGACCAAGGTGCACAGAGTTTTGACTCTACAAGATGAGAAGAATCATGGAGATGGGTGGTGGTGATGGTTGCACAATATTATACGTGCATTTAATACCACTGAGCTCTACACCTGCGAATGGTAACTGTTAGTCACTCAGTTCAGTTCAGTCAGTCGCTCAGTCGTGTCCAACTCTTCTGCGACCCCATGGACTGTAGCCCACCAACCTCCTCTGTCTAGAGGATTCTCCAGGCAAGAATACTGGAGCGGCTTGCTATTTCCTACTCCAGGGGATCTTCCCAACCCAGAGATTCAACCCAGGTCTCCTGCATGGCAGGCAGATTCTTTACCCTCTGAGCTACCAGGGACTCTGCAAGTGATTAAGATGATCAATTTTATGTCATCTGTGTCTTGCCACAATGAAAAGCACTATTTAAAAAGTTCCCATATATCCCCATTTGCTCAAGCTCCATTTGACATTCAACTAGTAGTTTGTGTTTGGTTTATATACTAAATTTTATTGCCTATTTTAAAAAATGTGTATTTATTTACTTATTTGGCTGCAGGGCCTTAGTGACAGTGCCAGGGATCTTTAAACTTCGTTGCAGCATACAGGATTTTTAGTTGAAGCATGCAGGATCTAATTCCTTGATCAGGGATGGAACATGGGTCCCCCTGCATTGGGGATTGGGGTCTTAGCCCTTTGACCACCAAAGAAGTCCCTTATTGCATATTTTTAAAGTATAAAATGAATTGTAAGCTTCATAGTAGACATCCAATAGCATTGTTTCTTCAAAATAAAAAAGAGCAATGCTCCAGAGGGCAAAGATTGGCTGAGATGGGAAATGAGGGAAATTTATGGGGTTTTGGTAACGTTCAGTTCTGTATCTTGATAAGCAGTTAGGTTACATGGGTGCGTGCAGACACTTATGATCACAAATGTACATTTAAAGATTGTACATTTCCTTCCATGTAAATCTTACACCAAAAGAAAAAATTGTAAATAAATATTTAACTCAAAAAAGGAGAGGCTTTGGGCAGGTGTTTTTAATGAATGAGGAGCTATAATCCTAACAGCATCACCAGTTGTTTGCTGACCCAGCTAAGCTGGTAAGGACAAGAGCACTGATTCTCTGTGGCTTTGGGGTGCAGGTGACCCTCCAGGGCTGGGCTCAAGTCGCAGCCTCCCAGGGTGAGGTACTGCTCTGCAGTTGAGTGGGCATCATCCCCTCATATTACCTGAGCTATGGTCCAGCCCACCCTTGGAGTGGGAGGAGGCAGATGTCAAGCAAGACCATGGAAGGTTCTGGAGGCTTTCAAATCCCTAAGTGCCTTCGGGCTGTGGCCCTGAACACCTACATCAGGGTCTGGTGCATACCTGCCTCGGACACAGCAGGCTCTGAAAAGCAAAGAGAGGTTAAGAATACAAAACCAGATGCAAAGGTCCACCAGAAGGCCTTTCCCTCAGTTCCTTAAACTGGCTTGTTGTGTCATTGACAGTAAGACTTTGGAGGATGAGGTGAAATGAACCCTCTGTGCTCCAGTTCCAAATGCCCTCTCTTGACTTATAACATGTTTCCCCTAAGGAGGGTCCTTGAGCTACCAGGAGAAAAAAAAAA